>CM052137.1:5047369-5173791 GCA_028454255.1 Halictus ligatus
GCGATTATCGTGCAGAAAATTTCTGCATCTTCTTCTCAGTGTATGTTGCCCTAGAAAAATTGACAGGGTTGAATTTATAATACGCGTTCTACTAGATATATTTATTTTTATTTTCCCTCTCTCTGGTGGTGCATTTTCTTAATTTTTTCAAGCGTTTTTGGTCCCCTTCCACTGTGTTCAGATTCGATCCTGCTCGTCTATAGATTTTACGGATCTGCATCGTTCGGCCCCGGTCGAGTTTCGAACAAACATTCGCCGTGGGATGACAGCGTTTCTGACTCTTCTCGTGGCTAGATACGATCTCTAATTATGGTCGGGGAGTTTTCCCCGGAGGAGGCGGGGACGCGATTCCAAATCGATTCGGCCCGGGAATGCGCGCTTTCTTCGGAAACACGTGGCTCACGGAGTACCTGAAATATTTCATGGAGTGATTCGTGAGCGGTGCTTGCAACACACGTACAGGCCCGTTTCACCTCTCTCTCTCTCTCTCTCTCTCTCTCTCTCTCTCTCTCTCTCTCTCTCGCTCTCTCTCTCCTTCTCCTCTGGCCGAGACCCCCCTTTCTCCACCACGCAGGCGGGCTTAGTGAAAAAAAATTTCCTTTGTTAATCGGTTCGGGAATGGAAAAAAATAAAACGGTGAAAGCGGTTCACAGTTCAACGCGTACCGGCAGCAGCTTTGTCCGGTGTGAACATTAAAGTCAGATTGAATCGCTCAACCTCCAACCCCGGGTTGGAATTTGGATCAAGGAGGGCTCTGCTTACGGAGCGTGACGCCTTTATGGAGCTTACACACGGAACGATCTACGCCCGCGCGCGTACGATCGCGAGAAACTCTCGAGACGCGAGATACACGCACCGATCGGGAATCGTTTTCATTTTTCTTTTCTCTCAACTCGGTCGGGACACGGTTTAACCCTTGACCGGACTTTCTGATTCAGCCCCAATAAGGATATCGCCGTTCCCTGCAATTGTTTTGCAACCGCTTTTAGAAAAATCTTGGACACTTGTCTCGGTTTGTATTTGTACGTTACTTGGATCCGAATTGAGAACTGACCCGGTTCTTTAACCAGTTGACTGTGGAATCGAATTTGAGAAATCCCTCACGCCGCGGAATTAAGATCAAGCAATGACGAATATACACGTCGAACCCCTTCACGTGAAGCCCTTGTAAAGCTAAATGAGAAAGAATTACTTTTTTGTTCGATAAGAATTTAACAATTCATTAACTGCGCCGCAATAGAGTTTCGGATTGACGAGTATACTCGTCAATCACAGTTAACTGGTTAATTATTTCTGCACCCTTTCTTGGAAAAATACAAGCTAGGTTTTTGTGAAAAATGATTTGGTATTAAGATAGGTGGTTAAAAATATACACCCGGTTGGAAATCGATTTCTCGCAGGGACCACTATTTAACCCTCGACTACCCTTTCTGATCCCACCACAATAATAACATCGTCGTTTCTTGAAATTATTTTGCATCTTTTTTTCTTTTTTTAGAAAAATCTGAGATTTCTGCTTTGATTCGCATTTTTACTATCCGAGTGAGAAGTAAACTGCTTTTACTAATTAGTTTAGCACCCCTCCTTGGGAGAACGTATGCTAAATTTTAGACCAGAAATTGTTCAGTATTATTAAGACACGTCGTTGAATGTACCCACCCTGTTGGGAATCGATTTTCTCGTTCACATCATGACTCACCCCTCAATGTACTACTTCAACCCCTTTATGCTTATTAAGCTGACTCTTTCCATTATTTTCCTCCCTCCTCGAATGAAAATGTAAAGGTAGTTCAACCCTATCGGGAAGCGAGACATTTCACTAATTATTTTATCCTGCGAGTTGCAAGTGGCTTTTATTACTTCACTCAACAATATTCTTCTAATTGCTTTGTATGTTTCATCAGAAAGATCTTACAATTGATTTCAGTTTACAATATCCTATTTGGTATTATTAAGAAGCATCCCCTCCAATACAGAGAGGAAATCATTCGTTGTTCTGAATCAGTTTATTATTTAGGTTCCTGTTGCAGCAAAATGTAGATATTTGTTGAAAGCATGTTCTGCGTTGCCAAGGTTGCTACGGAAAATTTATACCCAATTGGGAATCGTTTTTTCGTACGAGCTAAAGCCCCTTGATGGCTCTTGCCGTTTCAACCCCAATGGCGGCTGAATGATTGTTTTAATTGTTTTGCCCCTCTTTCTTAGAAGAATGTGTACTCAATTTTTCTGTAGAAATAATTTTAATACAAAGTTATGTGTGGTTTCATGTTATTTCTTTCTGTCTTTCTGAACAAATTTCGCTTTTTTGAGATTAAAATGCTTCGGTTGAAGATCCACAATAACTTGCTGCCTAAGAAACATGTTTTCGTTCCTTTTCACATAATCTCCAGCAATACAGCAGTCCAACAAGAATTCGCTCGTTGATCGGTCAATTGAAGTACCTACGTATCAAGCAGATATTAATTGGATAACTTCCAAGTGGAGTTACCTTTATTTACAGGAAACTTGTTACTTTATATCTTGACTGGATACCCGTTGATACAGGGTGTCCCAAAAATGTTGTACCTCCTTAAAACGGACGATTCCTGAGGTCATTTAAAGTAATTTTTCCCTTTTACAAAAATGTGCTCAGCAGCTTCGTTGAGGAGTTATCGTCGAAAAACGCAGACCAATCAGAGCGCGGCTACGGCGAACGGATTCCGGCTCGGCCAATGCCAACGCCGCGCTCAGCGGGACCCGTCGCTAAGCCGCGCTCTGATTGGTCCGCGTTTTTCGTTAATAACTCGTGAACTGAGCCGCGGAGAAAATTGTCGCAAAGGAGAAAGTTACTTCGAATCACCTCGGGAACCACCCCGTTCAAGGAAGCACTTTTTGGGGACACCCTGTATACAGCTTTACGACGGTGCCCATCCAGACAGAAATGAAAGGAAATTGGATTTCCTTCCTGAAGAACTTAAATCATTGAAATTCGTATTGCAATTATTCTATTTTATTCGGTTCCATTGCTTGTTTGTCTAGGGGTCGTACACTCAGGCTGTGTGCTGTAGCGAATAAAGATTGTGTCATAGTTCTTGGGTTCAGTTTCCGGTCTTGTGCATTAAGGGGTTAAGTTGAAAAAGCTCGTCGAACTTTTAGGACAATCCAGAGGAAAGCGGACGATCGATAAGCCGGTGGTTGCTTTGAGCGCCCACACCCACGCCTCTTGCTCTATTTCACATACGATAATGCTCAGAAGTTGGGTCACGCGCGGGTTAATGAGAAAGAACTTCGGGAATTTTTCGCACACCACCCCCGGCGGAAATTATTCGTTCGAACAACTCGGCTGCCTGTCGTTGTAATTAATATATATATATTTACATACTCGTATCAACGATACGGAAAATATTTCCATTACGTCTATTGCTATTTTTCATATTTAATGCACACTCAAATAACTCCTTCGGCAATAATATTCGACAATTTCGCTCGATTAATTTCCGCAACGGGGTAGGCACTGCCGGCGAAAATTAACGCACGAGCGAATTGGGCCGCGCCGAGCGAAATCTATTCTAAAACATTGCCGGTGTTATTATTTTTACTTCGGAAAGTTTAATAATAACTTGGGCACACCGTAATCGAAAGGTTTCCTGCCACGTTAATGTTATAAACTAATACAAAACCAATATAGGTTGCGCTCTTCATTGATTACAAGTTTCCGCAGCTATCAGTACGGTACAACCTTGCAATTATGCATGCATTGTTCCATTTTCGTTGAAATATTAATTCCGCAATTATTCCGTTCTATTAACGTTACACGTATTGCTCCAAATAATGATACCGGCCGATATTATAATTATTCAATGTCCTAATACCGGGCACCCCAATTAACTATTAGATCTGCTCTACCGAAACGTGCAAACTTTTCTCCAAATATTCAATCGTTCCGATATTCGAGTCTCGAACCACCCTGCACCGTCGAGCATCCCCTAACTATCGATTTCGGAGAAGATTAAAACATTCCAGTGATTCTATCGGATCCACGGAAACCCCAAAAACCGGCGGCGGTTTTCACAAGAATCCGAAATTTTCAGCAATTCTCATATCCGCGGGAAAATTTGTTGAAAAAGATATCCTGTGCAATAAATGGATTTTGCCGAAAACATGCCGCGCTTCCCCAAAACGTGCGTGCACGGTTGAAATTTTTACAAGTGTTCTCACGTACAAAAACGAATCTTAAGAAAACGTTTTCAGAATCAAACGGAGCCTCTCGCCGCGGAAAACACGGAGACCCGACCCATTTTGCGACTCTCCTCGCGGAGATCAATAAACCAAACTTTTCTTACCTCGTCATAAACGCAGCTGCTGGAACTGGAACGAATTAAGAAAATTCAACGAAGGTGGTAGAATTGTTTTTCGCCGAATAAAAATTTCCTTTCATCCGTTCAGTGTTTTAAATTTCATCTCGTTTTACTCCAGCATGCACGAAATCCGCAGTCGGATAACTGCGGAAATTTGTCGGGGCGAGGTTCACGGGGACTCGCGAAGTTTCTGCGAAAATATTGGCAGGGAAATCGTTCGATTCCGGGGGCCATTGTGCGTCGGGGCGAAGTCGAGTGACACAATACACGCCGGAATTGGGACGGTGCTGATATACACGCGATAGCGGCCGCGCCGCTGTCTAGGGGTTTTATGCGGCCGCGGCTTTTTGTCCTCCCGGAGGAGTGCGGGGGAGGCCGGGGGCAGAGAAAAACGGACACAAAGGTAGCTAAGTGCACCGAAGCAAAACGCGTTGTCTTGGCTGCGTTGCGCCGCGGCGCCGCCGGTGCGTCGGAAGAACGCGAGGCATCGCATCGTCGCGAGCGGCGCGGAGAGAAGCAGACTTCGGAGTTTCGCCCTTGGGACCGAAGACGCGACAGTTCCGACTTCCTGCCAGGCTCCTACGAAACTCCCCGAAGATCTCCAGCTCTCTCAGAAAATCTATAAATCTGCGGGACCTCTACTCTATCTGTCGCGAAACTGGCCGGAAGTTATTGCAGCGTCCGTCAGGGTCTAGCCGAGGCGTCGAGAGTTTCATCCTCTCGCGACTCTAGCTAAAAGTCGGGGTACGAACCCACCAACGCTGGTAAAACTTGCTAACATTTAGTTTTATGTGGAATAAATAAAACAATTGACACGTTGCTCGTGAACGGACAATCCTAGCTCCGCGATCGACGAGTTAATAATTTATCAAACGGATCGTCCTAGTGGAAATGGTGCGCGCCGTCTCCAAAGATCGCGGGCCGCAACTAATTACTGGCTCGACGCGCGGTTCCTCGTATTCTCGTGTTATAAAAGACGTTTCGGTACGCGTTAATTTGTATCAATTATCTGGAAGGATAGAGAAGCGATCGGCGCACCGTAATTTCCTCTTCCTTTCTTTTCATTCCGGCTGAAAAGGGACGCTCTTTGGTCGCGTCGGAATTAGGACAGCGCGGACCATAACTAGCGGGGATTTTATGCCGGCAGGCGTTCTTCTTTCTTCTCCCTCTCTCTCTCTCTCTTTCTGTCTCCTCTTCTTCGTCGTCTTCTTCTTCTTCTGCTGGTTGCAACGCGTACGTTGTCGTGGATAGGTGCAACGGAGCGAGACGTGTTGCTCCGGCAAACTCTCCCGGTACGTGTGCTCGTTGCACACAGAACAGGAAGACCGAGAAGGGAACGGGGGGAGAGCGAGAGAGAGAGAGAGAGAGAGTGGGAGAGAAAAAAGAAGGAGGTGCAGTTTGTATGCACCTCGAGCTCCTGCGTTTTTTAAGCCCGGATCGGAGGACTCGTTCCCGTTCCGGCACGGTCCGGCCGAGTCGACGGGACGCTTTCCAGTTTAAATAGTTTTCTGAAAAGGGTAGTTTTTCGCGAGCAACTGGAAAACCGGGTCAGGTGTCAAGTTCCCTCTTTTCAAGAGAATTTCGGTTTCAATTTCGCACCGTTTTCGCTGGTGGACTTCGAGCATGCACACACGCAACCGTTTACCTTACACTTCGCGCGTTTTCGTGAATATTATATAAAGCGGACGACGCTCTAAATCTCTATTCGATTCGAAGCGGGTCTCGCAGGTTCTTCTGGTCTTTTAAACGCGCAACACTTTCAGGACGATTAAAGTATTTCTACGTGCACGTATCTCGCTTTTCTTTTCTTTTTTTTTTTCGGGTTCCAGGCGAAGATTTAATACGTCGGGGCGCGTTAGCCGCCTTCGCGTTTATAAATATAAAAGAAATAAAAATAGTGGTTCCGTAAAGTTTGCCACGAAAATATTTGGAACGGTCTTCCCGGATAATAAACTGCCTCTGTCTCGTAAATATGCAGTTCGCTTTTTATACACCGCCGCGGTTTCACAGCGACGTTTCGAGTTCCTTCGCTAATGTTCTTATTAGTATCGAATACTCGACTGTCCAGAGAACAGCGTGAACTGATTTTCATGATTGAATAAAAAGCGATCCAGGTATTGCAAAAGTTTGAAACTTAATGGAGCGCAAATTTTTTTCTGAAACCATACCGTATTTTATCTATTTAGTTGTCACATTCTTACTAATTAAAGAAGCTACTTTATTTTTTGTTTCGCTATAGTCGTGTCAACTAGTAAGATACTGTGTTCTTCAAAGAGACCCCGTTCAAGGAACTGCAACTCGTGCAATTTCAACTATTTTGGCTTGAAAAAAATATACCGTATACTCCATATAACGGTACACATACGAGCAAAAACTCTCTGCAAAACGGTCTCCTCATTTCATTTTAGAAAATCCCAGAGGAGCTTAAAAGATAACTGTAGATCAGCCAGTAGTGCTTTTTAAAGAGACCCTGTTCAAGGAACTGCAACTCGTGCAATCTCAACTGTTTTAGCTTGAAAAAAGTATATTGCACACCCAAGATAGTAGTAAATAAGTGTGCAAAAATTCAGCCCGAAACGTTCTTCAGAATTCTTTCAAAAAAATCCCAAAGTGACCTAAAAAGTGACTGCAGATCAGCCAGCAAGATACTGAGCCTCTTAAAGAGAGTTTGTTCAAGCAGCTACAATTTACGAAATTTCCACTATTTCGGCTCGACAAAAATATTTGTCATATGCTCCAAACAATAGTAAATACGTGTCCAAAAATTCGAGACAAAAAGTTCGTCTGAATTCTTAAAAAAAAAAGGAAACGACAAAGAGGCATAAACAATGGCTGCGGACCGAAATACCCTCAACGGGTTAGATCGTTAAATTGTAATCGGGAACGACGGTAAAGCCACGAACAATGGATCGCACGATGCGCTAGGATGATCAGCAGGTAACCCGGAAAAGCGACCGGACGAAAAGGCGGGGCCGGTCGCGGATGAACTTCGGCTCTTTTCGAAAACGTCCGCGGCGGTAATGCGGCGTTTAAGGCTACCTGTTATTCCGTGGTGTGTCAGCCTATTTATATCGGCCTAGATTCCGCTTTTACATCGCAAGCCACAGGTACGCGCCCCGAAGGAGCACCCGAGATTCTCACGATAGGAACGCGATAAATTTACGAGCGCGATTAATTTTTGCGAAATCGTCGTCGTCGTCGTCGCGCGCCGCCGTGTTTTCCGCGAGCGTTCATGCACGCCCGTTGCTCCGCTGTGCCTGACCGAGTTCCGATCGCACGGCGTTATGACCACTGAATCATCATAACACCGCCGCGGTATTACGATCGGCCGGCCTTTTCGTTCCCAGGTTCGCGAAATCGTAACGTATCGGCGCCGCTCGGGGACTCGTTTATCGCGCGGAATTGCCAAGGTTTTAGAAATCTCGGAGACACTCCTCTGGGATAAACCATTTCTCGAATTGTTTCACCGGCAGGCTCGATTCGAACGCACGCGCGTACGACGTTCAATAATTTCCGTCACCTCTTCGTCATCGCTCTTTATTTCCCACACTCTCCGGTTTCAGTATTTCACGTTTCCTTTACAAGGGGCATCGTTGTCGCATTCGAACGGAACACAATGCGACCGTTCGAAAATCGCTTGCATCTAGGCCAAGAATAGTTCTCTAGAGGTGAAAGATCATTACGCACGAAATAGTAATTACTCCCATCGGTCGGTCGATTCGTGTTCTCGTTACTATTCTCCGCATTTTCCGCGTAAACTTTGTACTCGAATAATTCCTATACTATTTTCGGACACAGCTTTTGAATATTGAACTATGCAAAGTTAAAGCCAGCGACGGCGTTCGCCGCCTACTGTACCTTACTGGCCTGCTTTATTGTTTTGCGCTTACCTCTCGGCGAAGCTTTTCAATTTTCTGGGTACGTCTTGTCTTTACCTGACAAATTTATTCAAACCCTACTTTGAACTCTCCGTGGCTAAACCTGTTCCCCATCTTTGTCTCGTGGATCGAATAGCATCTTCCAGCCGATAATTGTCCCTGGCCAGACCCGTGTTTCGGACGTATATCGAGTAGACGCTGTATTTATATCTTCAATAAATAATTACCTACATAATATTCATTCGTTCACGCACTTCAAAGGAATATATTGTTTACCATTTATTTTATAGAGTTTTCTGATGCTGCTAATGGTACAAGCGTTCTTCTTCACTTTAGCCCTTCGTATGTTGTGCCAGGGTCGTTCGTGACCCGTTCCGGTAGCGGTGGGGATAAGCCAGACCGACCGACAATATGTACAATTTCATTTCGATACAAGACGACGCTTTTTATTTTGAAATAGGAAAATTGCCATCTCCTCTTCTTCTTTTCAAGTTAGAGCGAAAGAAAGTGGATTAAACTTGTCGTTGTACAGTGAAAAATCTTCAAATCTGTAAGGGCTTTGCTTGGAATAAAGGAATAAGATGCAAGCGCTTTGCTTGGAATAAAGGAATAAGAGCCCAGGGCGTAAAATAATTAAAACACGTCTATTCCCTTCGAGCGTCCGACAATAAGTGCCCATCGCGTCTCCGCCGTCGTCGCTCTTTCGTTTTAGACAAGCGACGATCGGTCTCTGTTGCCAACGGCGTGGTCGTCCCCCACCACACGCCGCTACCAACCTTACAAATCTGAGATAAAAAGAAAAATTTGGGTTTTACAGACGGTTGCAGTTTGTGGTATTTCCAATCAGAAACGCGTCCTCGGTGTTCCACCTGCTCGCGCATAAATAGCATAAATTATAGAATAAATGAATAAGGCGAGGGCAGATTTAAAAAGTTGTATATCCTTTGTAATTTTACGATTCCGCCAAGTTGCAATTAACATTGCTGCGACAGGCCGTGAGCGTCGGTTCGAGAAACATTGGTCGCTAAATTGTAGGACGAGCGGAGCGGACTTCGATCGGGGTCGTACCGCAGATGTTATCGTCCGGTTCATCAACCCATCGCGCTTCCTGGGCGATCGCAGGAATCGGTTTTGATAAAGGCCGGGGCGCGCACGCGCGCACCGTCGAACGACCAAATTATTCTCCAAGGTGGAATCTTGGCCGTTATTTCGGTCGGGAGCGCGGCGGCGAGTGCCTCCGCAAGCACGATCGCGATTCTCCTTTTAGCAACTAGACTGCGATTTTCTAATATTGATTCGCCGGCCGGCTGGTACGCAAGAGCGGCAGCCTGATGCGAGGCGGATACCTAACCGGCGCGATGCGGCGCGGCGCGGCGCGGCGAGTTGCATGTTCGTAAAATGTGATATTTTTCCACGCCGCGCCATGCGCGCCTTCGTCATCCTTCGCGCATGGCCTACTTGGCTTCGTGTAAAAAGGGCTCGGCTCTAAATCGGGAGCAAGTTTACACTGCCCATCTCTCGCTCTAACTTTATCGACCATACACCAATAATGATGCTTACCCGACACCGCGCCGCGCCGCGCCGCGCCGCGCCGCGCCGCTTTTCCGCCCGAAAACGATCGCGTTCCGATTCCGGACGCGGCGGCTGGTTCGATAAACCGAGATGAAAGATGCACTTCGCGTGCAACACACTTGCGCCACTTCCTCGGAACGGCCCGTGTGCTATGGCGGTCGCGTGTCACGGCTCCGCGGGTGCATGCTCGCGAAAACACGGACTCGAACTTGTCCTTTCGTTTTTTCCCCTCATCGCGTTCCCATCCGAGAAAACAGTTGTCCCCACGGACGATCGTACTATTCTCGGAACAAATTCGACAAACTCTGAGAACGGATCCTTGACACTTGCGACCTCTGCACGGTGGATCGAGAAATTCGTACCGATCCCCGGAAGATCTGGATACGAGGGTGTGTCCTCTTTTATGTCAGTCACGTATGACTGTCAGTGACTTCTGACTGGGTTTAGAGATTCATTTTTGTTACAAGATATCCAGATAAACAGAATTTTATTGGAGTCTTTCGAATTCAGAAGGGTTAAGACAGCATCCCCTATAATTCTAAATTCCTAGTTGTTTTCGGTAATTAAATTACTCCGAGTTTTGTAAGAATCCCTGGGATTAATATTTGGCACTCAACGTGCTAACACTAGAACCACCTAAGCAGTACAAACGACTGGTTCCCAATTTTTACTTTCGCGATTACCGAAATTATAAAAATGTTTTCATCAGAATTTTCTTGAACGAACTTTTTCATAGAAGCACACGTTAGAATAAGAATGGTATTAGGTTCGAATAGATGCGGTCTTGTCATTATTATAAAGCAATATTCATCGGTTATATTCATTACTCGGTAGTTACAGTGTTAAACGAAGGGACAAATCTTGAGGAGGTTCCGCGATAGATCGCAGAAACGAAGATGGCCGCCGCGAGAAGTCCGCGTTACCGAAGCGGGAAGAAAATCGGCGGGTCCGGGTCGCGGTTTGGCGAAAACGAAATTTACCGTCAGCCGAATACTGTCGCGGGTAGACGCGGTTTTTTCGAGTCAGCTTAGTCAGTCTGGGGTCTGAACGTGAAGTGCAGCGTGCAGCCAGGCGTGCGGCGGGGGCTTTCGTGCGTGGAATAGGCTCAAGGCTGCACCGGTGCAACGCCGAAGCAGCTAACTACTCGCGGCGTTACTGCCTACTGCTCACTGCCGGTTTGCGGGCTGCTACCTGCTCTCCCGATCGGTGATCGATCAATCGGATCTGATAGGGGATCGAGAACTTGCTGCAAAGAGGCGCTGACGTAGAACGATGAGTATCCGCCCGGGGAAGGATACCTATCCTTGCCGGTCGGGTCGCCATCGGATCAACTCGCAGCGAAGTCGCGAACCTGCGTCCTGTTTTCCTTCGCCCCGATAATTCCGCGTTCCCCTGCCCCTCCTCCTCGGCTCGAGAGGACTTACGCAACGACGCACAGTGGTCCGGATCGCAGGGTTTAGGGACATTTGTGTACAACTTTTGAACCGTTTGAGACATTGAAATGGGGTTTGAACGAAAAAATATTGAAATAATAAAGAAATAGTAAAATAATCTCTTTCTGATCATACATATTAGAAAATATTTTTTGTCTAATTTGTTAATTCATTATTTTCATAAACTTTTATTTAGTTGTTGAACCAGTTGAATTCCTTATTAAAACCATTGTATAACGATTCGAAGTTCAAATCTTATGATTTCTTATATATAATGTAATGATGTTATTAAAATTTTTGATCAAATGTACAGGTATACAAGTTATCAAGTACGGTATCTAACGTCACAAATACAGTAACGATCAAAACTGAGTCTACACTATTTGAAGCAACATAACTTTTTCAAACTTCGATCAAATGACTTGAATGTTATTGAGAAGTTCGTGGGATTAGTTTATTAGACGAGGAGTAAAACATTTTTTGAAGAAATTTGAATTGGCCGGAATCGCAAAAGAAATGGTAAAAGTTGGTCTTTTTCAGCTTTTTTATCTGAGCCTGTATTCAAAAAGGTAAAGAATGTATTTGATTCTTATATTGGTTAACTCGTTTAGGAGTTATAAACGCTTAAAAGTGGAAAAATCGCCATTTTTCACGTTTCTCGACTTAACATCGCACTTTCAATCGTTTGACAATCTGAAATCCCTTCTGGTAGCCACGTGACCGTTAATCTTAGTTCCCGATGAAAATATCGTTACAACAATGCAACGATACCGTTTATCAGATTCGATATCAGACAAACAGATCTATTGTTCAGCCGGGACGAGAATCTTCGATTTACCTTTCGTTCGACGTGGACAGGTGAGTCATCGATGACGACTTCCTGGGATCGTAGTCGATTCTCGATGCAGCTGGAGCAAGGATCGCATAATCGTGAGAATTTTATCTGGAATCGGTGTCAGTGGAGTTGTTTCGAGTCAACGCTTAATTTCAATCCTGCTCGGATATTTCTCGTTTTAAGCGTTGATTGATTCGGGCTATCTACGAGTCGATGATTAGTAAGTATCCAACACTCGAACATGCGAGCATTAATCAGTTCTATTTACCTGAGAAACGTTTCTTTCGCGGTTACTCAGTGGACTGTTGAAATCGCCACCACACGAAATAATATTCTGCAACACGTTTACCCTTTGATCAACGCTTTCAGCATGCTTTTGATTTTCTCAGGAAAGTCTCCACCCAACTGTGGCCACATAAATCTCAGATCCTTCATTAGGATTAGGTGCATAGGCGAGATAACAAAATATTTTGTACGCAATAGTTTCTTCGTGGAATTTTCATCGGCATATTCGCGACACTTTTCTGACTAAAAAGAGATCAAACACGACAGAATTCGGAGCACATTTGCTCGTCCAATTAACGATTCAGTGAAACCTCGATTATCCGAACGGACGATAGACCGCGGACCTTCGTGCGAGATGAAAACTTTCCAAGTGCAGAAGAGAAGTGGAATAAAAATGAAATCCTACACATTCGATAGTCTTGACGAGTGAAAAATAATTGTTGTTTCCACAACACGTTTCTTTCTCAAGAAGCTCGTGATGGGTACACGTTTCGAATCAAAGAAGTAGAAAAGTCGCGGTCGTTCGACGCTACTGTTCTCAAAACGCGACATACGATACGCAGCAGCCTAACAGCTCGGCCGGTCGGTGGACGAGGGGCTTCGCAAAATACCGGTTCGAATGATGGAAAAATGAGTGTACCTCGCGCCGTGGTATCCATCGAGTGACGTCTATCGAGGGACCGCCACGGTCGCTCGCGAGACAAGAGGCCACTTGAGCTGGCCTAACTGTACCGTTGTCTTCTGCTCCGCCCACGATTTCGTCACGACGACGACGACGACGGCGGCGGCTCGATCGAAAAGCCCGGAGCGTGTAAAGCGTAAAGCGAGCGTCTGGCTCGCTCTCCCCCTGATCCCTTTGCACGCGATATTATAATTTCCGCGCGCGGACGCGCTCGCCGACATGGGAGTGCAAGTGCGTAATGCACTTCTTACCATTCGACGTGCATTAATTGGCCGGTAAGAACCGGCCGCGTTCTCCCCGCGCGAGCGAGCGAGCGAGCGAGCAAGCAAGCAAGCGCGTTCCCGCTCGCGGACCGGAGCGGAATTCCAGTCTAGTAACCATACAGTTGCTGGTTCGAGCTTTAAAACGTTTCCCAGCGCTCGTGATACGCGATCGGCTCTCCTCGACGAGGAACAGAAACCGGTCGGGAGAGAGCATTGTCTGCTTGCCCCGGCTTGCTTGCTTGCTTGCTTTCTTTCTTTCGAAACACTCTTACCGGGAGCGAAACCTCCGTTTCCGTTCCGAGGGCCGATCCCGTTCGAACCAAGGGTGTATTTTAACGCATTATCTCGCAATTTTTAAACGTCCACCGGCCGCGGCTGAAGGACTTTTAACGGGTCCTTACTGAAGGACAAGAGAGAGAGAGAGAGAGAGAGGTTGGTACTGAGCAACAGCTGTCTCAGTTCTGACAAAGCTAGCCACTCTCGGTAACGTCGTTTAATAATCTCGAATCATGTCACGGATTTTGGTACAGCACAATTATCGAAAATTCTAGTTGTCCGGAAAGTTCCTGTCGATTTTTAAGGGAAACTATAACGCAGTACATTTCAATTTCGATGTACATTTATCGAATTATTATAAGTGCCATTTTGTTCCATAATCTTTCCCCAGCTTTCACGCAACTTGTGATTTTTTACGTCGACCAACGAGTTAAAGTTTTTGTCATTGTGGGAATTTTTTATTGACCTCAAGAGATGAAAATCTGAGGGTGTAATGTCTGGTTAATAGGGTGAATGGGGTGGCACATCCCAATTAAGCTCCAACTATGATTCACTCTATTTCTTTGCATATTCAAGAGCGTATAAAACTAACAGAAATTAATGTAACCTAACCAAACTTTTTTCTAAAAATGCCTGTAAGATCACCTTTTTAGACTATGTACGCATAGCCCATTTGTTTTCAATCCTAATTCCACCTACAGCACGAACTTTCCGGACAACCCAATATTAATTATACGTATTTATTATAGTATGAATGTAGGTCGAAAGTTATCGATTTTTTAGTTCGTTTTTCTTTTTTAGAACGTTCCCTGCCAGGCGAATTTTCGATCACTGTCCGTTCGAACTGCGTGGGTCGCACACGACCCACGCTGTTGAAACTGCGCTTACCACTAGACTGCGGATTTTTATGCATATTTCCACTTTTTGATGTGAAGGAACAAACGGTGGAAACATTTACAGAATTTGAGAACAGTCATATTATTGAAATCAATGAAATTTGATTCCGCATAAAAATTCGCTGTCCATTAATAACCGAATAATTCAATTACCCAGAGAAGAAAGAAATACAAAATTCCGGTGATTTGCGACTAGCTTAGAAATTGCGCTTACCACTAGACTGCGGATTTTTATGCATATTTCCACTTTTGTGATGTGAAGGAACAAACGGTGGAAACATTTAAAGAATTTGAGAACAGTTATATTATTGAAATCAATGAAATTTGATTCCGCATAAAAATTCGCTGTCCATTAATAACCGAATAATTCAATTACCCAGAGAAGAAGGAAATACAAAATTCCGGTGATTTGCGACTAGCTTAGAAATTGCGCTTACCACTAGACTGCGTATTTTTATGCATATTTACACTTTTGTGATGTAAAAGAACAACCGGTGGAAACATTTAAAGAATATGAGAACAGTTATATGATAAAAATCAATGGAATTTTATTCCGCATAAAAATTCGCTGTCCATTAATAACCGAATAATTCAATTACCGAGAGAAGAAAGAAATACAAAATTCCGGTGATTTGCGACCAGCTTGGAAAATGTTTACCTCGCATAATGATCCGCAGTCTACCGGCGTTCGGTGTTCTTCGCCGGGCCGTTTGACTCATTCCGCGGCGAACGATATTTATAGCGATCCCGGCGAATTTTCTCGGAATACCTGCAATCGGCGCCGACGCCGTTAATCATTCCGCTCCGATTCGGCCCCGCGCGTAGACGCAAAAGAGAGCCGCGGATCGACGATTGATTCGTGCCGCTCGGAGCCGGCCGCGTTCGCGGCACGGCCGGCAAGAAATTATTGGAGCACTTGGGACGACATTAGCCGCGCGATCGCGTATACAATGCTTAAGTGATTCTTGCCGCTCGGCGTGCCGGCTGACCGCCGCCAAACGGCAAGAATCACTCGGCCCGTATACTTGCTCGAACAAATAGAACGACTGCAGAAGACTGTGGGGTGACAAACGGAAGTGCACTTGAGCGCTGAATGCCGGGCGGTTTGGGAACGGGCTTGTGTGATTCTTTGCCGGTGTCTCTGCCACTTCACGAGGACATTTCGAACGCGGGATCTTCCTATCTGTAACGGTCCTGCGTACTCGAGGAAATAGATTTATCGACGCCTTTAACGCGTCTTTCGCGGTCTCGGTCAATTTTTATTCAAAATCTTAGAAGTTGTCTTTTGACAATTCGAAAATACGGTGTTTACTCTTTATATGTCCCGGATGCCTTTCCGATAAAAGCCCCAGAACTAACTCTTCGTTGTCCTTTCCTACGTTCGAGAATAGTATCTCCTGGGAGATATATGTCCCTGGCTAGACCCGCGTTTCGGACATATACCGAGTAAACGCCGTATCATTAAAGTCTGCTCGAGCAAGTTACACGATACGCTTAATCGCGTACGACCCAATGAAACATCAAGACAAAGTCATAAATAAAATATAAAAACTGCATAAATATTGTGAAATCCATGCTGCTTTTAAACACTAAAGAGCAGAGATTACGTTCGATTTTCTTGGCTATTTACGGCGTTATAGTAGTCACGCCAATGTGACCGCGGTCCCTCGCGAGGATTCCAATCTCCACGTGTACTGCATGATGCTATAGGTACACATAGTAACGTATGTGTTCATTTATATGGGGGTGTACATGTATCTAACAGTTTCAGAAAAACTTTGGAGAAGTTTAAAAAACCTTTTATGTTCGCCGTTGTGAATTTTAACGAAATCCGTCGCTGGGTCCACTAGCACAGAGAAATGTGTATGTTAACCCTTAACGGACCCTATAAGCCCATAATGGCCGCCATATAAGCGGGATGGCACTTCTACTTACTGGGTCCAATGCGAAATCAAATTGTTTAATAACATAAATATTTTCCTTTCTATGCTTGACGTAAAGATGTTGAGTCCACAGTTTTTCTCTTCGTGTGAAAAATAGCTTGGACTGGTGGGAAGTAAACTGGAAACACTTCCGGACCGTCAAGGGTTAATCCTTCAACCCTTTGCGTCACAGGATTTCGGATGAAAAATAGACCCGTGCTGCACAGGAATTTTATCGGGTTTTAAATGAAACGAAATTGGTACATTAAGGTATAACATCATGTAAGAACATAACAATATAGTAACAGTCAATCAAATTTACCACATTACAATTTGCTACATAGGAAAGACGAAATATAAACCTACGCGCATGCAGCCATTACAAGATTTCAAGGTTGGACTGGAAATGTCCCAGCATGCCGTAAAATACATCAAAAAGGTGGGACACTTTCAATCCCGCCGTGCCCAAAGAGTTAAAGTTAACTGAAATGTTCCTCGGTCGATATTTAACAATCGGCGAAAACCTGTGCAGGCAATAAACACAAATTCTGTCTTTCTCGTTCCTGGAAAATCATAAACGTCTTCGAACGATTGCGATCGTGAAATAATTCGTGGCGCAAGGGGCGAGGGTCAGCAGAGGATCGACAGGCCCGTCGAATCCGTAACGCACGCAGCTACCGGAGCGTCGCGACGCGATGCGTGACGACGACGCTGCCGCCGCCGCCGCCGTCGTGCCGGGAGGGGGCTGAATATAGCAACACAGAGAGAAGAAGAGCCCGGTACAGCCGGGAGGGGAGGGAGAGGAAGGAAGTGCGGAGGTAAAGAGGGAAAAGAGGGAAAGAGAGACGTTAACGACGGAATCCGAAGGGATGTACGCGCGGCGGAGAGGACGAAAGCGAGCAGCGAAGTGAACCGGCATGGCAGCGCGAGAGGAGGGCAGGGGGTGAGCGACGACAACGGGCGATGGGTGACGGGCGCGTCGTTGACGGTGATGGCGGGTTGGGGTGTCGGGAGAGCACCGAAGCGAGACAGACCGGGGAAAGAGAGAAAGAGGATGAGAGAGCGCGGAAGAAGGAGAGACAAGGGGAGACACACGGCGGGTTCTCCGCGAGCAGAGACGGCGCGCCACTCTCGGAAGGGTAGAGAGAGAGAGAGAGGGAGAGCGAGAGAGAGAGAGAGAGAAAGAAGAGAGTAGGGGAGGGAGCAGCGTTGTGGAAGAAGGGATGTGGCGTGTGGGGGCGAGGGAGGGACGCGGAGTGCGGTCAAGTGTACTGGGTAACTAGGTCAATGAGAGAACCGAGAGAGCCGACGTTGTTGCGGGAGCACAAGCGCGCCACCGCGAGAGCCCTCTTTCTCTCTCTCAGTCGCTCTCTCCCGCTCTCTTTCCCTCCTCGTTCCTCGGTCTATCTGTCTTCGCCCCGTTGCCCGTCGTTGTTATACGTTGCGCGCTATCCGGCCGACGCATTTCTATGCCGATTCCCTGCTGCGTCTATTACCTCCGCCGTTGTTGATTCACTTAAACGCGACCCTGGGGTTGCGAGCTAAGCAGTTGTCAGCACACTCTTCGGACACCTTTACTCTCCTGCCTCTCTCTCTCTCTCTTTTTCTTTTTCTCTTACTCGAACCCCGACGTAGACGACGCTCAGACGACTGTTTTTCGATCGCGGGAGTATTCTCGCGGGGCGAGGAACTAGGGCGCTCAAAGGGCCGGCCACGACCACGGTAGAAGCATTACCTAGATCTTCGCTAGATCTTCCTGCAAAAATCTCGCATTTAACTCTAAACCTACCACGGTCCCCCGGTTTCCTGTTTCACGATTATTGAAATTGTAAAAATTACAATTACTCAAGCGCATATTGTATCGAGGACCGTACAAGGTTTAAGCGAATTCAATCTTCTTACCCCTATAAGGCGTTTCACTCTTATATGCTTTGACCTTGGGGATTTACCACGAACGATCCCGAAGTGACATCACCAGATCTTAATGAAGCTTTGGGAGAACGTAGTGCTAAAATATTAGACACGTATTTCTTCTTAGGGGCCATCGTTTATATTTAAGGGGTGGGAACTGCCCTCCATGTTCGACCCTCGAGAACCATATTTGGTCGAATGTCTCCGGACCTATTACACGGGTGGTTCAAAAGTTGTGCACTCTTTAATAAAGAATACAACTGCGTGATCCGATCTTAGACATTTAAAAATAACACCGTTTTTCTCGTTTTTCAGAAAATACGGATAAAATGGAATTTTGATTTTTGCACTTCGAGAACAGTTATTACTACTTCAAGATTTCAGCATTTTCTGCAAGACGATCAAACCTTATTAGCCTCGAGCGCTAACGATTAATCAGACAGAAGTTTGAATAATTGTATCAGTCTGAAACACAATATTTCGAAATATTCTGAAATGACATTCTTAACTTTACTGGAGGTAAATTGTTGGTTAAACAGTCTTCAGCCGTGAGCTTTAAAAATTTATGAAATAATCGCCGGTCGGTAATTCGTTAAGAACGAGCGGACTTCTTGCTCGATAGTTCTTCAACCCTCTTCATCCCCCTAGTTAGCTGTCACCCTAGAATAATCGCGAATACTGCCGACCTTTGTTCGCGTTTTTACAGAATGTTTGAGAATGTAGTTTGATTTGTAACCCTGCGCAGGTCGCGCTCCGGAAATTCGCAATTGCGAGTTAGTGGGGGAACGTGGGTCTTGAGGAGTAAATGTCCGTTGATAGGGGAAATGAATGAACGTCGATAACTAACTATTGATTTCGAAAAGGGGTTAGGGTGTATACCGTGTGACACAATCGATGAAGCCGCGGTGGCACTGTTGGCTTTCTCGTTCTTAGACGCGGTGCGCGAGAAGGTGTACGTTGTCGATTTTTCTGCGGTTTTAATTGTTGTTGGGCTGTAGAAGTATGTCTGTCATTTTTATGCCCTTCATTTTTATTTCCCTATATTTTCTATGTTTCCTACAAGTCGCATAAATCTCAACAGAATTCGCCCATTTTCTTTTCTTGGATACTGCAAAACGTTTGATATCTTTCTGTTCGTCTAAGCAATTTGCCAATTTAAAGTGTAAAATGGATGAAATATTCTCCCCGGGATCTTGCAGCCAACCATCATTAAGTAGACGTAAATGGGTCAATAAAGTATCACAGTCTTTCAAACATACGGATTAGTTGCGTTAGCACATTTTCACGAAATCCATCTGTGTGTGATGTAATCGAAGTAACAGATACAGACCTGCCCTAGACAGAAGAGCTTGTGCAATCTGAATCAAATGTCAAAATAAATTGATCGGGTACGACGGCCATTGAATTCGATTTGGCTAGCTTGTCTGACTATTACCTACCGTTTCCACTTACGTATTATCTACTGCTTCCACGAGCACAAATATCTCGAGAATCAATATGATCGGAACACTATAGTTACTAAACTCGTTCAATCTGTCTTTTCATGCTCTATGACAATATCAAGAAGAATATATAGGGTGTCATTAAAAAAAAGAAGAAAAATAGCTGACCTTGGAAAGAATTCTTTCCACCGTTAACAAATCTGTTCCTTAAAATGGTGGATAATTCAATACAGAAGGTGGAGAATTTCAATTATTATTACAACAGGTTGCAAATTTTTAGCTCCATTTAAGCAGTCGTTCATCCCCACTTTTCATACATATTTTTAGTGTTATATCGCTCGTCGACAAAAACGGATCCTGCGCCATTTAAAAAATGTTAAAAATTCAGTGCAGCTAAATTTCAATTTGAAGCTCGCTTCGATGCAAAGCTCGTCGATTCGTGCAAGCGACTCGCTGAAATAATTTGGCCACCGCGCTCGAATAAAAACAATTCAGTGAATCGGCCGCGGAGGCATCGTAATTCGCGCTAATTATGAAATAAGAAATCCGAAATCGTGCGACGGGGCACGGTGGCGTCGATCGACGTTGCGTTTCGTGTTCGGTCGATTTCAATTCGACTGTCGGGCGAGAAGGTAACGCGCGAGGATGTGCGCGCACGCGTCGCGCTGTGCTCGTGGTCGCACACTTTTAACACACATCGATACCGGTAGTACAAGGTGGTCCAAGTGCATCGGGTAAATGGGTCAAGCGAATTAATTCTGGTTGGCGAGCCGCACTTTGTGTCTCGGTGCATGACGAAAGCGTCGCGCGCGTGCACCGGCCGGCCCGGGAAAAAGAACTTCGGCGAAGAAACGAAGTTAGGGGCGCGCGAGACTGGCTATGCTACAACTTGCCGCAACGCGTCTCGTTTCTTATTCCGAACAACGCGGACAAGTCGCGGCAACTTGTTTCCGTTCTCCTTGGAACTCGCATTACCACTGTCCGGGGGATTTCATTTTGTATCGCGGTATTTTCCGCTGCTCGAAACCGTTTCGGAAACTCGCAAGACGGATGGATCGCCTCCCCACGGAATTTCGATTTCGGGAATCGTTTATTAATTCGCGTAAATTGTCCCCGCGACATTTATCATTGGCAGACCGAAGCCTCCCGACAATTTTATTATTCCAAGATGGCCGGTACGTTAACGTTTCACGAGCGTTTGGACATTCGGGAGGACGTAACGCACGGCAAATAGAATTAACGTGAACAACTTTTTGCCACGATCAACGTAAATATTAGATCATCCGAAAAGTTCGTCTCTGAACGCACGTACGATTCATAGCCGCGGGGCTGAATAAAGTAATGATAATTGGGGAAATAAAAAATTCGAACGAAAAGGAGAGAAGACGGATTGAAGAACGAAGTATGCATAAGCAAACGAAACGGAAAGCTGAGGAAAAAGTATAAACAACGTAGGAAAATAAATGGATGACAGGGAGGGCGTAGTAAATATTAAAAAATTGAAACGAATATACAACAGATGGGGAAGACGTGTCTCCTAAGAAGCCGTAAATCGATTTCTGTAACTTCTGATCGCGATCGAGCGGATCGACTTCCGTATTTTTCGAGCGATCAATGCCGTTCGTTCGTCATTCGTTTATTTTTCTAATTTCTTCGATCCCCTCCCGGAAATGCGACGACAGTGACGAGTCACGCTCGCGATTGTTGCCCGTTATCAGCGACGGCAAACAACGTCGCTCGCGGCGTCACAGTCACCGTCTAGCGTCCGCCATTTTTTCTAAACACGCGAATTTTCGAATCGCTTTCGCAATGATTGATCATCGTGGATAATGATTGGAGCGCGTGTGACGGTCAGTGCGTAGGTGATTGCAACGGTAATTTGCGCCGTCTTAACGGGCGCCGCGTAAATGCAAAACGAGAGTAACACGGAGAAATATCTGTGTAATATATCGGCGCGTATGCTAATGAGATGCTGAACATGCGATACGCGAGATAATATTTAAATTCTGACAAACCCGCGCTCGAAACGGCCGTTCTCTGAATTTTCCGCTTATGACTCGCCGAGCCAGCCATCGCGCGAACGAACATAATCTGAAATTAGGAATCGTGAAATTAGGATCGTCGATTTTCCAGAGTACTTCGATCAAAACTTTGAATAATTAATATAGCAAGTGATATGCGCTCCCGTATCCACAAGGATCGCTAATTCGGTGGAGAAGTATTTTGTTAAACGAACGGAACGGTTGTCACAATAACTGTCGGTCGTACGCGGAAAATATTTCCGACGATAAACAAATGTTTTTATCTTATTTGGAGCCTAACGGAAGTAACTCGTTTACAATATGCATAAGTTAGTCCAACAACCTTTTGCATAAAGATTCGCGGACTAATGATAACGTTCGCCGCGTATGAATAAACTATTAAACGCTCGCCTCTTTTCGAGGGAATACCAAATTGTTTTGACGGAATCATGTCCGCGTTCCTTCGCAAAGACGTAATATTTTTGCCCGTTCGAAACGGACGAAGGTGGCTCTTGAATTTAGGGATGAAAGACACGTCTGATCAAAACCGACCTGTGCCACTTGCTCGACTGCTATTGCCAGCACTGCTGCGAAACAGGTGGCAACTTTATTTCTTCAATTAGCCTGGTTAGTACCGCTCTAAGCAGTCGTTCCAAAGGAGAAGTTTCAATCTCCAAATATATTAGATTAATATTGGAAACATTTTTCGGATGCTCTCACACACGATGCAATTCGTAGCATTTTCGCTCACAAACGTGTCCTCAGATTTTCACCTGCCGTGTCACGCAAAACTATCCTAACAAAGAACGATCAACTGTGTGCGAAAGTAGAAGCTCCGAGCTTCGAAATGAGTGCAAATTGATTAACGTACTATTTTTTTTAACGAAGTTGTTCCGGGTCAAATGTTGACGATTTCTCGAGAATCGAAAATTGCACTTTTTGGTTCTGCCACTGTATTGGGTGTCAGGCGTTAGGGGAACTGGGCCCATACAATCCAGCTGACGATAGCGGATGAGCATAAAATTCCTGAAAAATGGGGGTTCGAAAACTCGGAGCCTGACGGTCGCCGGGAAAACGCAGGAAAGAAGCTGACAGGTTTCGGTCGCGCGCCGAGATAGAAAAGAAACTGGAATTCCAGCAGCGTGAGAATAATCATCGCGATTTCCAAGAAGTGCAAACCAGTATCGCTCGCCGGGAATGAAACGGGCCGGTCTCGGGTCCGCGTCGACGGACTCGCCGCCCGTTCGCGTGGATTTTCACACGCAATCCGCGGATACCTTGTTCGTCCGCGGGTTTCGCTCTCGGCGAGCGAAGCGTGCGCTCGCTCGCTCGCGCCCTCTCCCGTTCGGATTAGGCGAGAACGCGCGGGATCGCGAGCGTGTTGTCGGCGTTTGCGCACGTGTGTGGGTGGCGGAGCGGTGCGCACGTGGGTACGAGTACGGGAGGCGCTTAGAGTTACGGCCTCCGGAGTACACATATAGAAAATTCTGTATACGCCGGTGGCACGCATGCGGATCTACGAGCGTTGGTAACGCGGCGCTGCCAGCCAGGAATCAGGTCACTCGTATCAAACTGACCTACATACCGTTATCGCCCGTATTATCGCCTTTGATAAAGCGCTTATTAAACGTACAATTATGCCGGGTAAAGATTCAAGGCGTCGCTGGCTCTTCCTCCAACTCCCCACATGCCTGCCCCGATCGATCTCTCGATCCCCCCGCGCGCGCGCTCGCACACCTACACACCTTCTCCAGACGACTTCGCCGAAATCGCGCACAATGCCACGCGGCAATCCAGCCGGACAATGCGCGGCAGAAGGTTTGAACCCGCTGGAATCCGGAGATTTCGTTCGCCGATTTAGCCCGAGCATCGGTAATAATTTATCGCAGGAAATGGCCTCTCTCTCTCTCTCTCTCTCTCTCTGGTCATCGCGAATCCGCGTTTACACCGAGCTCGGTCCTAACAAAAGAATACTCTGTCTCGTTTGAACGTCCAAGAAGCGAGCAGCATTCTCGTTCCCATTTGACTTTTTCTCAAATCTTCCTCCGGGGAAAGATACTCCTCGGACGTTTCTCCGATCTTTGTTACACTTTCCTGCAAAAGTTAATTAATTCTTGTTAGCTGTCGGCTTCAGAGTTTACCAAAAGCAATATCGAAATAATAAGATATTCAAGAAATTCTTCAAATTCTGTACTAATTGTTAACACTAGAACTGCCGAGCCCTGAACGTGACTTAGACTCATCCCTTTACGATAACAGCAAGATTGAATTTGCTGAGGTTTCGTACGATTTTTACGGTAACATGTACTCCAAAGAAGAGGTATATTTAAAAAATTTCTCGTGAAAACGTTTTTATAGTTTCTGTGATTCGGTAATTCTAATTGTTGAAGTACGTCCGGCTTTAAATTCCACCTTAAACTTTTGCGTTTCGTTGCTTCGTCGACTCGTTTACGTTCGAACGTCTTCATTAGGCGACAAAGTGCAGCGACAAGAATCGTCCGCGTCAACGCCGTGAAATAGTTTCATTCGTTCGCCGGCCGTGACGTCAAGCATTACAATGTTCCGCGCAAGAATTTCCATAAACTACGTCTGAATTTTGTAACGAAAAATAGAAAAGTCGTGGTTATCGCGAAGCACGCGATCAACGACGATCCTGGACATCTCTATTCCCTGATAATAAATGATTTGTTAATTTTAATATGTTGTGTATACACCCGCCGCCGTTTATTGTAACGTGTTTTGCATTAGCATACATTACAACGTGTAACGGCGTTCGTCGCGAAACGAAATGGGTCGAGTCCGGTTTCATTCGTTTCCCGCTGCGCCACTGCGATCGGCGATAATTGAATCGAATCGTTAGCGTGGAAAAATGGTGTCGTTTAAACATGATCTAGTGCCTCGGAGTTGTTACTTAATAAATTCATTCGCGGAATATGATGTAGAATGCATCGACGACCACTGGAAAGCGAACTGCCGAGTGTGGTACAATCAATGTTCGTTTGAAACTCGGACAACGCGAAACCGCGACACCGAAACAAGATGGCGGCCCAGTACCGTAGTGCAGGGTGACCAGTTTCCTAAATTGCTTGCTTAATCATTGCATGCCGACACTTCTGTGTTGGTTACAGATTAAATTAATGCGAGATCGATGAAGATTAAAAGGCGGATGTAAACTAAAAAATCAGTCGAAAGCATCATGACGCTCATGAAGGAAGTAGAATCGGTTGGCCACGATCAGACGACCCTTGTAGCAGACAATTTTCTCGAAAACGAGAAAATGTTATTCCTTTTCTCCGACGTATTTTTACACGCAGAATCATCCCCTATTCTACTCCCGGCTACACCCTGTAGGCGGTGGGTCGGTAAACGTTTTGAGGTCCCAGAAGATCGGTCGAGCGGTTGAGAAACCTGCATCGCCTTCCAGGGACTTCATCCTAGTGACTCATTGAGCTACTATCCTTCGACCGACACCATCGCGGTAATAATAAGACAGGGTAAAAATGCCGCCCCAACATGCTAAAAATAACGAACAACAACGACACGGATGACCTCCCACTGGCCACCGTCCTTCCTCGACTCTCTGCTCGAACTCTTCAACTTGACCTCGATAGAAAAATTATTCCTGCCGCCTCGTGGTCAGTCGTGTTTTCCGCCGCGGCTTTCCGTCCTCCAGGGAAATTTCAACCGCGAGAGGTCGCCGCGCGATTCGAACCTCCCGCGGCTTCAATCTTTCGAACTTCAACCCATTCTTCAGCAATCGCGCCTCTTCCGTTGCCTCGGTCCGAGCACCTTCCTTCAACCCTCAAACAATTGACTCGACCATGTGACTGACTGAAAATTAATTTCTATCCTCTCTACTATCTCACTGCGCGTGTACCACTGCAGAAAAAAATGGATTTACATTTAACGACTCTGTGAAAATCAGTATCACATAAATTGACAGACATTGCACTTGGATGATAGGCTTAAGGGTTGAAAATAATCCTACGAATAATATGGTAATTGTAAATCATGTAGAAAATGAAATTAAAAATTGAGTAAGATTGAAATTACGTTGTAACAACTAGCTTCAGTCTAGTGAAAAATACAATTTTCGTATTGCGCAATTTTGTTCTTTGTCATAAATCATGGACACGGTGGGTTTGAGCAACACCGTGCATCTTCGAGTTGCCTTTGATTGATTTTATGATTTACGAATGTCCAGGTGCGCGGGCATAAAATTTAATTCCACCTGTCGCTGTTTACAAACGCGATTGGCAACCGGTAATATCATTCCGCGGATTTATTGTAAGATTGATACCCGCGATGTTCCATTAAATCGCAACGCGCGACACTGTCTTTTTCCATCGATCAAGCGTGATCGACGTGTTCCCTCTCGCGGCGACGTTGCAATTCCTAACCTACGACACACAAAATTTTAGTTTCCCTTTTTAACGCGCGTATCGTTCGCGGAATAGATGAATATATAAATAACGATAATTCCCGACGCGGTGTACGCGGTGTACGTGAGATCAGCACTTTGTTACTCGTCGAAAATGAAATATGCAAAATCGCGCTTATGCATAATCATCATCGATGGAAACGGGGGGGGCACGCGCAAGAAATGCACTTGCAGTTACAGTACCGTAACGCGAGAGATTTTATTCGGATCTAGCCGGCTCCAATCGATCCGTAATCTCCGTTGATATCACCGGCTGATACACCGGGGGTCGGCAAACAAACGTATTTGTTTGTATCAGCTCGGAACGCGTTCGTCGGCGCACGACAACCGTGGCGTTTCCTTTTAGCGGCTCGCGTCCATGATTAACATTGTCGTCGCATACTTCTGTCACGGATAAATTTCCCTTTATCGCGCATATAAATTACAATGTTTATAGACCACGTGTCCGGAGGTCGTGCCGAGACCGAATCCTGTTCAATAGACGGCACGACACACATTTTTCGACACAGAAAGTTCCAAAGGTACAAATCCCGCCGTTAACCTTGTCAAATTTGTCAAGGCCGTTCTGGGATCGCAATTCCGTGCAGATTTACATTTTTATTGACGCTTTGCGAGAAACTGGGAGTTTATTCGTTTCTCCAGCAAATCGAAAATAACGCGAGACGGTTCTCCAACCGCATTGGTAGATTTTTAAAGTAAAAATTAGGCACAGGAGCTACGTAAAAATATATTTACGTAAAGAGGAATTATTGGATAAATTTATTCCTTTGGCTGCAAGCACTAAAAATTTGAGTAGACGCATTCTCGTCATTTTCATAGAGTAATGTAAAATAGTCGCTGTTTGTGAACCAAGCGTAACAGTGTACCCTAATCCCAAAATACAGAAAAAAAATCCGTGCGACACGGATTAACGTACGGAACCCCGTGTCGACGCATGGAAAATTTGTTGCTTGGATAAAAAAGAATTCTAAACGACGAGCAGCAGATAAGAAGCACAGTCGACGTTATTTTATTGAATAAACATGAGAATTTTTTTCAAAGTGTGGTTAATATGTATTTCGGGGACGCGTTTCCAAGAAATTATTCAAACGACGGTATTAATATTAAAGCAGCAGGAAATACGTGCTCGAACGAAACAAGACAAATACACGGACCTACGTTAAGTTGATCAACATAATTTTCATAATTTTCAAGCAGCCTTCGCTGTTACAATTAGACCGGGGAACTCCGTGCAAACTAAACAACTGTCGGTTGAAGGACAACAGGGAACGTCGGATAGGAACGTGCTGCTTCAAGTATCATTCGTGCATCCCCTCAATAATTATTCTAAAAAATCACTTCCATTGCCGTTGAATAAACCTACGAATTCGGAGGAACAAAATTAAAAAAATTTTTACTCGCCGAGCGATGATGCTGTACCGTAACGAGGTACTTGCGCGAAGCGTCCTGAAAACGTCGGTCATTTCCGACCGGTGACGCGCCGCGTCGGTGTTTCGAGTTTCACGTGAGCTCGTGGACGCGGCGGCGGTCGTCACGACCACGTAACGGCGAGAAAACTATTCACGGGCTTTGACGAAATAAAATATTGGTTCTCTGTAGGTGGCGAGCGAAACGAGCGAACGTCGCGAAGAGAGAGAGAGAGAGAGAGACGAGATCGTGAGAGGGACGTCGTCGAGTCGGGTATCGGCTCGGTTAAATGAAAAGAGAAAACGGGAGCGGAGGCATTACGTAGGCAGCGGGAACGAAAGTGAGAGCGGAGATCTCGGTGGATCGGAGAAGTAGGAACGCGGCGAGCTCTCGGCGACGATGGCCGAGGGAGGAGGAGGAGGAAGGGATTCCACGGTAACGGGAAAGAGAGAGCCGCCGAGGGGGTTTGGCTTACTTCGGGCTCGCGCGGGCAAGTCGAACCGCGCGCGGCGAGAAACCGTTTATGTCTCTCTCTCGTAACCGCTTAACGTAACAGCCGTAACTAGTACCATTGCCAACGAAAGCTGTGCCGCGGAAAGTAAAAGCGGATGAGCCACTTTTCGCGCGTGACGTGCCTCGCGCGGCTCCGGCTAACGGAGGGACAAAGACCGGCCACGGGACCGAACCCGAAGAGGAGGAAAGAACTTTCGCCCATTCATCGCCCCGCCGCCTCTCTATCTAGCCGGCCACAGGCTGGTTAGCAGCCGGATAGCTGGCTCTGCTAGCATGATAGCCGGCTGCTAGCATGATAGCCCGGCCCCGCTCGCTCCGAAGCGAGCTCTCCGGCGCTGGCCCAGGCTCTTGAACCGACTCGCCTCGGGATTACTGTTGCGCTTAATGCACCGTCTTACGCGCGCGCGATATAAATACGCGGCCAGGCGCAGACACGAGGTGCATCTGACCGTGTACGCCCGGTGTGCCCACGGAATTGGCACGTGCCGATGCGTTTACGCGCGCGATCCTAAGCGCACGCGTACACGTCGACCGGGCGCGCGAACCAATGACCACGCGAGCCTAGACGACGCGCCGGAATCTGGGAAACGCGACGAAACTCTGCGAGATTTTCGCAGAGGATCAATTGTTTACCCGCTGGCTTGTTTAACCCTCTGGCAAACTGTTCGGGCCGACGCGGTGCCGCTCGAATTTATTTTAGTAATTATTTATTGTGGAAGTTTGTTGAAACCTTGCTGCTCGTTTCTATTTACCATTTCGATGGAGATGGATATTAAATGTTAACCCCTTGCACTCGTGCGGTGACTCTGAAGCACCGCTAGAAATTGTTGTGGCAATTTGAAATTATTTCAAAGAAATTACGAAAAATATTACAATGTATTTGCTATATTACAAAATTTGTATTTAACAGATTACTAAACATTTACGTATTATATGTGGAAATCGGACCAGTTTCGTATGAATAAAATGAAAATATTCTAAGACGGGAGAAAAATTTAGTTTTAGAATGAAAATAGCACCGAGTGCAAAGGGTTAATATAAGGTTAGATATAATTTAATGCAACATCGCATTTTTAAAGTACATTTTGAAGTCCATTTTAGGGGTAATTAATATAATATCAAATAAAATAACATAGAGTAACACCATATAAACCACATATCTATAAATTCATATGAAATATAAATATTCTTTTAATAGTAAACTAAATTGTAGCATTTTTCTAGAACCTAAAATTTAATAGATAGTCTTTTCGTATCAAGGGTGAGTCGCCAAAGACAAGCCATTTTTGAAACTTCTATACTTTCTTGGACAGGAAAAAATATTTCAGACAAAAATTGTTTGGAGCTGCTTAAGAGATTGGAAGGTAAACTTATTATTATTATTTTTTTAATGGAGCCACGTACCCTCGAACACCTACGAGTCCTTCCGTGGGCGATTCCAATGACCACGGCAACCCCAAGGTTATTCAAGGTCTGAGTTGAGTTTCGTTTAGAACATTACAAAAGCGAGTGTTTGTGAAGCGTATATTTAAATACCGTAGATAACGGCTATTTCCTAACTCGCAAACACACATATTCGTGGAAATTCGAAGAATTCCGAAGTTCGCGTATATTTTCTTTATCGAAATATGTTAATAGGTCCGGGAACCACGTCGGCCAAATGGTAATTCGTTTGTGTTCAAAATATTGTTGGTATCGCTCGAGTAATGCCACGAGTTAACTCAATTTCCTTTACACAGTTTCTACAATTATCGAAGGAGATAAGCAACGAACGAATCCTTGCGGTCTTGGCGAATTTTACGATCTCGATCGGCCGTCGATCTGGCCGAACCTGTTGAGGATCCTGCGAAATCCGGGCGAACAGAATCGTCGCGCTGTTCGGCGCGAAGCAAGATTGGCCGCGGTTAACGCTCGGTAGTTCCGGCGTTAAACGCGGCGAATAAAATGGAGAGAGGATCGTGGAAAAGTGGCGAACACGTGAAAACAAGCGATCGCGCGGAATTCCAGACAGAAATACGCGTCGAGTAGCGTCTCGCCGCACTCGCCTGGCGTTCGTCTGGCTCGGACAGAATTATTTCCCCGGGAAATTGCCGGTCATTAGAGCCGGCGATCATTATTATTGGCCTTACCTTTCGAAGACCGGGTCCCCTCCTCCTCCTCCTCCTCCTCCTCCTCCTCCTCCTCTCTCTCTCTCTCTCGTACCCGATTCGCTTTTCAACCTTGACGCGCGTTATCCTGTTGCTGCTCTCCTGCGAAGGCAGCGCTTGCTCCTGCAGGAGGCCGCAGCTCCTGGCGTCACTGAAAACATGATCTCGTCGGTCACCAGATTCCATCGAGAGACGACGATGACTTACTTTTTCCCCTCCGTTGGTAACACCATCCCCTGTTAAATCTCTGGTCTCTCCCCCCTTCCCTCCCTCTCTCTCTCTCTTTCTCCGCTCTCGGGTTCCGACGCGGATCGCAAATTTTTAATCGTACCCGCGGCTGATTTTTCGGTCAAGGTCGCGCGGCGCGCGCTGTCCTTGGCTTTTCTTAATCGCGATCGCTGATAAAAAAAGAACCGGCCGGGTTGCACCTCAAGGTGCACAATCAATGCCCGATGCAGCGGACAGATACATAAATTGCGTGCCGGTAACACACACCAAACTTCCATGGACTAAATACATAAATATGATTCGCTTGTTACACGAGCATAATAAACGACGGCGGCGACGGACACCTTTATCGCGGGGAACGCGAACGCGCGAACTTTCACATTTCGCGGAGACCGAGATCGCCGATCGAGATGGCACGACGCACTGTCTCGTCGAAGCCTGGCCCGGGAACCGTTTCGACTTTCGATCGTTCGACGATTCTTTTCGGCGAAGCACGATCTCCCGAGGAGGAATCTCGTTCGTCGCCGTTTCGGCATTCGTGTCGAGCTCCTTTCTGAAATAACGAGTTGCACATTTTATGCGGTAAACGATTCGCTTTTGTTCGCGATCGATTTTCGTTCGATTCGCTTGAAATCAACGTTTCTAGCGCGGCAACAATTTGCATTTACATCGAGCAATGTGACGTCACGAGTTGAACTAATATGACACCAACGGGTTAAGTATTCTGCGCACAATTCAGTGAACGAAGAGACTTGGGACGATCGTGATCGAACAGTTTGCTAATTACTGCGAATTTTGTATGCATTCGCGAGAAAAAGCAGAGGTCCACTTGTCGTTCGTAGAATTAGCGTCCGAGGAAAAATTAACAATGTTTTCATAACGCTCGAGTAATCTCGTAAGTTCGTCAGACGCTTTCTTATTCGACGCGCGAACGTCTGATTTTTAAATTCGAGACTGCGACTCGGTCGCGTGGAAAAATTGGTTAGCTAATGAATGCGTAATTAGAAGAAAGGCAAGGTTTAACGAGGAAAAATAGAAAATGTTCGACCGATAAATCTGAAGGCAATCGACTAGCCGGGAATTACCATTTCCCGCTGAATTGCCTCGTCGCCGTGCGATTTCATAATTCATTCAAAAAAGAAATTGAAAACACACGACCATCGTGCCGTCATCCTCGTGAGCAATCGCGACGGAATTCGCAAATTCACTTACGTCCGCCGTGCAATTATACATACCGATACGGTATTCGCCACGCCAATATCAATAACAGCAATCGACAGAACTACCAGAAGTAATAACAATCCTAATCTATTGTCGTCCGCCGCAAACTGTTTTCGCGATAGCTCGGAGACTGTTTTAAAAGCAACAACCGGCATGATATTTACTTATCGCGTACGATTCGATAAAAAGAACATTACACCATGACGAAGAAGCGCTCGAGCGCTCGTCGCGTTTATCCGAACGAAAAATTCACGCGCAAGGAGACTGCGAAATAAATAAATAAATGGCGCTAAAATTTTCCTCCGACCAAAATTAAACATAGCTCCCACCGCCTTTTGTCCATTTTAATATAAAAATAGTCAAACTCCTCAAAAATCTCACAGCAAGCGTCCCGCGGGCATCTCAAGGTCGCTTTGTGACTTTCATGTCCGCAGTTTTCGCTGAGTAATAGTTTAAAAAAAAATCTGAAAATTCAAATGGTACCTTCGGACATCCTAAACTTTAAATATTTAGATTAAATATTTTATTCTGGGAATGGTGCGTGATGTTTTAAATTTCTACAGTTTGGGAGTGAATCTGTCGAATAAATAATATCGCGTATGGATTACCTTGAGCATCTTACCTTTACATCTGAGATACGTCGAGCTGCGAAAGACTGCGGACATCGGAGATTCGGATAATCGCGATTCTACTGTATTTGCAAAAAGGTGGAAACCGGTTCGGCTAGAAGATCGACGGGAACCGTGACGATATAGCTGATCGGCGTGAACCATTAACCGGCACAGCGAGCAACAGAGTAACATCTCGATCGTAGCAGTGCCGTGGTGGTTCGTCCTTTTCTTTATTTTCTGTTTTTTTTTTCTTCTTCTTCTCGTCGTTGGGAGCCTTGAAATTCCAGAGCGGTTCGATTTCGATGGGCGACCGGGGGCGAAATAAATGGCCGCGGCGTATCGACCGACGGAAGCTTTTTTCTACAGTTGCCGTTTTTCTCCGGGTGTCGTTCTTCACGGATGAGCTCTATCGGATTTTCGGGGGTGGTGGCGGGGGAGGGGGAGCGTGGCGTGAAGCATCACCGGCCCGAAAACTCCTCGGCTTTACTACCGGTCCAGGCCGCCTTTCTCCGTCACGTCGGTGGAGACTTTTACGGGGTCCGAAAGGACAGAAGAAGACGGTTCCTTCGTTACGCCACTCTTTCTCCGTCCGTCCCGTTTCTCCGATCTCTTCTCGTCTCTCTTTCACGAGAAGATCACGCCTCGATTCGCTGTAAAAGAGAAAATGCAAACATCCCCTGCGGCCCGGACTGTCATCGGGGCATTGGGTCACTGGGAACTCCCGTCGCGAAAGGCACGCAATAATTCCGAACAGTATTTCCAAATATTTACGTCCGCCCTTAATTTATGGCCCGGCACCCTGTCGTGAAAGCGACAGCTCTCTACAACTCTTCAAAGGGGGCATAAACTGTCGCCCGACGTCGGGAAAGATACACCGGCGGATGGCTCAGGTAGAGCGGAGACGGGTCCCCCAGGGCAATTTCAGGAAAAGGCGCGACGCTGATTCCTGCTCCTGTCCGGCACGAGATTACGCCAATATAATCATCACTGGACGGAGAAATTATGGACAGCCGTCCTTGCGATGACGGTCCTCTCCCGAAGGGATGATTTAGGCTAATCCTCCGCTGGACGGGGCTAATTTATTGCCCGAGCAAAAAATCTCCGGAGAGCCGAGAGCAAACGAGATGGAAAAACGTTTCAGCTGTTGCTCGTCGGACGGATGACTTTAATTTAACTCGTTCACGGCTTAGTCCGCGCGACGTGTGCGCGGAGCAATAGCGCGCTGTTCCGAACGCGAAAATAAAAAAAAAACAAAGAGCAATAAAGATTTATCACGGGAGGGTGGGGGCGGTCAATTGGTAGCATTGAAGATGCAAAGAAACAAGGTAGAGTAACATTTTTTTTAGTAGAAATGGCAGCATTTTTAATCGGAAAAACCGCTAGAAAATTTATTTGCTCGTGAAACGGTTAAACGCTCGACGAGCCGAGGAAGCAAACGGTAGTCCGCGCGAGACGATTGGAATATTGTTTTTAATTAGTGGCCTAGGGTTACCGAGCGTGTGGCTCGTTCAATGATACGGCCATTAGGTCACCAGAGATCTGTCGCCTCTATGGCAATAACGTGTACAGGCATACGGTTGTTTATTTTTTGCCGTGAGGTAATATGACTGTGTCACTGGATTGAAGACACGGCTGCGTTGTTCGCCGCGTTTCGAGGAACAGCAAAACAACCGGCGCATTCGTGCACCGTAAAATTTGATTTACGGCGTCGGATGCATGCACAGGACAAGCGGAATCCTCGGTTCTAATTAAGAGCATTTCCAGACAAAAAATCGCCGGCGAAACCGGTACAAGGATAACGTTCGATTCCGTGTTGATTCGAGTTAATTCAGACATCTGAAATCACTCTGTATTTAAAGTGTGCGTACTTGGACACGCGAATAGAAACCTAGACTGCATCCGTCCACAATCGAACGCGAGCATGGAAAACGATTCTCGAGAATGGTTTCCCGCAACTCGTTCATCTTCAAAAATAATTCTGTTGACGAACAGCGTGTTGTCAGAAACTTCTTAGGCGCGGGACACGCTCTTCCACAAGTGAGAATGGCTGCCAAAATCAACACGAGCGTGAAAAATTCGTTCACCGATCTTCCGAAAGTGTGTTCATTCTTTAAATAAAAAGGAACAAAAGAACAGAGGAGATTTACATTCGGGCCGCGTAGGTACACAGTGTTCCCGGTTACTCTTCAGAAACGTTCTGTTCGTGCTAAAAGTTGCCGCTGGAACCGATTGACCGGTGAGAGATAATTTGCAATTTTTTGGAATCATTTTATTATTTAGGCGAAGGAAGGAAAGAAAAGAAAAATCCGTCGCATTTAGCCAGAGGCAACGAGAGGCGGTAGAAAAAGTTCGTTCTGGTCCCGAAGTTGGTTTTGGTTGGACATAGTTCCTGGTAACTTTTTCGAAAACGTTCCTCCATCGCCAGGGATCGGGGCCAAAACCAACACAAGGGTGGAAAACGTTCGTCTGGCGTTGGTCGAGCAAGCAAAAATCAGAGACTCCGAGCGCGAGAATCTATCACGACAATATCCTTATCTCTCGGACAGATAAGTTTCCGATACGCGGGCGGACGCGGTTTCGCGGCCGGATTTTCGCGGCGTTGCGTTCGCGCGGCTTAAGGTCCATTTCGAATTCCATCGCGTGTCCCAGTTGCAAGGTAATAAAAATGGGAGACGACGAGCACCGAGAGGGTCGTCTGGGATATACGTATACATGGCCGGCAGCGCGGACGCACACACCGATAGAGAGAGAGAGAGAGAGAGAGAGAGACGTGCACACATGCACAGACACGACTGCATGCGCACACGCGACCGGAGGGGTACATCCTTGCTCTTCTACACAGAGAACTGGTCTACGGCGTCCTTTGCCATAGAACGAACGGATCCGCACGCTGAAACGCGCGCACGCGCGACTTCGCATCTTCCTGCGTCCGTGTGCCGTCCGTTTCCCTGTCGGTGTGCGTCCGTGTTGCGCGTCGTAACGTACACCACACACGTTACACGCACACACAGAGGCGACGCTCGTGAAGCAGGGGTGGGGGAGGTATGCATTTACACGTACACAGAGGGAGGAGGGCTCGGAGCGTGTGCGCACACCGAGCAGTGTAGGTGCACGCGCATGCACGTTAATGCACACACAGTTACACGTGGTCTCGCGATATCCCATGTGGGTAAGTGTGTCAAGGACGTGCGAACTGGCCTGCAAAACGCCAGTTCGCATTTCGTGGATGAAACAAGCCTCTCTCTCTCTCTCTCCCTCGGATTCTCCCACTCTGTCTCTCTTCCGCTCCTCCTCCTCCTCCTCCTCCTCCGTTTATTCTTCTTCTTCTTCTTCGTTCGCGCCCGGTTTCTTCTATTTCTCATTTTTCTCTTTCACCCGGCCGCGGAGAGCGGCCGCCGCGCGGAGAAGACGATTTGCGCAATCCTCGATCGGCGAAAACGACCCGGGGAATCGTTTCGCAAAGAAAAAGGAGATCCGGAGGACCACTGAAGAAGAAAAAAATAGTGTATATTATACGCCCACGCGCGGGGACGTTTAACGTTTCACGCGACTCTGGAAAATGGTCCGATGGTCCGCGTGTAATCGATACGTGACCACGCTCGATGGATCGTTTATTCTTCTTTTTCTTCTTCTTCTTCTTCCTCTAGATCCTCTAGCTCGGCTAGACTCGGAAGCTTTTCGACGGAGGGCCGGGTCGGGCCGGGCCGGTCCGGGCGTTGTTTCGTATTCCGTTCGCGTCGCCCTAAATGAATTCGACAGTTCCTCGGTGACGGCACGACGAAAATATATGTGTTACGGTAACGGGCCTCCCTGTATAACAGCACAATGAGTTAGATTTTACTTTTAGTTTCGAAAATGGGATTGCGGAGTGGGGCGGTCCTTGGCACACTTCACACACCGAGACACGTTGTTCAGAGTAGGAGAGAGCGAAAAGAAAAAGAGAGAAAGAGGGAGAGAGACACGCGGGAGTAGAAGAGGGACGCGAGAGAGCAAGAGTGATAGAAAGAAAGAAAAAGAGAGAGAGAGAGAGAGAGAGAGAGAGAGAGATCGCACCAAGCTCATATTCTTTGCGTCGAATATTACGAGTTATAGATACCGTACCTGCATAGCTAATGCCGAGATAGTAATCAGCCGGTAGAAGTCGATATACAATACATCTCTCTCTCTCTCTCTCTTTCTCCCTCTTCCCTCTTTCTCCCCACCACTCTTTCCCTCTCTCTCTCTTCTTTTCTCTTTCTAACGGGAGATAGAACGACCTTAATATACATATTAACATTCCATCTTCAAACGCAATGTTCCTCGATCTATGAAAGTAAGATTACTTTCGTTTCTACCCTGAATACATTTATGAGTCTCTGACATAATTGATCTGCGCGCGCGCGCGCGCGTGCTCGCGCTCGCGCTCACGATGCTAAGTATAGAGTTTAAATGTTACCGTTGCCCGTAACGTACCCGAAGACTCAGTTTATGAGGATTCCGCGTTATTAGATTATTGGATTCGCGGTGCGGCGGATTTTGGTCGCGTGCTCATTTATCGTCCCGCGGGCGGGAAGTAGCGGACTAATTAACCGCACGCTTTATCGATTAGACCCTTCGTCTGTCACATCGATATCGGTATTGGCCGTGTATTTTATCGCAGTCCGATAAACAGTCGTACATTGTTCACGAGGAGTCCCGGTGTTCAACTTGTTTAGCATAAAACCTTATCGAAAAATAATATCTCGCTATCTAGCTTCATAGAAGAGAAGCGCGTCGTTAAAAATCTAGTTTCCTCCGATTCGAAGTCTACACCGATCACTGAACCGTATATTTGCACATTTGACGCAGAAATTAGTATGTCAAACACGAAACGGTAAAAATACTTGAATACTGTTGCATTATTCTCAGATTCTTAACACATTGTCTACCGGTGATTATTCCATAATTGTTGAAAGTCCGACATTCACCTCAGCGATCATAGTTGAGGATTTATTAAAAGAATCCGTTGACATTAACAGCAACAACTCACCATCAATAAAAAAATCTAACAATCTCCTTCGGGATTATTGTATGAAAAAACATTTGTCAGCTTCCATTTGGAACATCACAATTATTTAGAAGCCTATTAATGGGCTTCCAGTAGATAAAGTGTTAAGACTAGGTTTACGGAGCGCCAACAGTGGCTGTTTAACATTACTTTGTAAAAAAAAATAGGAATAATACATAGATAAATGAATTTGTGGAATAACTCCACATAGATGCGTCTTTACGATCTCGATAATCCGTCATTTTAATGGATCCCTATCGTCGAATGCAAAATAAAAATTTTCCGCATCGATTGCAAGAGACAGGAGCCAAATAAAAATGTCTGTCTTTGAACGCAAAGAATTTCAATGGACTCGAGACAATTTATTGAAATAGCACTGCTCTATTTGCTGCGCCATTGTTCAAGAAGCAAGGATGCATCGAATCCGTTGGACTCAAGTCGCTCGTTGACGTTCGCGAAAGTTATATAAATAACATTAAAGTATTATGGAAATCGGCGGTACTGTGTACGACGTACCAGCCTAATCACCGCGATTTCCGCGTCTCGGCGACACGGAAAGACGGAAACGCTTGTAAACAGAGCTCCTCGCGAGGCCCGGTCTCTATCAAGAGGTAAATTACTTCCGATAGCCGCAATTCCGCGCGTGTCCGCGACACTGGCTGCTCGCCTACGAGCGTTTAAAGGATCAGCGCGATGCTAATTGACCCAGAAATAGCGTAATGCCGATAATGATCGCGCAATTCCGTCCTAGACGGCGGGGGGAAAAAAAGGACTCCGGCGCGCGTTCCGGCGTTGCGCTCGACGAAAGCGTTTTTCAACGTCGAACGAGAAACCGAATGGTCTATCGACGAGCAATGCAAAGATATTTAACACAACATCCTTTTCTACATAGATCACAGAACAGTTTCTCCCCTGATATATGACCGGACATTTATGGAGAATTCGCTGTACATGAAATAAGTAATGCAGGTCGTCGGATACGCGCGAGGGTACGTCAAGCGAGCGACGAATTCCGCCGAGACTGTTGAGAACGCGTGGGCATGTTTCGTCGTAATTTTTTCCCTTCCGAGGCGGCCGGCGAGTCGTTCGACTCCGGTTCTAACGAAATCGTCGGTTTTATCGGGTGTCGAAACTGTAGAACCCTCGGTGTATAATGATTTATAATTCCCGAACGTGTCGGTGCGCGCGCGCCATTTACATTTCCAGAGTTTCTGGGTCACAGCTTTCACTTTCTTTCGACGGTTCTTCCGCCCTTTCGGCCGGTCCGCGCGCGCCGCGCCGCGCCGCACGGCCCTTTTCCCTTTCGTTCGTTCCTACTCCTCAGACTCTCCCGCTTCTCTCTTTTATGGGTCTCGCGGTCGCGTCGCGCACGAACGAAAAATCACGAAAACGTGCCCGACACACGGTTCTTGCGATCGCGCGTAACCTATTTCTTTTCCCCACCGAGCCGATTGGCCGGCTCGGTTTCGAAGACATAATTTCTAAGAAACAAAAACTCGCTCGGTAATTTCATTTTTCTGCCGAGACCGCAGACCTTAACACACTGACCTATAAAACACCGCGGAGTTCCGTTTCTTCTGGTCGCTGGGACTGCGAATCTTCATGCTAATTCCCGTTTTCATGAAACTGCTGCGAGCCGTCTCTTCGTCGCTAGACATTGTTCTCAACTTATCAGGAGGTGTATCAGGTGTCCCGCAATTGACAATGTTCACTTTGCGTGAAGATCCGCTGTCTATCGATCACTCAACGTTTGCCGAAGACCTTGCGAATGCTTCTCTCAAATTGAAAACCGATTAATTAACTCTAAAAACGGTCTTTATATAGTCTTGTGTAGTTGACGTTGAGTCATCTTCGAAATACGAGTCTCTAACGCCACATCTTGAAATTTTTAACAACTTCTGTTAGGAAACCACACGAAGCGGATCCTTTTTGAAACTTTTAGGACAGTTTGTTCCATATTCAATGAACGTGTAAATAAAGGAATGAATATTTATATAATGCCTCATCGCAACAGATATTTATGGCATATCCTCTAATTTTTCTTCAAACGAGAATTTACGATTCCAGCAAGAAACTTTTCTCCACCATACTCATAAATGCATTAATTCATTAAAGACAGTTACCTATTAGCATTGATAAAAAAATCTGATTCAACAGTTTTTTCCCCCCGTACTGTATCGTGACCTGTATCTGCGCAACCACTTCGAACTCGTTGTGTGTGCGTGAAAGTTTGGGAATATACAATCTTAATGCGTGGCCCCCATTGATTAAATCAACAAAAAGCGTTCCCCCGTTGACGGGCAAGGATTTCGATGCAGGCTGCCCGCGGCTCGATTATGTTTGTTCGTGAATTCTGGAAAAGGCGATTTCGTGCGTCGGCGTTCCGTCGTCACGCGGCGATCCTGATTCAACCGGGCACGCAACGGAACACGCAGCAGGCTCTTTATTCTTTCTCAATGCCCCGATGGAAATAGAATCGCATGTGTTGTTGGCATGGTCGTGCCCACCGGGCGACCAGAGCGGCAGGTACGAGTCGTTTCCGATTTGCTCCCGATGGGACAAAAAACCGGTGTGCACCCGCGTTTCGGCGCGCACGGATCGGGCGCATGCACCTACCCGCGCGCGCGCGCGCGTTCGGAATCGGCCGCGCGGAGCACAATGGATGAGAACACCGGAAGCCCGGCTGCGATCGAAACGCCCGCGTTCCTTCTTTTCACGATAACTCGTGACGTGGGCCGGCCGTGCGTTTAAGGGGTCATCGTTAAATAGGTTCGGCTCACTTGTTGCGTAAACGGCAAAGGAACCGAAAGTAGAAAGGGGCTTTAAAGGGAAAGCGCGGCCGTGTTGCTTCCGATTTTACCCGACCTATTGCTTTTCCGCCCGGGTTACGGCTAATCGATCGGGCAGGCCTCTTCTCCTACCTACGGCGTCTTAATTAACAATCCAACGCGAACGCCTCTCGTTTCTCTTTTTCGGCTGTGCAAGCGTGGCGAGGGACGAGACGCGTCCTCGCGCAATAAACAATCCGCTGTTCGACTCGAATTCACCCTGCTCCGGTACCCTCTATTCTTGGACCGCGGACTGTCTAGAACCTTTTAAACGGATTACAAAATATTCAGAAATAGTTCACTCCTCCGGTAAGTGGATTGGTTCTACGGTTTAATCGCTTTTTTTTCAAATTATCTGCAGCGGTACTTACAGACTAGAAGAACTATCGAGATATGTGCGAAAAGCTACGAGTTGTTATTAGGCGAAAATTAGTACGCAGACTCCGGATACCGTTGCAGGGTCAATATTACTACTCGATACGCATGTAATTTGTTAATCCGTTGGAACAGTGGATTGAATTTATAAGCTCGTGCGTTGTTGCTGCTAATGCCTAGACTGCGGATTACTATGCAAGTACGTACAGATTATAGAAATTTGTTCACCCCGTTAAACGATAGCGTTATCTATCATCGGACGAAACGGTAACTCGACAATGAAGCTAACCAAACTTTTCTTTCAGCTGTAAATAATGGAAATGGACGCATAGAATCCGCTATCTAGCCTTTACGTGTACTCGCCGTGTGCGATGCACAAGCGTGTGTGCATATCGGAGTGCAATCGATTCCCAAGCTATGCAACTCTGTCTACTTCCAAATTCTTTGCAAATACTTTCTCGCTCGCTGTGACACGCTGCTTATACTGTCTGCTTCTTTCTTTTTTTTTTCTTTGCCTCTCCGGTGTAATTAAGTGTACGAATATATTTTTAAGTGGTTACGTAAGGTCTATGGAACGAGCGGGTATCGTGCTCGAATCGAAACTCGCCGCGCGTGTTCGATTCTGCCCGTCGATTTAATGTAAACGAAGAGAAAAGATGATTTCCGTTTCGACGAGCGATTCGAGCACGAAATCCCGACCGATTCGATCGGGTTCCGTCGATCGGGTGAACAAAATTCGTGGATCATCGGTTGATCCGTGATGACGACGCCTAACCTCTAGGTGCATCGGATACGAAACGACGACGATGACGACGATGACAACACGCTCGCAATACTTGCCCGCGTGCATTCGTCGACGACATAGTGTGCGGCGTACGCATACGCACACGCACAACCGCAACGTCTGTACACGTACGGGGCACGGCCGCCGCGCCGCACGTAAACGTGTGTACACGCTATTACGGCAGGCGCGCACGGTTACTTGGACGGAAAAGAGCGCGACAATTACGTTCGAAGTGAATAAGCAAGGCGCGGGGCAGAATGAGGGGGCCTAGGATGCAGGGCAGAGGGAGGGAGGGGCGAGGGGGGAGGGCATTCGAGAGAGGTAGTGTCAGAGAAAGAAAATATCCACGCTCCGTCGACGGAGAAAGAGAGGGCAGAGCGGAGAGTGAGAGAATAAGAGAGAGAGAGAGAGAGAGTAAAGACGAGATGGCGGAGAAAGGGGGAGCAAGGGTAAGACAATAAAGAGAGATGGACAACGGGGCAGAAGATGAAAGGAGGGGAAAGAAGAAAAAAGATAGCCGCGCGAGTTTAGGGTGGCGAAGCATGTAGAAAAGTGAGGACGGGCTCCGACGCGCGTGAAACAGAGACGGAAGACAAGATGGGAGGGTGGGATGCGCGAGCTGGATACTAGAGGGTTACAGAGGGCGAAGGGGAAGAGAGGGACGGAGCGAGAGAGAGAGAGAGAGAGGGAGGGAGAGAGAGAGAGAGAGTGAGAAAGAGGGAGAGAAAGACATAATGAGAGGGAGTGAGTCGCGGCTGCGTCATGTTCTCAGCGAACTGGGTCAGTGGGTCTCCCCACCTTCTCGCGTCGTACATCTACTGCGACGTACACACAGAGAAGCACTGGCACTGTCGGGGAGTGCCAACGGCGTTACTGTTGACCCAGCCACGGCCTGTATGTGGCCTGTGCGCCTGCCCTGTGCCCGCTTACCGCGACTCTCTGTTTGGCTCCCCTGTGCTCTTTGAAAGCAAGAGTTGTTCGCGGGTCTCTATACAGTCTATCCCGATCTTTCTCGCGTTATCCTGCTCGCAGGCGAAAAAATCCCAGGACCGTGTGTACGCGCACGATCAATGTAAACACGTCGCGGTCGCGTCACGCTGGGCGCGTCCCCGAATGGGCAAGAAATAATAATTCGTTCTCGATCTCCCCTCACCGCTTGGTTATTAAGGCTCTGGCTTCGTCGAACGAGCGCAGTCAGCCGCGCGCGCGGTAGTCTCGGAACTATTTGAAATTGAGACGCGTGTTCGGGGAAAAAATCGGTCGACAAGATCGGCCGGGGTTCGTATCGATTCGGATCGAATCCCGTGCGAGCTCTCGTGTGCACACGTGCGTCGGGGTATTCGCCGGCAGCAGCACCGACGACAAATACGGTCGACAAAACGGCGGCGGTAACGGCGGCAGACCGGCGCGGGAGCGTACGGGGACAATACTTCTCCGGCCGACATAGACCTGGTTCCGTAAGTAGGTCATCCCCTCCATCCGGCGTGCAACCTCCTTCTCCCCTCCTCCCTGAATCCCTTCGACCGCGGCAATACCTCCCGGCCTCCCCCGCCCCCCTCCTCACCCTGGTCTCCCTCTCCTCCCGAACCGCGTGTCGCCCCCCCCACCAGACGGGGCCCTCCGAGGCACCTCCACTACTCCGTCGGGCACCTGGCCGCGCGCGGTGGCATGCGCTGCTGAATCACTTTCACTTATGCCGTGCGCTGTGTTGGTTATACCGTCGTGGTTCTCTCTCTCGCTCCCGCGGTCTCGCACTCGACCCGTGCCCGTCGGTAAAGGGACACGCGCGCGCCTCGTTCTCTCCTCTCCTCTATACCCACCGAAACGCGAAGGGAGCCCAACGGTGCGCGCCTCTCGCCGTTCTCCCGGTTCTGCCAATTTTATTTTACTCCCGACGGTGTCACGGTTGAAGCGCGTATCCGTCTCTACTGTGCCGGCCCGAAACCGAGCGTGTTTCGTGTACGATCGCGAGCGCGGAGCACGGAGTGTGTCTTTCGTGAACGCGCGTGGTGTTTGTCTCTCACTCTCTCTCTCTCTATCCCTCTCTCTTTCCCTCTCCTTCCTCTTTCTCTGTGTCTCCGGCGGTGACGCGTGTTTTTCTGTCGTCTGAATCGACGCAACGAGACGAAACAATAACGACAATCCAGGCAGGACCCCGTGGATCGTCGGTCTCTTCGCTGTACGCGTTCTCTTCGTCATCGTGGTCTCTCGTCGCCGTTGCTGCTGGCTAGCTGGCTGTGATATACGTGACGTGTGTCTCACGAGACGGTCTCCCGACTCTACCTACCTCCATGTGTCGACGGTAGGGCGGCTGCGGGGAGGGGGCGGGCCCTTCGGGAAAGCAACGAGGCGAGAAGACAACTAGTCGTACGCAGATAGCCGAGCTGTCAAGTCGTGCATCCGGGGAACTGGAGGATTCTCTTTTCCCTCGCTCTCCCTCTATCTCTCTCTTTCACTCTTTCTCTCTCTCTCTCTCTCGTTCACTCACTCTCTCCTTCTGCCTCGGTCTATCGGTTCGTTCGTGTTACTCGGTCATACACCAGTCGGACTTTCGGTTACGCACCCTCCTTCTCAACGGAGAATTGCTTTTGGATTATTGCAGTGGTGTGGTGTGCGCGCTACCTCGACTCGCCGCCCTATTTACCTCGCGGGTCCGCGGTGTTACTAGTTCTGTGACAACGCCGTGGATTAAACTTTGTTTTCGCGTGCGCGCATGCGCGATCGCCCCGTAAACCGACCACCGGTTCTCGCGTGTTCGTGGAAACGACCGGGCCGATTGTTTTTTCTGCACGGCGAGCCACTCGAGGCGGTCCCCGGTGGCGTGGACAGCCGGTTTCGGTCTCGTGTTGTGCCGATCGTTGGTTCCGTGTCACGATCTAACGCTGGATTATCAGTGTCCCCGCGGCGAGATAGTAACGAGGGACGACGACGTGGTGGTTTGTTGTTCCGCGAGCATACGGAGACGCGTCCTCGGGGCATGCGACAGTGACAGCCATCTTCTCGTTTTTGATATATTTATGGGAACACGACGATCACGTTCTACGATGATTCGGACGTAGTCGGCACGGGCATGGATGAAGCGAGTGGTGCGCGATGGGTTCGTTCTTTGACGTGTGCCACGGAGAAGCGTGACTGGTGATCGATATTATACGTGCCAAGGGAGGACCACAGTGTGTTTATGCGCTCGCCTTCGTGTATGTTGTCAACGTCGTCGTCGTCAACGTCGTCGTCGTCGTCGTTGTCGTCGTCATTGTATCGTCATAAGCTACCGGTGGTACTCTAGCATCGGAGTACTGCAACCTTGCGCGCAGTACGTGCGCACCGTTTACGCTTGAAAATTAAAGTGAATCTATAATCGTCGCTGCTATTGCACACACGCTCACACGCCGATATAACACACACACACGCATATACACACACAGACACACACATACGCCAATACACGCGGTACGACATTTGCAAAGACGAGCAAACCAAACAAAACGAAAAGAAAAAGAAAAAGGACAAAAACAAAAGTAACACCGTTCCCGACTGTGGCCGAGTCAACTCTACCGCGAGTATCCACAGCCACATATATGAACCGATACGCCACGAGCACGTTCCTCCGTGCAGTGCTTGCGCAAGGGTGATATGTTATTGGAGATGGAGCAGCATTCGGGCCTGATATCCCTGAATATGTCGCCGTTCCATCTAAGCCCGCAGGGTAGTCCCCAAGGTGCGGCCGGTGCCGGTCAACAACAGTCCCAGCAACAGCAACAACAACAGTCGCATTACGGTTCCTCGCCATATGGCAATTGCGCCCAGAGCCCGCCCGCCACCATGTGTCACCAATCGCAGTCCCAACAACAGCAGCAGCAGCAACAACAACAGCAACAGCTGTCGGTGCACAATCAGGCCCACTCGCAGACCGGTATCTCGAGCTTCGACGCGGCGTTCTTCGACTCGACCGCTCTGGAGGAACGGTGCCCCATGTGCGGCGACAAAATGTCTGGCTATCAGTACGGTCTGCTCACGTGCGAGTCTTGCAAGGGTTTCTTCAAACGCAACAGCTCGCCGTGCAGCAGCAAGAAAGTATACACGTGTTTGTTTTCGCCGACCGGTGGCGGGGGAGGTGGCGGAGGAGGAGGAGGAGGTGGTGGCGGCGGTGGCGGTGGCGGAGGAGGTGGCGGCGGAGGCGGTGGAAACGGTAACAACGGCGGGACCGGTGGCTGCGCCGCATCTTCGGCACTCGAGATCGGATCTTGCGGCAACAAGAAGGTGTACACGTGTCTGTTCTCGCCTACAGGGGCCGGAAGCGGGGCCGGAGGTAATGGCGGCAACAACGGCGCGGGGGGCGGCTGCGGAACGTCGACTGCCCTCGAGAATGCCGGAAGCGGTTATAACGGAGGACCCGCCAGCGGCGGAGCGGGTAGCGGTGGTGCGGGTGCCGCTGGCGGCAGTGGGCCCACCGCTGGAAACCCCGCTGCTGGCGGCGGTGGTACCGGCGGCGGCGGCACAGGCGGCGGAGGATCCGCTACGGTAAGCGGCAATGTCGCCATTCCAACTACCACCTACTCTTTACCAACTGGTACCCTCTGTCATCCTGGATTGGGCCAGGTCGGGGTTGGCGTCGTGACCGGCTCGATACCGTGTCCGTCCGACTTCCCCGACACCAAGGACATCGTGATCGAGGAGCTGTGTCCTGTTTGCGGCGACAAGGTCTCCGGCTATCACTACGGGCTACTCACCTGCGAATCCTGCAAGGGTTTCTTCAAACGCACCGTCCAGAACAAGAAGGTCTACACGTGCGTCGCCGAGAGGTCCTGCCACATCGACAAGACGCAACGGAAACGGTGTCCCTACTGCCGTTTTCAGAAGTGCCTCGAAGTCGGCATGAAGCTTGAGGGTGAGTTATCATCTTTCTTACATAACGCCTAGGCTGCTTCGCCGTTCGCGTGGCAGATCATTCTGCGCCTGCAAAAATAAGAAGAAAGTTCATACCGCTTTGTTTTCAAAGTGTCGACGATTAACCCTTAGCACTCGAACGACGACTGTCAGACGCCACTAAAAATTCCTGTGTCATTATTCAAAGTATTTTTTATACATTATTAAATTTGTTTGAATTCAATAAATCAGTAAACATTTCAGTACTGTACGAGTACATTGCACCATTTCCGTATGTGTGACATGAAAATTATATATATATAGATTAGAAATATTCTAGGTCGGAAGAAATGTTTCGTGTTAGAGTTAAAATGGCTTCGAGTGCAAAGGGTTAACCCTCGAAAGGGTAATTCCCTTTCAGTTTCTTACCTAACGTAGAATATTAATTTTATAATGCACCGTAAATGTAGCGTGAAAGAGGCTTATGACAGCTGTCCTGATCAAAGGCTGGTCGAACGCGAACATGATCGCAGAAACTATTAATCGTTAACAGTTTGAAAACGAAGTTACTACAGCGGTTTCGTCGTTCGTCATTTTCATCTTAGCTCTACATAGATTACGGAATTACCACGAATATTCTACTATGCTTGGTAGATCATTCTAGAGAGGTTATGTCGTACCACGCGTTACCGGTACACGCTTCGCTGCAATCGCGCAAGCGCGCGCGTTTACTCCGAAAGCATTCGCGAGATTCCGAGACAGATGGTCCGGAACGATTAGGAATGGTAAATAGCGACGGGACGAATTTCGTGACATATTTCGCAAGCAGATTTTATTCGGTCGACGATATGGGCGCGTGTCCGTTTTTTCTTTTTTGGATGTGAAAGCGATGCATGCGGGTGTCGTTTCGTCGCGACTTTTTATGCAGAAGGTGAAAGATCGAAAGCGCACGCGTGTGCGCTCGCGTAGACTTCGATATCGAATTATGCAACATAATCGCGTGTCGCGGGTTTCTCTGCACGCGTGCGCACTTAACGTTCTGTCGGAAGCGTCCCCCGAGTCCCGTTGAACCGGGAGCGTGAAACATTTTGGCGTGGCACGGTCTAGCCGGTGCACGCTTTTGCTACTTTATCACCGGCAACAGGTTCATAATGGGTACACGCTGACGAAATATCGCCGGTATGTAAATGGCCTCCACTGTGACCATAGATTATACGGGGTAACAAATTTTACCTTTTTTTACGGGTTTCAACATTCAGTGGGCGATAAAACCGTTTTCCTCTGTTGCATTCGATATTTGAACATTTCGCTGTGAACGGTATTCAAACGTTGAGCCGGGAGAGGTATTTGAAAAATTGGAGCACCATTGATACGCGATAAGAGAGTATTTCGAATAAGCAAATCTATTTGTTTGCAGGAGCTTCCACGTATGTACGTGGAAGAGTGTGTTTTGTCGGTCTCGAATTCAATTGTGCCGCAGGATTATTATTTACTTTCACCGCGTGTTAACGAGCGACCGGAATAGCTCTCACGATATCGGGCCGTGCGTTTAATGTTACCACATTATTATCAACCTTTTCGTTATCTCTTATTCAATATCTTTACGCGTACACGTACCCGGCCGATACGTCAAAAGTCGTTTAGGCGCGAGAACGCGTGCACGTCGGTTCGGCAGGACTCGGCGAACCTCGGCCAGTCCCGTCCACGCGGGGTTCGGCCCCCCTCGGCGAACCTCGGCCAATCCCGTCCGCGCTCGACCGTTCTCGCATCACGCTCCTACGAACTTAACCTTATTACACGCCGCAAAGCGATCAACCGATACTGTCTTCCTTCGCGAATTCTTTCGACGTTCTAACGCTTTTTGACGCGATCCAACGAGCATGCCCTCCTCTCTCTTTGTTCCGCAACGTCGATCGAACACACGGCCGCACGCGTTCCATTGTCAATTTTAATATCGTTACGGCCAAGCCGTGTGGCATGGTTCGCGGACACATTCGAACACGAAACCGATTAAGCAAACCGTTCTTATACATACGCAATAAAGGAATTCGCGATACGCGGCGCGCTGAACGAAAGTATTGGCACATCGAGATTACCATCGTAAATATATTAATAAGGAGAAAACGCGCCGCGACGGCAACTTTGTTCCTTAATGAAGTACTAACAAGGTACTAACCGAAGTAGCCATTTTCGTGCAACATCGGTAGAAAGTAGCTCGTCCACGTCTTGCGTTAACATATTTCAGGAAAAATCATCTCTTTTCGCAACGCTCGAACCAGTTTGCACACATTTTCCTTCGGATTCTATAAATTATTTATTCCTTTTTTTTTCGCGAGGTTGGCTAAACTGTCCGTTTCGTTGAGCAACGTTCTATGTTGAAAGCATGAAGTTGGGGGCGGGATTGCTCGTCGAATATTTTGGAAACCGCTAGAGATGGAAGGTTTGTCGCGAACGACAAAGTTGTGTACTTTTCAATAAACATTGCAGCTGTGTCCTCGAAACATTACATTTGTTCAAATAAAGAGAGCGTAGAATTTCTCCGACATATAATCAGAGCTCAAGGGAAATGAAAATATTCGATGCAAGAAATATGTTAAAATATTTCCGTGGGAGCTCTTCTTTTTTATCGGGGAATTAATTCGCTGGTAATTAACGGCACCGCGGGGCGTTGTTAACATTGCAGATTTTGCCACGACGCTTTGTGGCTGGTTTCACTCCGGGGAACCGAGTTGTTTTTGCACGGATTCTTATTCGCTTCGAAACGGTTCGATTTTACGGGAAAGTCGCCGGGCAAAAGATTAATGAAATCCGAGCGTTGAGAGGGGTCCGCCGAAAAATTTGTGTCGCAGGGGGGAGGGGAGGGAGGGCCTCATTGCTAGGTGGACGACGAGAAGCGTCTAATGCAATTCGAGTAACTGGGTCTAGGCCCTCAAGGCCCGGCGATTAAGCGAATCTCGAAACAGGCTCTGTCGCAATTGCCGCCTTTGCACGCCGTTTTCCACGGCGTTCCTACACCGGCGCAGAGGATTGCTTAACGCGGAAAGTTTCCAGAGTGCTTGCGAGTGTTTACGAAAGGAAACAGTTTCTTACTTGCACGCTATTCAGAAATGTAAAAACACTCGTCACCGTAGAAAAGTTCGACCGTTCATGCGGAACGGCTCTTTCAAAGGGCCTCGTCGCCTGTTAACCAAAATTCACAAATCACTTTTTTTTTCACGCTGTACCTCTACAACTCATCCATGTCCATTAAAAATTCAGAAATCTCTCTCCACAGGCTCTTGGTACATCAATTCGATACTTTCTTTTTCTCCGTTAAGTAAGCGTTACCTAATTTTAATTTAATTTAACAACTTAGCGGGTTTTAGACTACATTTGAAAGACAGACCGCTTGATTAGCTACTTTCTGTTGGACGAAGTTCGCGACGCGCTGGAGCTGTTCAAACACTTTTTCTGCTGCTAAGGCATCTTTCCAGCGACGCACATTTTTTTTTAGAAATACCGGTATCCGTCGTATCCATTACCTACAACAAACTTCGTCCGAGTTTTGTCGTGGAGCGCTTCTCGCGCAGAATCAACTCGATCTTAAAATTCCAAATAACGCAAATTGAATATCATACGCTGAATGGTCACACATCGCACGCCTTTGTGTATCTCTCGAAACGTGCCGGCAGTACGCCGCTGCGGTTTATGGCTTTGCGAACGGTGTTTAAAGACGAGTAGAAATCGAAGTTGAAACAGCAGTTAAATACACTTGTAATCGTGCGACGACACCTGTCACGGTTCTGCAACAGACCTGGCTGCTTGCACTGGCCCATGAATACGGGAGCAAGGCTCATTCAGCATAATGAACGTTACCTCGGATCTGCTTTCGTGTCGATTGAAAACCTGGAAACTGCGAGCACCGTACGTATCGACACTTGCACGAGATTCTAGAAACTAGTTTTCACGGCACTGCGATACAATTCGCATTATACTTTTCCCCTACCGAGATCAGCTAATCGATTAACCGAATCACGGTTCTGTCTTTGCGAATTTAAATATAACACGCGTCTGTGTTTGATCGATCAAGAAAAAAATAAATGGAAAAAAGAACACATAATTGAGCGATCAGAGTGCGATCTGAAAATTGGCCAAGTCGGTTAATAGAAATCAGACGTCGTCGGTTCGATCGAATTTTCAAATTCCATTTTCGAGCGCGTGCCATATGCCCGCGCGGTCGCGATCAAATATTGACGCTTTGGTTTCGCAGCTGCGAATAATTTGCCGGTCGGTCCACACGTTTTTATCTATTTCTCGCCTGGCCGGCGAGCCATCGCGCTTTTTCCGTTCGGAATCGAGGCAAAAATTTCGTCCCAGTTCGACGCGAAAAATCGGTACGGCGCCCGAGTTCCGTTTCCGATATGTTCGTAGAATCGCAACGTTTCGCAGCCGGGAAAAAAAATCTGTTCTCCGCGTATTAGGCGAGGAACGGTCGCGACCGGCGACGTGTACGCGAAGGCAAACACGAAGATCAAACATTCGCGAGGGATCGACGATTCCGCAATGTTTGCGTCGTGTAATGGCCGAAACCGCGAAAACGTGTCGTGCAACAACAGCAACCGGGGAGAAGGGGGGGGGGGGAAGAACGTACGACACGGTGAGCCACGGTGTTTGTGTTTTGCAGTTTTAACATAACAGGCTTGCCCAGCGTTACTTCCCGAAATACGCTCGTAAAATTATGTAACGAGATAATTGGCCCGAGCGACCGATACCGTCCGAGGCACGACTATCGCGCGAAAAAGCTTGGGATATCTAATGCAACGATAATGGCCCCGGGGGCTTAATTTTTTTAATGAACCGCCTTCTTGTTGTTGCATTCTTTCAAACGGACAACGACGTTCTTTCACTCATCCATGTTCGCGCGAATCGTTTCACGCGAAAAATATTTTTTTTTTTCGTTGTTTTCGGGCCGTCACGATTTCGGCCGATCTGAAACACAAAAGATGCCTTTGTGGCGGTCATTATTTTTGTCGCAACTTCCGAGGAATTGGTCTTGCGAATTCTCAAAATCGCTTGGGCCCGATAACCGAACCGAACATGATCTTTGAAACGACCTCGCCGAGACGTGTTCCGAGCTATTTCTTCCGACACAATGCTCCAATAAACACTCCACTCAGTGTATCTAAATAACTAGCATCGGTAACACTCTATTTGTACTAAATATAATCCAATTATCTCTGATCCGAGGAGATTAAAGGTTTAACTGCAGATTTTATCCATTCACGGGAGTGTACAGATGCGTAAAGCGTAATGAAACCGGAGCATTATCATTTCAGTTCGACTTTATATGTATACTTTAATGATACGAACATGTGAAAGTCATACCACCGCGGATACAGCCTTACGAAAATCAGATACAAGTTTCATCAGGATAATTATGTATAATTAAAGTATCCAGCGTTTAATTACTCGAACAATTACCGCGTACGTTTAACACATTTCTATATTAATATATTTATTCCCTTCATTAATAATTAATAACGCCAAGTAAATTACGTTACAGCCCCTCCCCGGTTTGGATCGCGAATTTTATGGCAAACGTAAAACACCGTACTGCGATTCCTAGCATTATAAACCTATTAAATAGTTGAGTGAAGCTATAACATTCTATTTAATTCACATTTCCGGCAATTGGTGCGAGAAATATTTATTTTATGATAAATTACGCGCGAAGACAGGTTCCTTACAGTCAGATTGCAGATTTGATGCCAAACGTAAAGCAACATGCTACACTTACTAAATTATTCAGAAAACAACATTCTATTTAACCACTAATTGGAATACCGGGGTCTCTCGTGACCCCGACAAAATTTCTGTACACTCACTTTTGTTTCGCGTGTTGCCCGATAATTGCAAACACAATTTTGTCTCGAGAAACGGCAAATGGCACTGGAATCAGAGCCGCCAGACGAGTGGAGGGCGCACAAATCGAGGGGAAGAAGTTACCCCCTCTCTGCCAGTACCGGAGTATGCGAGACAGTGACGAAACGCGTCACGTGACCGGGCCGTGGGGGAATAACGCGGTAGAAGGGGAAATTAGAGTGGGGGAACGAGTCTTGATCTGGCGAATCGGCCACTGCCGTTTCTCGGACTAGGGTGCCTGTTAGGCTTGCCTTCGTTCTCGAGTGGCCGTAGAGTTTATGGGTCCTATAAAGTTGAAAAGCAACTTCAAAGGAAGAAGTTGCTAACACTAATTATGTTTCCCATAATCGATGCGTGAACAACGTTACGTTAAAATACGCGGCCGATCTCTGACGTCCAGGTGTCCCTGGAAGAGAGGGATAGCAAGGATTAAAAAATCCTTTTTTCAGCCGATCCCTTCAGCGGATTTTCCGTGTAGGCAACGGCGGATTGGCCACGAGTGTTCGTCTCCGGGCACGGCAAACCGGTAGAAATTGCGCAAGCGGAATCTAGAAATTTGAGGTAGGACGTTGCCGGGCTCGTTCGCATATACCACACACACCGTCCGGTGAAAGCCTTTCGGCTCGGCAATTTCTATTAGACAACCGAAATATATTTTCACCGGGCGACCACCGGTCACAGTGAAATTATACCCGAAACACTCTCCGGCGACTTTCGACGCCGAAAGTCTCGGCTCGTTATGACACGGCGAGGAAAGATCCGCCGCGAGCGCGCGTGCACGCGCGCTACTTAAGTATTACTTAACGGTGTTACTTAACGAAACCGCTGATTCGGCATTTCTCCTGGTAATCGGAATACATCTGTTCGAATTTCCCGCCCGGTCGTCCACGCAAGGAATTTTAAATATTTAATTTCTCATTTACAGAAACGGTGGGTTGGGTTTCGTTACACATAATCGTTGCGCAAGTCGTCCCCGAAAATGGTAGTCTCTGGCGTGCTCCTCGCGTTGCCATTTTCTCTGACGCCAGAGATGCTCGGTTTCGCAGATGCAGCTAACGCGGAAACTCGCATTATAAATCCGGATGATTGTGTCCCGAAGGAGAGAGAGAAACTTTCATTAACGCTAGAACGACCGAGCAATAAATGCGACTGACGTATATTGCTTTGTCACAGCGACAGGACTGTGCACATGCAGACTTCGTACAACTTTTATACGAGCTTCAATGAGAAGAGGTTCGTTTAAAAATTTCCGACGAAAACATTTTTACAATTTCAGTAATTGTAAAAGAAAAAATAAGGAACCAGTCGTTTTGACTGCTCCGGTCGTTCTAGTGTCAACCTAAGATTTACTACTGTAATTGCTTATGCCGATTTCGAAAAGGCACGTGTTGGAAACGTTGAGTTTACGATAATGGCACCTAATGTGGCCCATGTGTGTACAATGGTTTTGCGGAAGAGGCGGCGGTGAAATTTTTCGTGCGTCGAGCGGTTATTGTACTTCGGGAGGGCCCAAGTCCAGAGCGTAATTGGTGGATGTAAGGGAGAAGCGGGTCAGGGCCCGACGGTGTTTTCCCGCCGAAGAGCAAAAATTTTCGCAGCCGAGGGGCCTGTGTAACGGCGGCAAAGACGGGGGACGTTGAAGGTAATGACGAGAGTACGTCGTTTACGACTGCGAAAAACAACGGGACGCATCTTCAGCATCTGCCGGCCACATGGATGTTGGTGCACGTTGTCGGCGAACGGTCCCTCTGGCCGGGGAATATTGAACGTTCGATTAGCCCCATCGATTCTCGGGCACGCGGTTCCTGTCGTAAAAGTGAGAGCGGTCATTGGGTCTGCGGGCCACTCGAAATCGGTCAGGTCCCCTCGGCCGGTTCTACAGAGGTGTACCCCGAGCAGAGAGACACGGATCATTCTCTGCGCGAAACAGTGCGCAAGAGACACGCTTTCGTAATCGCTTTTGCAAACAATTATTTAAATATCGCTTCGCCTCCGGTTAGACCCCGCGCCACGTCAAACGAATTCGCGGTTGAACGGATAGCTTAATAAGATAATTCCACCCATCGAGATTTTTGAGAATTTTCTTGCATCTGTTTTTTTTTTCTCACGGTGTCTAATTTATTGGTAAACGGTTCATCAGGCTCGCCGGGGAGCTTAAGCGTATTTGTTGAACTTTCGTATTGTACCGAGTCCATAATTTTTCGATTCATCTCGCGAGATCCGACTGTTAGGTTCGACACACTTTTTTTATCTATCGCTGCTCACTTTCTAGAAGGCTAAGCGATCGTTATTTGCATAACAAGTTTATTATTCTGTTACATAGTTCTTTTTTTTTAAGCGTACGCTGTTCTAGTAGGCATGTACGAAAAATTACTGAAGAAATATATTATGAGAAGGATGAAGAATATATTAGAGGAAATTATGAAATGAATCTAACTCGTTACTGTAGAAGCGGGAATGATGTCACTCGATCTTCAATAAAGGACCCGCATTTTTTTTTTGTTTTTATTCACAATTCGCTAAACGATATTCCATCGTGCCAACTCGTGAAGATGTCACATTCGTGTTTCTGGCATCACTAAACGACACTATAACGCGTACTCGTGAATCATGGTTAGCGTCTAATCGTCCGCATAAATATCCTTTGGGCATACAATTGGGAACAAGAACGCCGCCGACCGCCCCTAACGACGAGCAAAGAAGATTAACGCAACTCGCAAATACCGAAATACCTCCGACCCGTTCGAATAATTGAAGAGAGAACGTTACGCGGCTAATTTCTCGCGAGTGACGCGGATAACTTTTATTTCGAAGAGCCGCGAACGTTGCGCAAGATTCCCCTGTACAGAAGCGTCTAATTCGAAGCAACTATAACGTTAGCCAATTTTCGAACACCGCGAGTGTCCCGAACGGTGTCGAGTCTCCGATTTCAGTTCCTCTGTCAACCGCAGAACTTAGTGGCTTTTAGCTAGAAGATCGGGGCCAAATCCATCGTCTGCCAAACTGTTTTCTAGATCATTCGGTTCCATATGCACGGCGGGACATTGTCACCAAAAACAGGATTCGGAAACATTGTCCCCGATATTCGCAGTGGAGCAGGGGTGTGGCTCCTGGGATCAGAAAAAAGTGTACAAATGGGCGGGAAAACGGAAATCGTAGCTCTCGGGGCGCCTCTGTTTAGAAACTTACGAATTTCATAATTATTATATTATGTTGCAAGAAGCTGGTATACCTGGCCGGCTGCCTGCCTGCCTGCCTGTCTGTCTGCCCGTTTGCTTACCTGCCTTACCTCTGCCTTACCTCTGCCTTGCCTGCCTTGCCTGCTTGCTCGACTCCTACCTGCGTTGTTCGCGCGCGACCGACGATGGTGGGGACGAAAGGTTAGGTTGAGGCGGGGATTGTGTAATCCCTCGCTGAGTGGAACCTCACCGTCTTCTTTTCGCCGAAGCTTTGATTTCTTTCCCGGCCTCGATCTCCGGGTCTCCATCTTTATCGCGCCCGAATTCGCACGACCGCCTCCTCGACGCTGAAAATTCAATGGAAACTTTGACCCTTCGCGGCACGACTATTGCCGTTTAGGCTACAGACAGGCTACGTTCTGTCCACCATTTTTTCCGGATATATATATGGGGCCCCGAGTTATCCCCACCAATTGTCGACGAGTGCTCGAGGCTCCGTTTTGATACGAGCCGAAATTCCTGGGAATTCATCTCTCCCCGGATACGTGGCCAGCGCAGGTCCCGATCGGTGGCCACTTATCCGGACACGGTTGTACTCCGTACGGTTTGACTGTGTTGGATAATTCGGCGCCCGGGTAACATATGTATAATGTAAAGCCACAATATAAAGCGATCAAAAGAGTGTTTGCGCTTGAACACCGAAGTTGCATGCCGATTGGACGGGAACTTTACTGTTTCGAAAACGTAGAAGGTGGTATCATAATTGTAACAACGCTTGAGATAGTAAGCTGCTGGCCACAAATGGCTGATTATTGGAATAATTATCGCAGGTATCTTCTGGGACAGTAAATGCACGAACAATTTTTTTACTGACAAACAGGTTTTCGCCACTAGGTTTACGGAGCTGTAGAGGTGATTATATTACTGTATAATAATGATGAGAATGAGTCGATAACTATGCCCAAGGAAATTTGTATAATTACTAATGAATGCATCTTTACAATGCCAACAATAGCAGATTGGATATATTAGCACCCGTCATTTTTACGGGTCCCCCGTAAATCTAGTGATTATCACTTTTAATGAGTTTATGGTGTATAGCTTTCCCCCCAGGTATAATCAGGTTTATATATCAATTGTTCGGCTTCCACGGTGATCATACCTGGCTTTTTAGGATCTATTAGAATCTGCATTGTAGTCTTCAAAGAGTATATTATTAGTGGAATTACTATACTATATTACTATTATTATGCTTGAAATTTTTTATTGGATGAAATGGTTTGAAACGCTTTCCGATGTATGCTTTCTTTCACGCGTTTCCGGATGAGGGTCAACGGTTTCATTACAGGCGACCTAATTAGCGAAGGTTTTAACTTTCCTACTAGTGCGAGTGTATTCGGGTCGATGAGATTATTTAATTAACAGGAGTAAAAACACAATGTGCGCGGATCCTCGTCGTTCGGTTATCATGCATTGTCGAGCTTCGGGTAAATTGGCGGGTATTGATGTAACTTTCGCCACAGAGGCATGCTTTTGAACTTCAATCCCGATGCGAGCGGGATTGCGGTTCTGTGGAAGTGGCCGCCCACGCTTGTTCGTCTGGAAGTCCTTATTAACCATCATCCAGATCGTAGAATATTAAACATTCTGATCCACTGCGCTGTAATCGGATTTGAGCAACCTTCCGTTCGATATCGGCCATTTCGTTTCAGCCACAATCGTTACAACTGGACTGCGGGCTCTACGAGTGTATGATGAAAACGATTCTACAGGATGCAAGGAAGAGATTATTTAAAATACCGTTGCATTACTTTTAAAAACGAAAAACCATTTTTATTCATAAATTCAGAAAATTTTTGTTCTGCCTAAAGATCCAGCGACTACAGTGTCTCCCGACATAAAAATCTTTATTTGCATAATCTTCGACAGTGCGAAAACGTTTAACTCTCGGCATCTGGCAGGGACATTGCGGGCGCGCGTTCCGCGATTCCGTTCACGTAGTCTCTCATGATCGACCGAGAAGATCATGTTCTTTGTTCGGCTAGAAATTCGGCGGGGATTTTCTGGCCGACGATTTGGTCCTTTTCTTTTTCTCCCCGTTTTTTTTTCTTCTTTCATCCTGTTGTTTCGCAATGCGCGGATGACTTCACTAACGGCCAAGGCGCGACGCGTCGAGCGGCGCGTCTCACGGGGGGGGGGGGGGAACTTCGCTCGCTGTGATTGGTCCGGTCGTGGGCGACGGTGGTCACGTGGTCGCACATTAATTTCTATGGGGAGGGCCTGACGTCACTGGACCCGTGGACCAGATTTGCCAAGTGGATTTCCCTTTCTTTTCGACGCACGCGCTCTCGGGTTCGGCGCTCTTGCGTATTTATCGTCGGCGCACGCGGACCTTGCGAGCCGGACGTGGGCTCCATTCTTTCAGCGGCCTGCACGTGGATCTGTCCTGTCCGCGCCGCCTCTCGATCCTTCCTAGATCATGGAAATCGTTGTCCAATACTATATTTTATTGAAAATTATTTTCTATAAAAATAAAATGGCGTTGCGTTGGCATTGGCATTGGCCGAGCCAGAATCCTCCAGTTGTAACCACTCGCTGATTGGTCCGTGTTTTCCGTTGATAGCTCCTTAACGGAGAACATTTTCGCAAAGGAAAAAGTTACTTGAAATCACCTCGGGAATCTTTCAAGTGAGTACAACATCTTTGGGACACCCTGTATATCTCCATTTGGCGTACTTAATCTCCCCGGTCACGCAAAAGTGTCCAGTGCACAAAATTAGCAAGTAAAAACACGAGAAAAGTGAAGCACTGATAAACCGTGTAACGATTTGAAAATAGATTAATGCAGAGAATTCTGTCGACTCTAGCCGGAAAAAAAATATTTTTTTTTATTAAAGTCCAGTGAACGTGCGCGACACGGTGTTCCATTACGGGAGTGAGTGAGAGTCCGAAGGAAAGATCAGTACGCACGATACGAAAATAAATAGTAAATAGAGGAAAAAAGCGTTGATCTACTAATGGTAGTACTAATTTCGATCACGTGCGCACACAGCATTAGTCACTTGTAATAAGCACCGCTGTGACATTGCTACTTTGTTAATCACGGTTATAGTTCACTGGACAGATCGAGATACGGATTACGTTCTCTTTTATCGAAGGTGGACGGCACGTTTCTATGCAAATGTTCGATGGGTAAAAAATGATTTATAAATATGGAAGTATCAATTTTCATTTCAGTGAATAAGTTGCGGATCTTTATGCATTTATAACATCGGTGAGAACTGATTACGAAAGAAACACGTGAACGATAACAACAGTTAATGACGCTCCGATTCTATTTTTATCAAACAGAGAATCTTCAGGAAGTTGCTTCCGTATTCCTTTTGTTATGAACGGAAACTCTTCATACGATTATTTTATTTTTATACGAATTAGATGAATCAATGAGATCACGTGGGTGCAGTAAGATTTCTGTTGGGTCTGTTTATGAATTCTCGTTCTAGCAAATAAGTAATACCAGAATTAGATTCTGCGACCCCGGTACTCCCTGAAAAGCTTTTGTAATTACTAATGTACAGTTAACGGAGAAGTTTCTTGAGGCCGGCAGTTGAACTCTCCCGAAACAGAGCCGCCATACTATTTAGCGCTCGGAAGAGTTAACGTTCCACGAAAGCGTGTCGCAATGTTTGCCCGGTCAAACATTTCCTGTCTTCGGCTGTTCCGATTCTCCGAAACGAGCAACGTTTGCCCCGGTCGGCCATCAATTCCGCAAAACGGTGGCGGTGCGGTGGAGAAGGCGACAACAAAAAAAAAAAAGGAAAAAAAGGAGAGAAATGAAACTTTTCCGGTAGGCGTGCGCTTCTCGATTGCATAACCGGCGAAGCCACGAGAGCCGCACACGAGTGTGCACGGTTTCTCTAACCATCGCATCGGCGATCGATGCAAAACCGTCCCCGCGATGTATTTAACGCATTTATATGCGGCTTTGGTAACGCCGACTCTCGTCTTGCCAAATCCCTGCGCAACCGGAGGAGAGCTCAGAAATCCTCATAAATCGAGGAATACTATTAACCGTGTTGTCATCGTCATTTTCCTCCGGGGGACACTTGTTCGACGGCTAACAATAGAGCCCGGCTGTATTTTCATCGGCGATATTCGCGGACGCGCGAGGTTCGCAGACCTCTCCGCGATTTTCGCCTCCGAATTTCTTCCGAACGTTGCTCTTCCAACTTTCAACCCTTCAGGAAGGAGGTATTCCGGTTTTCCATTTGCAAAACATCCACGACACGTGTCTCTTGAAACACACTTCGCGATAAAATAGTATACAATTCTGGCAATTTTCATAATTTTTGCTCCGAAAAAATAACGTACGCACTTCGAACGTCCACGAATATGTGTGCAAAATCCTAACGCGAAAGGTTCGATGGTTCTCCTGGAAAAAATTCCAGAAATCGAGATGCACGCGCGAACGGCTCACAGTTGTTAGCCCATATTCCGAATTAAGTAGAAAAGGACATAACTCGCGGGATGACCCGGCATAAGGGGAGCGGGATCGGACAATGCGAGCCACGCATTGTCGTTTCCCATAACAAAGGCTGGCATTGTGCCGGTCGGTGAAATTTATCGATAATTCCGGGCAACGTAATAACGGAATCGGGAGTTGCTTGAAACGGGAGCGGGGGCGGCAGAGGGGCGAAAGGGGGGATTGCGATGCAATTCCGCTCGCGTCCCGTGAAAACTTCCGGTTGTTACTTCGTCGAGATATAGGCACAATGTTCCCTCGAGGTTCCGACCGACTGGGTGCCCCGGTATTCGACTCGTAAATACCATCAGCGTCGCGGTTTGGCATGTATATTTGACGATCGGCCGATCAAATCGAAACCGTGTGCCGATACGCTAATACGACCGACCCACGCTCCCTGCCACCCACATCAGCCCGAGCCTAAGCTCGATTTTCTGATCGCGGGCCGCGCGCGTTCACGGTTCAGCTGTTCGACGAAAACGCGGAAAACGCGCGAGCGAGCTAGCGCACCGCGACACGTGGCTCTGAATACGCGAGGCCGAAACATTTTTGCCACAGCAATCAATTATTCATCAATCCAGAAAATTGATTTGTTGCCTCCTCGTTGAACCCGTTACGAAACCGCTTTTAATTATAATGGTTCCCATCGTTTGACTTCATTCTTTGATTTCAATGCGTTTTGCCGCCAAAGGCCAATTTTTAAGGCCACTGAATTCCTCGACAAAACGCACGAAATGGTTATTGTTTCACGTTTTAATTAGAAACGTTACCGACCTATTGCTTCGATAATTCTTCCACGTGGAGACGTGGAACTTAATCTAGATTTTTCGTAAACAAATTTTAAATGGCACGGTGTGTTCAATCGTGGGACTCGGACGTTGTTTACAAGCATAGGAAGTAGCATAATTCATTTATTTTAACGAACATTTATTCTAGGCCGTGCGCGCAGTTCGAAATACATTGTTGAAATACACAATACGCGTATTGTGTAAAAGTAGGTTGCTCTGAAAATTGTATGCAGTCGTAAGGCGGCTTTTATGATCAGGATGACTAATTCGGGAACGTATAAACTGGAAATGGTCAGAAAGTAAAAAACAGTTTTACAGCTTGGGTTATTAACCACTCGTAGTTTCAAGTGACCACTGAATGCGGTTTATCATCATTAGCTGGGGCTAGGATCATGAGAATCCAGTATTGCTTCACTGGTTTCCAATGTTGCGTTTAAGAAGACATAAATTGAAAAGGGTAATGCTGTCAGCGAGACTGTCGAGGCTGTTAACAATTAGTCTAGAGGAAGAGGAAGTGTTTGGCCAATATTCTTTATGAACACACTGCATAGAATGGAACGATCTAGCTAGAAAATATGATAGATCATTTCAAAGACAAATCTACTCGCTTGTATCAATTGCGAAACTTTTTTAAATTATAATATTTTCCCGTCATTTTAAGATATACTCATTTATAATTTATTAAATAGTCATTCCCTTCTACATAGTAGATAACGCAGTAATTTTTGCGTTTAGCAATTTTTTAAAAATGCTGCTGAACTTAGTTGTCGACTCATTGATTAAAACATTGGAAAAGGCGTAATATTTACCTTAAAAAGTGTAGAATTTCTCGAGACCGAAGAAACTTTTATTTCCTCGAAAAGACCCGCAGTCTAATGATTACGATGAATATTTTAAGGTTGGAGAAATATCGAATTTTTCTCCGGCAAAAAAATGAATATGAAAACCTTGCCAAATTAACTCCCACGGCCGACAATTTGCGAAACAAACTAGTGCCGTTTAGCGTTACACGGAGTAACATTTACGGCACAACAATACAGGAAAAGAGGTCGTGGGTGTAAGTGAAAGTAGTTTGAGTCAACGCAGGAATAATCGCATTATAATCGGCAAATATTTGTCGGCCGAAAAGAACGGCCGGATAAAACTGGCCGCGGTCGATTACTAATTCCGCACGGTGTCCGGCGGGACGACGGGGTCCGCCGTGTATTTACGTCCGATCGAAAGTAAATCTGTCCAAACAATAGTCGTCGTTTGCGAAAGCGTGGGTTCTCTATCTCGCGGCGTGCGGTGCTCGCGTGCGCACGCACTCTCGCGATTCCGCAGTTCCTCGTTGCTGCACCTGGCGTCGAATTGAAGGCGGGAAAAGATGCGCGCGGGGAACACCTACGAGGCTGGGACCGCGGGAAAGAAGTCCCGGGGTTCGGCTCGTAGGACGGCAATAAGTCGGTTTCAAAAAAGAAATCCTCCGAGCTGCGGCTGGCCGAGAGTCAAGTTTAGCCGTGATCCATGCCGTTTCTTTGCTCGTGGCCGGGTCTTTGGTCTCCCTCGGTTATGCGCCACCGCGCGAGACCCGGGGTGAAAGAGGACGCGCGCGTAAGAACGAGCAGAGAAACGAGCAGAGAGAAAGAAGGAAGGATGCCTATGGCGTCGATATTTTCCCAGTGCACGGTTAAATTTAACTAAAATCCGCACCAGCCGCAAAGAGTCCCTCAGCAGGATCCCGTGACCTCGCATTTCGACAATTGTCTCGCCAATAATGGGGGTACCAGGTGGCGACACTGTAGAATCGTCATAGTATCCCCACCTAGGTCCCGAATGGACTACACTATAGCTTCGTGACGTCACCCGGGTTCTAACTGTAGCATTTCCCCCAGAAATCCCGCGATACCTCACGAGGCACAGCCGAATTGGAACTGTGTTTCGACTACCGATCTACGAATACAATATCTGCTCTATGTCCCAAACGCCTAGCCGATAAAAGTCCCAGAACTATCCGATATACGTGTTTTGGACATATGTCGAGTGAACACTGTAGCTTCAAGTACAGCCGAGACTTTGCACCCGTTCTTCGTAAATCCCGTCGCAAGTCCCGTGCTTCGTGATCGATACCACAGTGATCTAGACGAGAGGTACGGGGGAAAGCGAACGAAAAGAAATCGACCACGTCGCGAAACGACTGTGCACGTGTCCCGATAAGCCGGGACCTCACCTACGGGGCTGGTTGCGCGGCGTGAACCGATCGGGAAAACAAGTAGCCGAAACCGACAACCTGAAAGTCAAGTTTAGCAAGTTTCGTTGTTGGCTCGAGGCTCGGCTATTGTCTGAATTGCCGGGCGAGAGAGTCGGTCGACGCACCCCGATGAAAGAAACGCCAGGAGACTGTCGCGTCGCCGGCCGAGAGACGTGCTCCGCTTAATCCTCGGATGATGTATGACGCTTCGCTCGCATAATGTCCGTCGGAGCCGACGGCTCGGACCCCCGACAGAGTAATGGAGTCCGGGGAAAACATACACGCGGGTAACGAGTGTCAAGTTTACGTGCGCTGCAACGAGCCCTGCTACCGTGCAGGGACCGTAAGTTGCCGAACACCTACGAACCGGATAGCACAGGAGCAGATTAGGCTAGCTCTGCCTAATCCCCTCCAGGAAGTCCCGTCCACTAGATTGTTTGCGATAGTGCAGTCTCTGCATCTACTAGATAATTTTTTTTTAAGGAATTCAGAGCTGTGAATCACTTTTGCAAACTATTACCACTACCGATCCCTTAACGACGGATTTTCGATCTTTCCTTTTACAATTCGCGAGGTTATTTTATTCGCTGGACTTTTAAGTCTGCAAAAATAATTCTACCATCTAAATAGAAGAAAATAAGAGTAATTGACGACGTAAATAAATGTTCTTTGTCACTTCTGTTGCCTCTTTTGCGCCGCTTGTCCACGTAAGGCTAGTATTGAGGGCATCATAGTAGAACTCGCTGATCGTCACGTAGAATCACTCCATTATCAGGCGTTCATTCTATACGAGAAGAATTGCGTTATATTAACGTGTTGAGCACTGCGGTCAAATCAGATTGTATCTGACTCCACTGAATTCGTTAGTAATAATATGTGTCGATCTTCCATAAGTTATAATCCTGATCGATATAATATCCTCTTGCTACCAGTCTTCCAGGAACTGGTCGCTGGACTTCCTATGTAATGTTGCAAAATTTGAATAGACTCTGTTAACGAGGTAACAACTTACAGTAACTAGCACAACAACCACTGCTTGGTTGATTACAAATTTCGAAATTGCCTGATCGTATGGTGTACGCGATACAAACGTCCAATTCATTGTTTTCGAACCGAACACTTTGGTTGCTGTAGATAAGCACCTTCGTTACAGAGCAAACGAAGCTGTTGATCTAGTACCGTACACCGAATCACAAATTATAATAGTTACCAAGCGTCTCCGAGCGTCTTTATTCGAGCAACTATGTGCTGCAAAGTTTGATACTCATTGTTGCTTCTGCACAACCAGAATTAATTGCGCACGTTAAACTTCGATTAAACTGAAATCGTTTAGACAATCAGAAAGTTAATCTGCCGTGCATTCTAGAAATTCGCTAAAATCAATCGGTGTGCAGACACATTCTACAATGTTCAAACACCAACAATTCACCTAAAACACCTCTCGCGCAAAACACATCACCGACAAACCTCTGCTAAGTGGAATTTTAACAGTTCACGGGACGCGTTCTAACATTTTCAACCCTTTGCACTCGAAGAAACATTTCTTCCGACCTAGAATATTTCCATTTTACATATATTTCTTTCAAATGTTACACATACGAAAATGATGCAATTTACTCGTACAAATTTAATAATGCAAAAGATCTTTCGCCATTCGAATGGTAGGGGTTAATTCACGATTATTGAGATCAGTAAAACGAGAAATTCGGCGAATGCATTTTTCTTTCGGATTGTATTATCAAAAATAGCTAAAAATTGGGATACACGCGAACTCGTCATTCCCACGCGATCATCGTAAAACAGTCGCTTCCAGCGATCCGTGAACCCGGTGTTAATATCGAACTTCAAGCACTTCGAAATGCTCGGAATAATTAGATCACCTAACTGTACCAGTTCCGCTAATAAAAACCACGCGCGCGTCGTGTCCGTGGCGCAGCTAACGAGCAATAAGAAAATCAGTGAACCCCGATTACGCGACCCCGTTTCGTCCGAATCAATGAAACCCGTAGCTATACAAACACCGCCGTCTGCATTTCTGTCTACAACGAAAAATCCACTTGTCCATCGGTGACCACGGAGAGACACGAGAGACAACCAGGCTCGGCCTGGTCGGCCGAGTTTCTTGGCCCGCGACGACGACGCGCGACGCTGAAAAGGGCCCCCGGGGGTGGGGAGAGGGGAGACGAGAAAGGGTGTCGAAGTTGGGCTGTTGCGGGGGTGAGAAAAGGCGCAAAAGACCGAGAGCGAATGGGAGGGAAGGAGAGGAGAAAGGTGGCGGCGGAGGAAACGAGCAGAGAGAGAGAGAGAGAGAGAGAGAAGGAGAGGAGGCGTAAGAGCGGGCACACACAGGGTGGCGGAGGCGGCAATGTGGATCGGCGGGGCGAGGTGTTCGGGGGAGTAGGGTCGAGGGAAGGGAATAAGTAGGGTTTCGAAGGTGGACGGAGGGGGGGTCGGAGGTATAGTCGGCGGTATAGTTGCGGTGTCGGGGGGGTCAGAGGGGCGGCCCTCCTCCCTCGGCGGGGCGGCGCAGGCAGAAGTGGACAGGCAAGCGATTCAACCTCCTTTCACTTTCAACGAGCTCCGCGGCACCGCGCTTGCTCGCTCGCTCGCACGTTCGCCCGGTGTGTTTCATGCGACGACGGATAGCAAACACTTCGTACGAAAATAGGCAACGCCGCCATTTTAACCGCCGCCACCGCCGCCGCCGCGGCCGCCCTATAAATTGTAAACCGCTCGAAATCCTCCCTCGATCGCACCGTGACCCTGAGGATCGACCGTCGTCGTCGCCCCGGACACCTCCTCCTCGGAAATCTTGCCACATCGAGGACTCCGTGAACCGCCGATTGGCCGAGTACCTTTTATGGCAGCACGGTTTCGACGTTCTCTTTCTGTTTCTATTTCTACCTTTTTTTTTCTCTCCCTCCCCCCACCTCCCCCATCGCTGCTCCCGGTGAGGATGCTTAGAGAGGAAGCGCCGGGGATCCTCGGCGAGATCGATGGATCGGCGGGGATGCGGACTTTTCGGTCGCGGAATCCTTCTGGATCCGTTTTCGTTGTCGTGTTGCGCGTATTGTAGGAATTCGTGAAATTCTGAGAGACCGGGGATCGGTGAATAATGAGGTCACTCGGGTATTGGCTGGTTTTTTGGGAGAAAATGGCTGACATCGGTTGTCCACCTCGCTTCTGTTACACTGGAACCGTGGGAGTGAACTGCTATGGACAGACTCCAGATTTTTCGAAAATCAGACCAACGGTTGCTGCTAGACTACAGACATTTATGCAAAAATTTTCTTTCGTCGTTCACTTTATACTCTTCTTTTCATCTTTCTACCGTTTAAAACCGCAGAATTTTAGTCGCATATTCCCACAATCCGCAGTCTAGATTTTATATTATAAAGTAGGTCTTTTTATTCGTCGTATAATGTTAGGTCAGTAAGAATAGAAAGATCTAAAATTATTTCGGCGGTGAACAAATATTTTTGTATCGACCATTTACCAATTTTTGCCCACCAAATACCACTCAATATTTTTTCACGAACACTCTTTAAGCAAGTGGTTGAAGATGCATGTTCCCCGCAAAGTTCAGAATAAGGAAGTTGTGCACCGATTCGCGGAAGCGTCCGATCATGTTCCGATATCGAGGAAAAATTGTCTGATCAGTGTCTTCTTCGACGAAACACGATTGTATGTTTGCCACAAGGCGGAGAGCATTCGTTAATTTTATTTATCGTCAACTATTCGAATGCTGTCTTTCATGTATAACGTCGGGCAGCCAAGAAAGTTCGCGCGCCACTTCTAGGTTTTATCATCACTAAACTGTGCACGGTGAGCTCAGCTAATCGACTCATTAAACTACTATCTCATTCCACTTACGAAATGTAGGCTTTTTGATACCACAGGCAAAAGCTTTCGCAAGAGAACGAAGAATTGTTGTATTGTCGGAAAATGAGAAACCGAAAATAAATACTTCGAACGCTGTTCGATACGACAGAGACTCATAAAAATATAAATATAAACATTTTCTTCGAAATTTTAATCTTTCTCGGAGTGGGGTGGTTTTTCGTTCCTAGCGTCACACCGGGAGTGTTGACAGAGGCGTCCATTGACCTTGACCGATAGACGCAGGGTCTCCGGTAGCTCTCTACATTTCCACGGAACTTCGCGGGATTTTTCTCCGCGGATCCGTAAAATTTTCGCTGGTCGAGGGACCGGGGTCTTGACGTACGCGACTGCCGCAGATTTTAATCCATCGCAGACGAGGGGGATCCATATCGAGTTCCTCCGCTAGGCCACTTCCGGCCCCGAGACCACACATCTGGGGATCCCTTGTTTACAATGCGAACCTTAACTCGGAGATGCAGTAATATACTCGGATTCGGGAACGAGCGTCTAGAACGTCATTCGCTCGCGTACAGTTGGAACCGTTTCAATCGATGCAAATCATACGGCTCCGCTGCCGGTCGGACAGCTTCGAAAGTAGTATTCGAATCTGCCTCGAAAAATAAACTACACCTAAGAACATTTTCGCGCCTGTTAATCCCGCACAAATATTCTAAGAATATTCTAAATATTCTAGGATACACCGAGTATCTCCGGTTTGTATTTTGAATCAACAGAGTTCTATTCGTGGTGACGGATTCTACATAAATACATTTTGCAACGTAAACAGTACGGAGATCAAACTCTCGCAGAAATAGAAAAGGGGTGAAATTTCAGTCCGAACGTGTTGTAAAAATATCGAGAATTCTAACGCTTCGCTGTTTAAATTTTCCTACAATTTCCGATGGATCTTGTGTGTTCGGTAAAAATGCTGGAACGGTACACAATTTTATCGACACTTACGGCTTTCTTGCAAAGAGAAAAGCAAAAATTCGCAAGAGAATGAAAGATTCGAGGAACGGCTCGAGCAGTTTGGCAGCAGATCGGAGGAGGGAAAATTCGCGCCTCGAACCACCGGGAAATCGCGAAACCTTGCGATTACGTGGTCGCCGATTTCCGCAATCGGAGGAATAACTGCGCAAGCAACAAACGCAGTCGAATTGGTTCGCGCCGAAAGCCGCGCTGCTCGGGTTCAAATTAATATACACGCGCGTATTAGCAAAGCGTCGGGTATGCGGAGTATGTTAACAGGTTGTTCCCAGCGGTTAATCGCGAGCAATAAATAATCGGCGTTGGCAGTCGCGGCGTTTCGCTTTCAATAGCGACGCGTTCAACGTGCCAAATAACACCTGCAGCATTCGTAGGTGGAGATCCGTGTTTGTGCACGCGGTCTCGGGCCGGTTCGGCACGGGGACTCGGGTTCGATCGAGAAACGTCGGGGAACAGGAACAACCACAGGAGCTGAGCCGTCGAGCTTTTTGTCCTATCGCCGGTAGCAATTAGCCCCGGCTTCCGCCTTCGTTGATGGCGAACTTTGAATACTCGAGGCCGCCGCCGCGCGGTCGCAAAATTGCCCGGATGATCTGTCTCGTCTCTCACACCTAAGTGCGAATTTACCGGAAAATAATACCGAGCCCCACAAATCGCGGAAAACAGCTAAAATTATAATAATCTTGAATTCGCATTGCGACTTGATAGTTGCGAGTACGGTGTTTATGTATGTCCCAAACGCCTAGGCGATAAATGTCCCAGAACTACCCCACTGCCGCGAGCTGTACCCCGTGAGGGGTTAAAGAATCTCTTGGCGTTTTGGGCATATATCGAGTAAACACTGAATACAGTAGCGAAAGTCATTCTACAGAAATTTTGTTCGGGTGTCACGAGAGACCCCGGTGTACCGGGGTTGATAACCAATTTCGAAACGAGGAACATTTCGAAGATAATAAAGATTTCACAGCGAACATATAGCAGCCGTGGGTCTCGCGTGTCATGCGCAGTACGCGCGAGTCTCAGATAAAAACGATTTAACGGTTCGGCGTATCGTCATCGCCCGCATACGAATCGCGTCTTCTGGTTTCAGGCTGAAAATTGATGTCCGCGGTAAAATGTAGGATCCGATTGTAAAATGTAAGGGGTCCGTTAACTCTTGTGTGATTTTTATTGCGCCGTATCGAACCACGAGAGAGTGCTATGCCCTGTTCGCGGTGGGTTTAACCCTTTGCGCTACGATTCGTTTTATTACAGTAATTAGAAATTCTTTGACGCTTACAATCGACTAGGAAACGAAATGTTCTGCGGAACAAAATAGAGTTTCATTTAAATGTAAAGGGGAAATCTATTATAGGATTTTCAATAATCGCGCTGTGCTAGAAGGAAGCTTGTAGAGTTAAGAAGCGAAAAAATTACGAAATAATCGGCGGTGCATGTATGTTTAGTGGATGTTGTAGTACGAGGGATTAACGTAGGATGATTTTTGTTTGCAGCTGTGCGGGCGGACCGAATGCGAGGCGGTAGGAACAAATTCGGACCCATGTACAAAAGGGACCGAGCGCGAAAGCTCCAAATGATGAGGCAACGGCAGCTGGCACTGCAAACGATACGCGGCAGCCTCGGTGATCCATCGAACTATCCCTCCGCCGTAACGCCTTTCCTGCATATTAAACAGGAGATCCAAATACCTCAGGTCTCGAGTCTAACGTCTTCTCCAGATTCGAGTCCATCCCCCGCAGCCGTGGCCGCTGGTCTGGTCACGACACAGGCTGGCAGCGGAGCTGGTCAGCACCAACTGATCGCACCGTCCTCCCAGCCAAACATTTCTGGCGGTAATCACCTGCACAACCTCAACCCTGGCCTGGATAGCAAGCTGTGGGCTGCCAACTCCACCACCCCAAGTCCCAAGCCCTTCAACTTCGGCGAACAGTCCACGCAACCTCACGGAGCCGCCGGATCCGCACCCTCGACCGCCGCCTTGAAAACTAGTCCGATGATAAGAGACTTCATGCAAACGATCGACGATCGCGAGTGGCAGGCGTCCCTTTTTGGACTGTTGCAAAACCAAACGTACAATCAGTGTGAAGTGGACTTGTTCGAATTAATGTGCAAAGTGCTCGATCAGAATCTGTTCTCGCAGGTGGACTGGGCTAGGAATTCGGTGTTCTTCAAAGATCTCAAGGTGAGTCCTCTACGATCTACGGTCGCGCGAATTGAATACATCTTCGACCTAGCCGTTTGCGGAGTCGGGCTATAGCCAGTTGCTTATCGATTGCTTCTGTAATTGGTATTACGAAAAGTAATCGTGGTAATCGTAATCATTAATCAGTAATCGTGATCATTAATCAGTAATCGTGATTGCATTTGGTAATCTACAGTCATCAATCATTACTCAGTAATCACGGAATGAGTGGCTCATTCGTCTTCTACTAAAATTAACGTTACATATGCAGTATCGAATTCGAGTTATTATAGCTACCGCAATACCAAACTTTTCAGTTAATCATAATCCAAAAAAGTAATCATTTTCATGACTTACTTGGCATTTTCGTTATTTAATTAATTCCTGAGCATTATTTACGAATACCGCAATATTTATAATAATCACAACTTTGAGAACGGCTCTAAAGAAATGAAGTGTTCGACACGAGACTTGTTTTCTGTTATCTTATAAAATGGCGACGCCAACACGACCAGATGTCTTCGTGAACGAACTTCTTCTGCACGCCGATGTACAAAACTTTCACATTTTCACAGTTCACCTAAAATATGGAGATGAGTGTCTCTTATATAAAATTTAAAGGGGCGTTAGGATTTCTGGAAAGTAATTTATCTTTAGTCGTCTACTAGAAACCTATCAACAGGTTTTATAACGAGTGCTCAACAAACTTTAATAATTTTCGTACAGATAATAGTCTGAAAAGATTATTATATTATGTTTATGAATCATTTGTCTTTAATTTGTAAAAGTCTATCAAGCAACTGCCGCTGGGTAAAATATTGATTGCAAAAATTTCCATATTTCAATTGCATCAAATTTCCATTTCTGTAGCGCGTCGCCATTTTGTGAGACAAACACCTTTTGAGCAGTCGAGTTGATCTAACCCTTGCCACATTTACAGCCAATCGCATAAAACTGTACTTTCACGAACTGCGTTTTAATAGCCGCTTACGTCATTTTTAATTCTTAATTACATGAGTTCGTGAAGTAGCGGAACATTTGTATCAGTCCCGATAAAAAGACGTTTTACAAGCTTAATATTTTAAAACAGATTTTATCATCAACATCAAACAGGATTTGCTGATTCTTTAATTGTAGATTGACGTTCTCACTCGGAATTCCGTAAAATCCTCTTAAAGACATAATCGAATCGTTGATCAAATCACATGAATTCTATAAAAACTACAATTTTAAGTTGAAATATTGCAATGATCTAATAAAAAGTGAGATAGGGTACGTTAGAATAAAAACAAAATGGCGTACAGCTGGAAGTCCATCTGGAACATTTTATTTTCTTCGCATAATGATATTTATTAAAAGGAAAATATTATAAAAAGATTATTGGGATATTCAGAGAAGAAATTAAGAGTAGTTTATTTTTATAAAGAGACTGCATCATGTAAAAACGTTCAATTAAGTATTATTGGTTTCTTCGAGAATCCACCTGACCATTTGAGGGCTAAGAAGCATAGTGCAATGCTGTATGAATCTCTTCGTGGCAGACGTCATCGGTGTAGGCAGCGGCAGTGGAGATGTAACCGTTTTAGTAGATCCATCGATCGACGATTTTGTTTCTTTTTCTTCTTCTTTGCTTATGGACTGTAGCAGTCCTCGGAATTGTGCACAACGATTTCTTTGTGTACGGTTTGACGACTGGTAGCTATAGAGCATCGTTATCGAGCGATAAAAATTTAACGATTTTTAACCGTTGTTGAGAATCTTTTCAAAGAGAAGTTAGTTCTTACCGATAAATAACTCGTCGCTGGCCTGTTGGTGGTATGAGCGGGGATGTGAGGTAACCAACAGCATTGCACAATCACTGAATGATTTCAAGCATCGCCTCATATCTAGGTCATAACAAGATACGTTTCTGGGTTATGGCGGTTGCCCTAAAGCAGGCCCATGTTAATTATAAACTGTCTACTTAACCTTTTTTCTATAGTTTTTGATTTTTAATATATATATACACACACACACGGGCGCACGCAATCGCGCGCGCGCGCGCGCTCGCAATATGTCTATATCCATATCTATATATAAACAAAGGTGTAAAAATATCTGTCACGGTTTCGAGTCCTACTTTTAATATTCTCTAGACAATATGGAACGTAAATACGACGTTTTTACAATTTTATAAATCGCATTCTATGAGACGCGGCGTTGCGGAACATTTTCGAAAAATTGGTACCGTTTTAATATTCACGAGTCGCGTTCGATGTATTGTACGAATCGTTATCGCGAGAAAGTTTGGACGTTTAAATGATTCTGTATATATTTATGGAAACCTGCTCGGATCGAATTGCACGTTGTGGGAACGAGAGTTTTGTGAGGTGACATAACAACACGTTGCATACGTATATCTAACAATTTATTAAATTGTTTGACAGGTTGATGACCAAATGAAGCTGCTGCAACACTCCTGGTCGGATATGTTGGTGCTCGACCACCTTCATCAAAGGTTACATAATAATCTACCTGACGAGACTACACTTCATAATGGCCAAAAGTTTGATCTCCTTTGTCTCGGCCTACTTGGAGTTCCTTCCCTGGCAGATCTTTTCAACGAGCTGTCGTCGAAACTTCAGGAACTCAAATTCGACATTTCGGACTATATATGCATGAAATTCCTGATGCTGCTCAATCATGGTAAGCTAATTGAAAAAAGAAAACTTCAAATTATAACAGCACACTCTGGTGTACGCGCTGTAATTAAAATCGAACGAAATACATGTACACTCACTGTGAACAAATGTTTGATTTGTGCAGAAGTTCGTGGACTAGTGAACAAGAAACATGTACAAGAGGGTCATGAACAAGTTCTACAAGCTCTTTTGGATTACACGTTGTCAGGTTATCCATCTGTAACGGTACGTTTTTTTTTTTCATTATAATTTATTTTTGTTATCTTCGTTGTTTATTTGTTAATCGGTGAAAATTGGTACAAATTGGCGAAATTTTTCTGTACAGGATAAATTTAACAAGCTGCTAGCAGTATTACCCGAAATTCATGTGGTAGCAAGCAGGGGAGAAGATCATCTTTACCAGAAGCATTGTAGTGGTGGAGCACCGACTCAAACTCTTCTCATGGAGATGCTTCATGCTAAAAGAAAATGAAACGATAGATTTGTTTGGCAGTGTTGTCAAGAGTTAATCTATTGCTATATCTCGAAAATCACGATAGAGCCCCTTACTGTCAAAGTGGACCTCAAGTACCTATTAAGAGCTAACACTGCTTCGGTATTGGACCAAGTTAAGGGGCCCTGGTTCATAAAATACCTATGCAAAAAAAAAAACAAATCAAGTATAGACGTACATACTTTGCATATATACATAATATGTGTATTATAAACTGTATCTAAATATATAAACATAATGACATATATTTTCTATATTTGATGTTGAAGTTTTAGAGATGTATCCATGGAGAATTACTACCCCTGTTGGTGGGTACAAGCGCAGGGAAACAGTAAGCAAGATGCCTTGAAAACAGTACAAAGGGTGGTTAACAAAATATTGGTCAAAGGGCAGGCAACTTTTGTCTAAATAAGCAAAGCTATTTTTCTAATACTAGAAGCGATTATTTTTAAGCATACCACTGAAGCCTTGCTCTCATCTTGAACAAAAAAAAAAAGAAACAAACAAACAAACGATATCCTAATAGTAAACACGAACGAAGAAGGTAAAAAGATGAACGACAAACAAAGAATTACCGACGAATACAGTCAATCGTGCTTCTTGCAAGGGATTCAATGGGCATACTTGAACGACAGTAAAATTTCATGTGATATACTTATATATACATATATGTCGCACGGCCACCTGGGCATCCTTAGAACTTCCTAAGTAAAACAAAATCTGCATTTTGTCACACTTGCACACAGCAGGGCTATTATATTGTAAATACTAGTTAACACATTCCAATTATGTTGTAAAGTATAAATCATGTTAAATATGTAATTATAATATTTTGTGTATAGTTTAATGAAATAAATATATTTCTGTTGCTTACTGAGAAAAAAATCATTAGCTACTTAATGTCTTCACTAATTTTAGAACTTTATTCATGTATTTTCTCTTTTATTATTTTTTTCAAATAGGTGGCGGAAAAAAAATAACCACGAAAAATGCGATATTTTATTATTGTATATTGTATCATAATAAAGATTCTGTTTAAGAAATGAAAGAATCATTGGAGCAAGGTTTATGTGGTCCTACATTATCTAGCGATTATTAACTAAGTATATAAGATCAATATTGTCTTATCGCAATTGTTAAATAGATAAATATTTACTGAATGTTAAGATAGCGATCGAACCGTAGTAATTTTTCACTAATAGATTATTATTATTGTTTAGTCAATAGTCAGAAACTTTTCAGTGCTGTGAAGGTTGTCTTTTCGACGCCTGTGGTATCTAAGCCATCGGTAATTACACGTGCTAGATTCGAGGCTCAAGTGTGGCAACAAGAACAGAAATCTTTGCTCGTACTGGTAGGCTGGTAGTACCACCCTTTGCAACTCCTACTGTTTATATCCTCTATCAAAGAAGTACCTGGAAAAAATGCTATTTTACTACTTTCACTTTTCCACCGACTTCGTAATAAGATATTAAATATAGATGTAAACAATTTGTTGATGTACGTAACAAAAAATAAATAATGGAAGAAAAACTCGATGCCACATTAGATTAAGAGAATCAAGTGTTGAATCAAACCAGGAGGAGTTAGCTGCGAGTATTACTACCATGGAAGAATATAAATATAAATAAATGAATAAATAAATAAATATATATATACACGTATATATTTTCGAAAACATGCATGTACTTATCGTGTGAGTAAAGATTTGTGTCCACGGTCAAAAAATTTTTGAAATCTTCGATATAGATAACAAAATGTAATCAACGTGTTCCCAAATTTTCAAATCGCCTGGTTCTTTTCAAATCAATCGATCGAAATGAAAGAATGTTTGCATTATTATCGGTTGTCGATTCCTTTGCAGAACAAAAAAAAAAGAAGGAAAAAGAAACATGAAAAATACTTTCAAAACGGTTAATGTTTATTTAACTCGCATATGAATGTCTACCTCTTCGTAAATGTATTAAGTCTTACATTTTTACATTTTTAGTGAACCACATACCTCAGAATAGACACCCAGATAGCAAATTAAATGGAATGTATGAGTGTTACCTTACGTAGACTTGATGTCTACGGCTTCTGTAATATGCGTAACGACAGAATGTAAAAGTTCCATTCACGTATTGTAACCGTTATATATTTCCATGCTACTATCTTAGTTTACTACTACGTTTATTCCAAATTAGATATTATACTTGTACATGAAATGTATAATAATATATTTGACTCGAAATTTCACGATTACCAACGAAGCTTTGAAAGAACTTCAAATCCCATGTTGCTGTTTGGGTAAACCACAAGTGAAAACCGTAACACTTTATTTATTGTAATTTCATCTGTCCTCGAAACTTCTTGTAGAACGTGTCGGTCTGATAATTTTGGAACAACTTCACGGAAATCGCAAACATAATTATCTCGGGAAAAAAAGGAAGAAAAAAAAACACGAAAATTGTCTCTTCTAAATATATCCCTAAATCAATGATCTTTGTATGTGTCCATCCTATTTAATCGTCCGCTCGATTCTGTTACAACGTGTTTATTGATAATTGTAACTAGAAAGTACGATAATACTGGTGTAATAAGCATTGTGTTAAATATGTACAGTTACTAATTATAATTGGCAAAATAATCTAATTTAATATCGATGTGATTTTTTGCTCCAATAAATCATTGGAATTAACATTTAAAGATGAACTATTCTGCGTTGTTAACACTGCCATTAGGAGTTGGCAATTGTAAATTATGTAGAAAAAAAATAATTGATTGTAAATATATCTTTATTATTAACTAATAACTGTTCCTTTTTAGGATCGACAGTGCTATTTTTTATATATTATACTGATTGAACTCCTTTAAAACAATGATATTCCCCTTATTGCACTCCTTGTCTTTGGTATTATTGTAAAATATGTACAATATCCATGAGACGTAACGATAGATTTCGAAAGGAGGGTAAAGGATGGTACTATGTAAATTATTAAGCAGACAATTTTCAGAAATTTACAAATAGTATTTGAAAACATTCAATCGTTTCTTTATATACACATGTTATTATAATTTAAATGCGTTTATGTACAACACAAAGTTTACTATAATTTGTAACAACAATGGTGTCATTCGTATATCGAATAACATGTATATTAGAACATTTGTTTGCTTTGTACAAATATGATAACAAGATAAGAAAATGCACAGTGGTTAATAAAGACATCAACTAACTACTGCACTCAGCTTCATATTCTTAATTCATAATGTTCATATACTACACCTCATGTATCGCATTAAGCACATTCGCCCAATCTTACATAGAAAATTATATGCCTTTGCATGGCTCACAAATATAATATGTTTTCTACCGAAGAATACGATACGTTTGTTTTATGAATACTTTCGTAATTTAAATTCATCTTATTCACGTCATAATGGTTTTTTCTTTTTTTCACTCAATCGCACGATTAATTTAAAGACGTTAAAAACTTTCAACGTTTTACGTTTCTACGATGAAACATTGTGTACTCACGTGTAAACAAATGTTTGTTACTTCATGCTTTAAAATAAATAAAAATCCTTTTTATACTCATAATAGATTAAACTATTACTAACAGAGACAATTAAACTGCTACTGAATAATATCTTTGTAGATTTACAGCCAAAGCTGCTTAATGCTCATCAGACTTTAGATATTCATTATAAGCTTTTTCATTGAGTAGCGTTTTCAGTTCATCTAGATTAGTTAATTCTATTTTGAACAACCATCCTTTCTCATAACACGATGAATTAACTAAGCCAGGTGTTTTTTCAACCGCTTCATTTTTTTCTGTTATCTTTCCACTGACCAGACTAAATAATTCAGAAGCAGCTTTTACTGATTCTAATGCCCCACACTCGGCTGTAACAATTAAATTTTGTTAAATAGGTCGACCAAGATATCGCTGTCTTATTTTAAAAGATAAATATATGATTGTACTAACCATCCTTTTCTATTACAGATCCAACATCTGGAAGCTGAGCGTACACAATATCACCCAACGATTCTTGTGCGTGTTTGGATATTCCAATTGTACCTATTTTTCCATCGACACTGATCCACTCATGCGTTTTCGCGTATAGCCTTTCTAAAAATTGAAAATTTCATATTATATGAATTTTATAAATCCAGGCTATTAAACAAATACTTAACAGTGTGTTTAAAGAAACAAACGTTATTAATCGATACTAAATAAAGTATCAATTCTTATATGTGTTATGTTCAGAGTGGAACAATATTCGAATACCATTAATGAATCGTAATTAACGAACGTAGAAGTTTAATCATCACTTACATTAATGATCATACTATTTAACCATTATTCGATTAATGTAATTGATAATTAACGATTAATATTCTAATCAACTATATATGGTTAACGATTAATATCATCGATCAATTGATCAATCGGCTCATTTTTTTTTTATTAGAAATGCTAATCAAGCAATTAAATAAAATATCGTAACAGAACAATCCCCCCACTCTGGTTACGTTTGCTATCACAATTTTCTCATTATCAGTGAGTTTTTTTTTATCAAATTTGTTTTCAAACTTACCGGCTTTTAAACATTGAGTGGTAGCTATAGAACGTGAGAGATGTATGGATACTCTTGAAACAGGATGTGTGAATAAACCTGTCCTCGAAGCACACGAAAACGTCTGCACGGTACATTTAGCCATTTGTGCGACCAATTTTGCCATTTTAATTTTATAATTTATCAAGTACAACCTCGATTATTCCGATCAGATCTGAAAACTTAACCTTATTGCGGTCGTGTCGTCTGCAATGTGTCGTCCTTGACAGAGTTCCTAAGTTTTCCGTAACACAGCGAACAGAAAGGCGCGATACGAATGAATGATTAAACGATGCGCATGAAACAGCATATGTTTCTGAAATTATCAACCTTTTTTATCTCGTAGAATGTATTTCATCACCGCATAAGCCTCCGCCAACGCGAAACAAATATACTACCGCATGTGTAATTACTTAACAACAAAAATATTCATCTCAAACGATAACCTTAAACAATCAACATTGTCCAGTTTTCGTAATCATTTTAACATTGATGTACATTGATAAAATTGTACCAATTTATTATTGTTTAATGTACCATTTACAGATGTTTGAGCCTGGGTGCAGATTTCATTCTCGGGATGACAAATTTTTGTCTCATGTAAAAAGAAATTGCAAAGTGTATATGTAGCAATTGATTGATATTGATATATAAGATCGTGAACACGAGAGTGAATATTATTTAACAAAAGGTCAAAAATAAAATCTGATAAAGAAACCATGGGACTAGGAAAATACTCATTTAATGTATTCAATATGTATTTAATGCGTCTAATATATATTTAATTTTTTTATATGTATTTAAATAGAAAATGAATTGTTTTACTTTTAATGTAGCAAATGTCAGGTTTTCGACAGCTTCAGAAAATGTTTAATGTTATTGAAATCACGTGAGGTTAAGGGGTCAGTAGAAACACTCTTGGGAGATAACTTGTAATTTATGTTATCAGGATTGTAGAGTATCAGTGACCTCCAGGTTCAATGCGAATAATTCACGTGGAAAATCGTGAATCCCTATTCTAAGATCACCATTTATTGAGTTATCTCCATGTATTTTTCTGGACCAAATTTCTATTTTTAGCCGACAACAAATTTTACCACTGCTTCGATGAATATATCGCAATTTTTAAAAATATTTTTCATATAATATACTTCTCTTTTTAATGAAAAGGTACTTTAATATTTCTACATAAATTCAGTAATTTTTATAAATATTTCATTATTTAGTTAATTTGTGAAAAATGATAAATTGCATTACAAAGATGTTTTGTGCAATTTCGAGATAATGACAAATATACAAAATTATAAACCTATAGTATAAGAACGTCCTCCAGGATTATGAATGGGTCCTGCAATGGGCTTACTGATGCACCATTCGTACCAGACATTTTTACTGCTGCACTGACGCCAAAAGTGAACAACTATTTGCTCGCCTGCTTTCACCTGCACTGGTTCCTGTGAAAAAATCAAATCAAGTATCATATTATTTATAAGCTTTGCAAAGTTATATAGTACTACGCATATGTATTTTATATTTTCTCATTACCCTAATTGGGAAAAATATAGGGAACCAACTGAACATTTTCGGACTACGTGTGCTCGGTTCTATACTCAGAATAATATTTTTGTATAAAACTGCATTGAAATATCCAGAGAAGCCATGCAGTACAGAATTTTGTTGTACATCAAACGTTTTAATCTCGTATCGTGTATTATCAATGGCAATCTCTGAAATTATGATAATACCAATAGTACCAATGTCGAAAGTACAAGCTAAGCAGAACAGAACTGTTGCCTACCTTTATTTGGGTGTTTGAATGTAAACAATGGTTGTGGTTTCGCTATGTCATACTTGTTTTGCAGGTGAACTACATATGATGTTTCAAAATGTGCCAGTGAATGTTTGTCTTTGTCTTTACAATGCCTTACTTCGTTATACAGCTTCGAAGATTGTACAGGAGCAATGTAAGATGTGTATGAGCACGGTATGCTTATGCCATCATCTAACATAGTTGAATAGTTTGGGATGATATTCAAATATACATTTAGTAAATACAGTAATATAGTAAATTTATACCTTTCAAGAATTTTTGAACTCCGTCTAAACATTCCGGAGATAGTTCATTGTCACCAAAAGAACCAAGTAATTCGGACACTAGAATATCAGCTTTCTCAGGCGCATCCCATTCTCTCATATCACACGACACCACCGACACTTTGTCTGCCCACATATCTCTCTCAAGTGCCTGTAATCTATATGTAACAAACCGTAAGTATCTTCTAACTGTTTTAACAATGAATAATTTGTAACAATTAATGTTTTACGTTAATACTGCGTTGGGGTTTTTTTCTACAGCGTATACTTTTATTTTCTTCTTTGCCATTCCCGCGGCATTTAGAGATGCAAAAACAAGTGGCCCTCTTCCAGCACCGACTACCATAATTACTCTACGATTACAAAAATATTTTCGTATTTATTCTCGCAATTGTTTGTACGTTCTCGTGATATATTGTATATTACATTTTCTCATCTTTATTATCCGTTTTGCTCTCTGATTTGTTCGCGATTCCAAGAATCGCTTCGTAAATAGCTTTTTGGTACTGCGTATATTTAACAGGATCTTTCTCAAATATTTCATACGTTTGAGATTCTAGATTGTCCATTAGCGGTTGCAGAGGACATTGTAAGTAATCTTCATATCCGCGAGCAAATCTCTCTACTGGACCATTTACCTGACAATTCTATAAACAATTTTTAAGCTCAACTGGACAAATTCAAATAAAATTGAATAGTAAAACTGCTTGCACTGTTTACCTTCCATAAGTACTCCAAGTAATTGTGATAAAAAGTAATATTTTGATGACGATTTGCTCCTGTGAGTACAAACTGTACTTCTAACACTGAAAATTTTTTGATTAATGTTTGATGGGCTTTGCTCAAAACAGGGTATCCTTTTCTGTTTGTGATAAATAATGTAGTAGGTATAATCAAACATTTGACTGGTTCTCCTAGCCACCTGTCAATCTTGCAATTAAGTCAACTTTATTAGATTTCATTATTTCATACCTATATCCAATTAGGTGTTTCAACTAAATGGAGCGCCTCGAATATATTCGAGATACTCAAATTAAATGGAACACCTTGTATGCAGGACATAATTAGAGGTGTACGAGAGCCTAAAAATGTCAGGTCGAGAATTTTATTTGGGATCGATAAGGGTTCTCGAATGTATCACAAGATTGTCAAGCATATTAGGGTTCTCGCACACCTCTAGAAATAACATAACGATGTACCTCTTCTTGTTCAGGAAGATCATGGCTTACAATTAATGCAACACCTATCTTTCTGTCGTAATCACATACTATTCTAAAGGCATTCCACCATTCCCATGGGCTTTCTACTGAATTACACTCTTCATTTCTGTAAGAATAAGCTTGTTTAACTGGATTTTCCATAGGTATCTGTACCCAGACCTACAATGAAATTTAAAAATGCTACACATTATAAGCATATAAGTTGTAAACCTAATCAATGTTCATACCTGCAAAGTACAGGCGCTTGATACTTTATCACAGATAATTCTAGCTAGATTAGCATTATGTTCTATTCCACCCATCAACCTAAAAGTGATTCCCACGAGGCCCAAGTGTCTTGCCAATGCTATTTCTTGATTAAAAGTCTCTTCGCTATTTCTCTTTAAAATAAGATTTTTCGAATCAACTTTAATGTGTTGCGATAATTTACCAATGATTAAATGATTCCAATCTGCAAATTAAATTATAATTATCTTCCCAGAACGATAAGTATATTTATTAATTCACTTACCAGAACTACATAATACTATGTCTGGTCTGGTAAAAGGACCGATACGTTCTTTTGCAGCACCAGAAACGAATTCCCTTTTGTACAATGGATGAATAAGCGGAACAAATACGAAATCATACCTGTAAATAAATCGTGCATAAAATTTCCAAGTGATTCATCAAATGACACAATTGTATCGTTTACTGGATACTGTTTTTGTTAACTTACTTAGACGAGTTTGCCGCAAACAGACAGTTACTAAGGTCTGGAACAGCACAGAAGTCAAGACCACAGGAGATTGATCTTTGATTTGACATTATATATTATAGTTAAATTCAACTCTTATTTCCTGGAAATTAAAGAAAGAATAAAACGGCTTGTTAGTATCATATTTTGTAACACCGACGGTTACCGGTAAACGATTACAGACAAAAATGCATTCAACCATAATAAATAATACGTAATAGTACCTCAATTTTACTATAAATACTTTAATAACATTATTCAACAAATTGTTGATAAATTTTTAACACTTTCGGTATGTAGTTATTTAAAATTTTTGTAAAATTATAAATGCTTCGGCGCTGATTATATGTAGTATGCACGTGCAATACTGTTATGTTCATCCACAGCCTCTATAAGAACATTTGTATGTACATAGTTCCATACATTATTTTCTTGCATGATAAAATTAAATATTTATGTGTAATTTATTAGTTCTATATTACACATGATTTCATTTTTTTTTAAATTATTTCTTTTATAAAGTGGCAAAATTTGGATAAAAGTACTTTGTTTATATTTACGTAGATATTAAGGAAATGGAAATGTGTACCAGCCAATCAGAAGCCAGTCCGGAACAGGGTATTCCTTGATACATTCTACCAATCAGAAATAGAGTTCCTTGACAGAGTCGACCATTTTGAATGCTGCCGTCGTCCGTGATAGACGCTTACATTAGTGACTCCATTTCCTCGAGCGTTCCCGTTTCGCCTCATTTTCTTGTGCCGAGCTCAAGTTCGCTGTTTCTTCAGTAAGTAGTCTTTTGTAATTGTTTTTAGTTCTAAGATCTATTAGAATACCCATTGCGAAATGTTGTTTACCATTTTTGCGAAAGTATGAAAGAAAAATTCCTCGGTATCGAACTTCGCGGAAATTGAACAGTTAGTCACATTGTACGGCGTCATTTGCTGTGATATTACCAAGCGAAAAGTCAAAATTACTTGTTGTTTTTCTGTTGTATTTGGACCTTCTGTCTATTTCTATTAAATGCGCTACGCATTGTTATGTATTTCTCTGTTATATAAGTAGAATTTTCGGCGGTATAAACGCCGCGATTTAGCTGAATTCACGTATCGGAAATAGACGCCCATTCGTACTCCATTTATGCATTAAACATTTTTGTTAAAATCTTGTAAGATTGAGAACAGCGAGGAGATAACACGTGTTTAATTGAAGCCGGTTATTTCAGAATATTTTTAAAAGTAAGAATTATAAAATTACAAAATATTTAAGTTATATGATATATTTAAGTTATATTTTGAATAAATTCTTGCAGGTATGTCGTTTAATCGAGGAATAAAGCGCGATTCCTTTGGGAATCGAAACTTTAACAACCGCGGAGGAGGTGGTGCAGGTGGTGGCGGCGGTGGCGGTGGAAGAATTGGAAACATGGGTGGCGGAGGAGGCATGGGTGGCAACATGGGCGGTGGAATGGGAGGAGGTGGTGGAGGAGGCGGAAGTGGCGGAATGAATCCATGGGAAGGAGGGATGATGCCGGGTAGAGGGATCTTACCGACTCCAAATAATAATCTGTCTTTAGCGTCGCCTCAAGCACAGTTAGCAATAGCCAGTAATCTCCTCACAAACTTACTTCGCAACCAACAAGATGTTCAGCAACAGGTACAAACTTTACTTAAGAAAAATGAAAAGTAATGTAAACAAGAAACAAACAAGAAGTTATGAAAAATTATATGTATACATAACTGTACATCTACAGCAGGTACCATCGCTCCTTAGTCTGGGTAATAATTTCTCCGGACCAGGGCCAAATTTCCCAAATCAGCAAAACTTTCAGTCTGGACGGTTCAATGATCGGCCTATAAGGCATCCGATGAAGAATCAGCGGCCCCAACCATATAACAAGGTATGATTATACAACGATTATCATTCTATCGTATGAACATCATTTGTAATAGAAATTGCAAAAGGGCAATTTTTAGTCTACACTCTTGTTTTTACATCAACAACACCAATTCTTAAGAAGAAAATGTATTAATTCTCCTTCTTTATGTTCATTGATCGATTCATTAATGAGGCTTTCAGTCAGTTACTACATGGCTACGCTGTGAAGTATAATGAGATATATATATATACAGTTTTGCCATATACAGATTTTCGTAGGAGTATTTAATTGCCATCGCAATGTTATTTCATTATAGAACACGGTAACGAGACGTGTATTGATTTCAGAATACAGTTTCTCATTTTTAGTAGTGGATGTTAACTGTGTGGTTTTGTGCAGTAAAATTTCAGCAATGACAAGCAGATACGTTTTCCCTCTGACTTGGTTCATTTAGATATTCCATCCAAGTCTTCTATTCATCATTACAGTTGAGACTGATGGAAGTATGTTTACTCAAAAATATTGATTGCAAGCTGCATTTTTGACCGTTTTAATGTCTTCTTCTTGTTGATTATTTTTCATTCAGCTTTATTGAACTACGTTCAAAGGAAATGATGTATATGCGTTTTATAAATATCGTATCTTATGATCTGTACGATCATTGCCTGTGCAAAGTTAGACGATGCCATGATTGTGAGCATCTTCAACTATCTATTCACTACTTTCCTTTTCCCCCCTCCACGAAAACGTGGAAAATACTGACCTTTGGTGTTCATTGAAACACCGATATACGTCCTGCTTCCAAATCGTGTAGAATATTTTTCTCCCATCAACAATCCTAGAGGTTGTAAAGACCGAATTCGATTCGTGAAAGAATCGCAATTACATCAGATACTTCTCATGACGGTTTGGTCATTTGACCTACATGACTAGATGGGCAATCGCGCCCGTGATGGCCCTGCTGGGCGACGTGGTCCATCTGCACAACAATCTCGTGCACCCCAGTCTGGCAGTCAGCGTATGAATGGAAACCAAACTCAGCATCGCAACGATAAATCTTCTAAACCAATTCCTGCCTCTAAACAAAATCAGACTGCCAAAAAGGAACAGCAGGACGTTAAGACCTCTGATAATGAAAAAGCAGAAGCACCTGTTGTGAAAAGGTAAGCTCCTGGTGATTGTGAATAGTTTCTTCAAACTTCAGTAAGTTCTCATTCTATCACCTGTCTTTGTATGCACGGTGCTTCTTACGTGCATACAGTATATTATTCTATAAATATCAACATTGTGCCCTTTTTCTAAACTGACTTTTTAAAAGAATACATACAGATTTATGTATATACACGTATATCCATTTAGAATATGTTATATTCTCTCTCCCTCCCCCATTGTTGATGAAACTCGTCTCATATTGCAAATTTTAGTTAGAATTTCTACAATTTCGTAACACGTAATATTCTATAATTACATACATAAAGAATATACCTCGATATGTTCTTCTTACTATACACATTATTCAATATAGATTGTACATAATAACAGGCAAATCAGATATCTTCACTAGACATGAATATATCATGCCCAGTTTCTTTCTAGTTTCCATGTTACAAATTGTATTTACCTGTGCTATGACTAAAACAAATGGAAGAAATATAATTATTTAAATCATCTTCAAAAAAAAAAACTACAACACGGCTGGTCGCAATCTGTCGTAGTTATAAAAGAAATTGTGCATTTGTTTCTATAGTAGTGAGGTCGTCGAAGAGTCTGAAGACAAGAAACGCTATTGGAAGGATGAGAAGAATGAAATGGGAAAAGCTCAAGTTACTAAGACCAACGAAGGTGAAAAGCCTCAAGAAGATGCTGAACAGAAAACAGATAAAACGTCTACCGAAGAGGCGGAAAAAGATCTGAATGCGTCGTCTACGTCTGAGAAAGACGCGAAGATGACTGGCAAGAAATCCGAAGCTAGACATGCTGAGAGTCGTTACGCAGAAGTCCCAATGAGCCATATGTTCTGCCATATTTGTAATAAGCACATGTGGGATGGATATGTAAGTTTCATTACAATCGGAGAAACCGCGGACATGTAACCGTTTCCTGTTCTATAATTTTCATGAATTAATAATTCTTTTAGTCCTTCGAGAATCACTTAAGAGGACGTGCACATCAATTGATGATGGAGAAGTTAGACGAAATGTACAAATTGAAAGTTGACTTGATGAGGCACGAATTGAGAATAGCAGAAGAGCAACGTGAATTTAGCTTGACTAACTCGAAACGTCGTGGAAAGAAAGTGTGTATAGAAAAACTGAAATTTCTTGCTAATTTCATTGAATGTATTCTAACTACGACCGCTATTGTTAGGTTTCCGTGGACCTCAACGTTAGAGAGTACTGTACAATGTGCGACTTAAATTTCTACGGTACTTTATCAACGCATAGGAAGAGCGACAAGCATCAACAGTTGAAGACATTCTTGCACCCAAGATGCTTCCCCTGCCTGAAAGAGTTCCCGTCGCGCATCGAGTACGACGAACATTGCTTAACACCTGCACATATGAAGAATGCTGTGCAATGCGAAGAACAGCGAAAGAATAAGAAGAAAGGTACGCGAAACACGCATAAAAGTATAGGAACGTATAAACAATATGTAACGTGCTTTTTAAATGTTCAGTCTATTTTTGTTTTATTTGCAGACAAACTGGCCAAAGGAGAAGCCGAAGTACGCACTGCCGAAGATGAAGAGAAGGACGTTGGAACTGAGATTAAAACTACTGAGAAGGAAGAAGAGCCTGCTGGGGAACAGGAATATATAACGGACATCACCGAGAATCTGGCTGAGAAGAAATTCAAAATACCATCTTACAAATACTGCCGTCAGAACCAAATTTTCATCGGTAAATTTCATCTGAAAATTTTCGAGAATCCGCCCCCATCTCGAATAAAATTCTCTATTCGTCCCGATTTGACATCTCTAGTTTCTTCTAATAATAAAAATATTATGTACCATGTACATTATTATAGGGAAATCCATGGTGAAAGACGTACAAGGATTTTACTGTGAGAAATGTCGACGATTCATGATGTTAGAAGAAGATATGAACACTCACTTGCGCAGCATTACCCATTACCGAAATTTCGTGCAAGAAGTAAAATCATTAACGTCTACTAATGAGAGTGCCGAACAAAAAGCAACAGAGAAAGAAGAGGTATAATGTTCATCGAGACAAATTCTAATGAAGATATTTGGAACGTAATAAAATATAACTCAAAACGATCGTTCTATTTTTACAGTCTACCGAGAACGCCGCAGAGAATAATACAGATTACGAAGGTGGCTGGAAGCGTCGTAAGATTTCCAGTTCCGAGGAGAAGGACAACGAAGAAGCGCAGGAATCTCAAGAAAATAACGCTGAGAACGCGAATGCGCAGAAGAAGGCTGACGGGGACGAAAAGTACGATCCCCTCGAGGCTGATGCCGAATCCGAGGAAGAAGAGCATCGCGAAGGCGAAAGCAACAGTCAACAAGCTACTCCAAATGACAGCAACGCTCAAGACAAAAAGACAACACCGGCCGATAAAGCGTGGGCTGACATTGACAATGACAATGACGCGGAAATAGGAAATTTAATTGATGATGGGGAGGAGAAGGAGCCGCCTACCGAGCCAGAAAAAACTCCTCCAAAAGTAGTAGAGAGAGACCAGACTCCTCAAGTGAAACCAACTCGGGGAAGAGGTGGTTTCGCACGTGGTCGTGGTAGTCCGCGATCACGAAGAGGTCGACGATAATAGGTACCCTATACCTATTGTAAGAGTAAAGTAAGCTTGGATATATCGTGTAGTTATTACACTATTTAGTCCGTTTTTAGATTTCACCATTTCGTCTATTTTCCAGTCATCGATATTCAAATAACATTATTACGAATCATACGTGTAACACATGTATTTCTGTACTATGGGAAATATGCAGGAGGCAATTATTTATTTATCCAAGCTTACTTGATGAACAAGATTTTAATTACGTACCACTCACAAGGATTTGTAGTACATAGAGTCTCAAATAGGCGGTGGGTAGATTCGAAACTGAGAAGATGAAACGAAGAAGTCATACACTCGTGTATCTTGCAACTATTCCATACCAGAAAATATGGTTAATATTCGAGTACTTGAAATATGTCAATGGTTTTTTAAATAATAATCGTACCATGAAATTTATAATGAAATTCATTCCTATTAGGCATGTGTTGATAAAATATACGAAGTAACTTGCAATAAAATTAAGATATTAATATTATTTTATTCAGTTTATGTCTAGCGTAATAAAATACTTATAATCAAAGTCTATATACAGTATATCATAATGATTTTATTGTCCTTATGATACCGCGATAGGGTTTTACTATAGGACTTGTATGTTTTACGTGATCAGATGTATTGTAACAAATACAGATATGGAAAATGCAAATAGTTCGTCGATTGCCTTATAAAGATGTCGAAACATTTACTTTCATATATTAATTTTCACTTCACCTTTATATATAATGTTATTACCTTTATATAATATCTTAATTTACAGAAAATCAAATTATGAAACGATTATGGTCACCTATTGTATCTCAATCATACAATTATCATTACTTCTTTGTACTAATTAACTATGCTATTAACTGAAGCAACATGAAGAAAAATGATTGTTTACAACAACAATCGAATAATAAAAAATTGACATCGTATTTTTAAAAAATCATCTAAAAGTCTTTTCATTCCAATATTCAATTCTTCTACATCAGTATTGTAGAAAGTATAAAAATAAATGATATTCAAAATCGATTGGACTTTGTACCTTCCCCATAAATATTTGATAACCGATGTCACCAAAATACACGTATAACTTTGGTAGAAAAATTATTATTTACAATTAAAATACAGAACTTAATCGAATACAAAGTGCATGAGTTGTTATAAACAATATTAATCCATAGACAAATGAGTGGCCAGAAACTCGTCAACAGAATCGGTATCCCATTTGTGAATATCCAGAATATCTTCAACTTTGTTGTCAGCATCCAATAATTTAATAATTGGATCTAAGCCTCTGATGTATTTTATTTGCAAGTTCTTGTATTTAGTAGGTCTATCGCTTTTTATAAAAGCTGTAAAAAGTATAACAAAACGGAAATTATACCATATTATAGATATGAAGACAATATGGTTTACGTATGTAACTCTCTTTTACCTTGAATTTGTGGATATGCACCAAATTTACATGTGCATACTTCAAGAATAGCACGTGGATAACGTTTGGACCCAGATGCATCATAATCGTCATCTTTTAGGCAACATTCCTTGCATTTATCCCTGGAAGAGTGGAATTATATATGGCGAATTATACAGCAGAAAATTAAAATAAAAATATGTCCCCAGTCATAATATACGTTCTACTTGCCATATCTCTGATAAGCCACGTTTATTAAATTCTTCACACGTAGAACAAAGTAAATTGGCTTTATTGAAACCCAAACTTTTACAATCATCTGCAGAAAATTCAGTACTCACACTATTCATCTGAAAATGTGTTAACAGTTTTATGTATTAATAAAGATCATAAGTAATGATATATATATATATAATAAACAGTACAAAGATTTCATTCTGTCATACTGTTTTATTCATGCGATACTTGACCACGTATACATGTTTACAGTGGAAAATAAGAGGTTAAGTAATAACTTATATACTTGCCATTAAACTAAATAACAGTAACGGTACAACTGTTAAAATATCCATTGCGTTATCTAGTGTGTATTTTGTGCATCCAATAATTTAAAATTTAAAACAATCTGTAACAACAACCGGAGAGAAAATGGGAGTGCTCACGCTCCGGGTTTGAGTGTCCCGACTTTTCTGCATCATCTTTTTAGCCTGGAACAGAACCTGCACAAACTTTTTAGCCTGTATTAGAACCTGCATCATCTTTTAGGCTATACCGGGGACACCAAAATCCCGTGCGTGAGTACTCTCATTTCCTCTCCAACGACCAGAACAAATGATTCTTGCCGATATTCCCATAAGGGGTAGTGCAATAAGAGGCAGGAATCATCTGCTCCTGAAAATCTGTAAATTGCGCCACTAGACCGTAGTGGCAAAACGGTCAAACTGTTAGCCAAACGTTACCGACCGAGTAACCATTGTGGCGCCACCCAGCGGAGGAACCCTGAACACCAATCGGCTACAAGCTTGGGCGTTTTGCCACTACGTGGAATGGCGCTTTTTGCAGATTTTGCCGGAAGGTGTATATGGCGCCACCCAGCGGAGGAATCTTGAACATTAATCGGCTACAACCTTGGGCGTTTCGCCACTACGAGGAATGGCGCTGTTTGAAGATTTTGCCGGAAGGTGTACATGGCGCCACCCAGCGGAGGAACCCTGAACACTAATCGGCTACAAGCTTGGGCGTTTCGCCACTACGTGGAATGGCGCTTTTTACAGATTTTGCCGGAAGGTGTACATGGCGCCACCCAGCGGAGGAATCCTGAAGACTAATCTGCATCATCTTTTTAGCCTGTATTAGAACCTGCATCATCTTTTTAGCCTACATTAGAACCTGCATCATCTTTTAGGCTGGATCAGAGCCGACCTTATTTTTGTCTCATTTGCTACCCGCAACGTTCCATAGGTAGTTCTGGCATCGCTGATTGCACGCGTTCAAGTAAAGATCACAAGGATACACGCGCAATTTAAAATTCGAATATTAATAAAAACATTTCGGCAACAATTATTCGCAGAAATTTGAACTCACTGAGATTTTCCGTAAAAATAAATTTCCACCATTGAGAAGATTTTAACGCTATCCAAAACCTACGTAATTATTTCATCGATCATTACTTCATTATTTTGGAAAATAAGTGTAACAGTGGAAGAAGGACAGAATGATAGAAATGGACTAAAAGGGTGATGGAGAGGGGTTGGCGATGACGAAGGTAGGGGCAGGGGGAGATGGAAGCTAGCGTGAATATTTTTACCCAAGCCTGTTAACTACACTCTGTTATTTTATCTCACGTACACAGTTTTTCCAGCACTACCACACAGCCGCGCAGGAATATAAGTTTTAAGGCGTGTTTTGATAGCGTCAGGGTGTGTCAGCCGGGGCTTCCTACCTAATGGATCACTTCTTCGTTTATTCGTACATACTTTTTGAAGTGTGTGACCCCATGATACCTACAGTTCCTTCAGTACCACAAATATGCCCGATTAATTCCATCGTTTCATGACTATTTGCTTGTGTAAGCACAAATACAAGATTCTCCTCACTTTTATCACAGATTTCGCTAAATTATTGTATTTACGGCAGTAAAACGTTAAATTTTTGCTCAATAAATAGACATTTCAACTTCTGTAAATTCAATTTCAAAATTTCTTTCAATTTCAGAAATATCTTAGTATAATACGTCCGAGTAAACACTGTCTCAAAATAAGTAGCAAGGAGATCAATTTTTTAGAAAATGGCAAACCGGAATACCTCCTCAAGCTTGTCCCAGAACCTAATGACCGTCGATGAATCCCACGTTTGCTGATGAATGGAAACTGTACGAGGTGGGCTGAATGAACCGGTTCGGCGGCGTACGCGCGGCCCACCATGAGCCACGGTATTGTTTTGGTTATTTTGGCAAACCTAACACAACATCACTTGTTGTTTAACAAAATAATTGATTTTGTCGCCTAGTCTTTGAACTATGCTGCGGTCCTCTTTCACGGCCTCAGTCTCGTTCTCTGTCTCCCTCGCTCCTTTCCCACCCCCCGTCTCTCTTTCCTTTTCCGTTTCTCTGTCTCCCCCCGCTAGTTCTCTTTCACTCGCTGTCTTTCGACTACTATGTGCCGCGCGTGCAAGGCTCGCGCGCCCAGATAGTTGACTACTTAGGTGGCGTACAAAAACAAATTATTCGATCCCGTTTGTTTATCCCGGGTCGAAGTCCCGAATGGATTAACGGCGCGGCTCCCATTGTCACTGATTGCTGCCGCGTTTACGATAAACCTCGCGAACGATCGAGCATGCCACCGGCAAGGTGAACGCGGTCAACGGGAAACGGTGAAATCCCGAGGAAGACCCTGCGAATTCTGAAAGTATTTCCGTGCGTTAATTTCTTGAAACATATTTGGGACCGCACCCCTTATTTGGCGATCTTTTAAAACATACTTTTCATACTTTTGTCGGGTTCTTCCAATAACAGGTTGAACACCGATCGCGAGGTTTATACGTGCGTCGAAAGAGACGGCAGGGACGAAGTCGACGAATGACAGTGTCCTCGCGTGTCTTCCTCGCGTAGTTGAGGTACTGCACGGCAGAAGAGGAACAGAGAGGTCGGTCCCCTGTCGCCGCCTTTTTAAAGCCAACAAAAATATTGTTTCACGTAAATACGCGACGAACCACTTTCATCTCATCCTTTTCGCACCTTTTAAGCGGTAAGCCTGCGATTGTCAACGTTCTGTCTTCGTGGGTTCTCGCGAGGAAGGCGACTTTCGCAGCGAGTGGGCACACTGTAAGTGTAAATTTCATAGACGTGTATACAATGTAACGTGTATATACGGTAGCCTAATTTGAACCAACACCACGTATTTAGAGAAAGAAAAATATTCCAAGAGTTAACAGACAGTATTGATTGATTGGGAATTCAAGAAAAGTATTTACAGTATCACTAGTGGTGCTAATTAACCACGATTCATAAATTAGGTCCAACCAACTAGACGTTCGTCTAAATTCGGCTGCTCTCTCCTACTTGCAGAAGCGAATATAATTCTTACGAAAACAGCACTGGGAAGATTAAATAACGATCTGCAAATTTTAGTTCGAACAGCGTTCGTGCACTGGACAGGTCGCCCAAGCATCGACAACGAATCGATAGAATGTTCCGATCGGTTGTTCTCGATTTTTCCGAGATGGAATGACGACTTATCTCGGCTGAGGACTTACAGTCTTCAATAGATGTTCTCGCACGCTACCGATTACCAGCTGATCGGACTCCGGGAAGCCCATCGCACGTAGCGTTCACGTAGCCAGCGTGTACACGTAGAGGGAGAGCCGCAAGAGCGAACGTTGTTATTACAGATGCCACTCGTTCGGGATCCTGGCGTATATTTCAGGCACAAAGAAGCCTCCTTCCAATCCGGAAGAGTGACGCCTAATTTTCGGGATCGCGTGTTCGTGCTTTTCTGAAAAACGGCCGAGGGATCCGCGATATCGATGCGGCGACGCTGCTCGTTTTGCAAATTTCTGCGTCCGTAATTGACTCCGATACCTTTAACGTAGCATCAAAATTCACAGTCTAGTGTAGTATATTCGTATAGTATTCAAAACCCAATATTTAATTTCTGTCCTTTACGCAGTTCTTCTAAAGGCCCACCGTCTAGTGATTTTAAAGGGGTACCAAGCTCACCCTTATTTTCCTAGTATCCCGCCCCTACTGCCGTCGCTATGACTAACCATTATAGCTATCGCTATTACCAGAAATTCGTTTGCTTCAATGTATTACTGTAAAAATTCACTTGTAATATTTAATTTATCTTTACAGGTGACACAGTGCAGCAAGATCCACCATCTAGTAAACCTCTAGTTTCAAAGGGGTGATTTCACGAAGATCTAATTATTAATAGCGAGCGTTTCGACGAAGTTCTCGCCTAAATATTGAGAAGAACGTGTGTCATCGGCGACTCGGGCGGAGGGCTCGCGTAGGAGTCGAAGGATTGCCGTCGGATCGCGTCGCCGGTGAATCTCGGCGCAGGCGTGTCGGTGAATGGGGTCCCTCATTATTTATTCAACGCTCATTCCCGTAATTTTCGCCGGTCGCCGGACAATAAAAAGACAAACAGTCGGCCGGAGGTGGCGAACAGTTGTCACGGTCCGTGAATGGTCCGTGAGAGGTGGGGCGGCATCGAGGGGAGGGATTTTTCACGAGCCCGGAGAAACGAGACAGCCACTGAATCGGCCAATTGTTCGATCGTTTCGCACTGTTATTTTTATAATTCACTGTATCCTCGATCTTTCTGCCGGCGCTCTCGTGGCGGCGCGCGGCGTGCCGTGTTGTTTTTATTGGCCGCGTTTAGGGAACGGATCGGGAGAGACTCCTGTACTATGCTGGCCTGTCGAACAGAGAAAGAGAGAAAGAGAGAGAGAGAGAGAGAGAGAGAAAGAGGGAGGGATGAAACGGTGGGAACGGGGTGTTGTTTCATCCCTCCTGGCGGCCCTGTCTCTTCTGTCCCGGAGAGCACCTACATTCTAGCGACCAAACTAAGCCAGAGCTAGGATAGGTCGGTCTAGGGGAAGAAAGATACGGTTTCGGGGGACGGAGAGGAAAAAGAGAATGAAGAAAGAGAGAGAGAGAGAGATGTATATATATATAGACAGAGACGCGGAGAGGTGCGCGAGTTAGGGGGTTGACAATGCCACAGTCATCCAATGTTATTTCAGCACGAATTCCGTCCCTCCTCTTCTTCCCTCCCCCTTTATATCGTTCCTTGTCTTACGCCTTCTCTTTCCTTCGTCCCGTCTTCTCTGTCCTTCTGCTTTCTATCCTCCCCCCTCTGTCACCTCTCTCTCTCTCTCCCTCTCTTTCTCTCTCTCTCTTTCTCTGAAGCACGATGTCCCGGGCACCGGTCCGTTTCATCCAACGCGAAAGAAAACATCCCTAGCCCCGCAATTATTGCTTTCCCGGATTCTCCGCGAGCATTATCGTCGCGCGACGGCGATGACAGTTATGGGCCATCCTCAACGACATTTTGATAGACGCGTCCGAACGACGGGTGACAGCCTACAGCTGTATTCGTAGCCTTCTCCTATCAAACGCTATGAAACGCCACGATAGCCGTTTGCTGAAAAACAATCCATTTTTATGTGGACTCGATGCGTTTGCCGCAGAAACGATCGAATGCAAAACAGAGAAACAAAAGTAAAAATGAAAATACTGTCCTGTTACTTTCAGTTCATTCAAATCGTTAGGAAAAGAAATTACCATAGCCCGTGTACCCTGCAATTAACACAATTTTCGCTTCACATTAAAATCCTCAGCCTGCTTACCATTTTTGCGCGAACTGTTACAGTAAGAATGTTCTATTACTTTTTATTATACTGTTCTATTACTTTCGATTCATTCAAATCATTAAGAAAAGAGATAAGTAGTTACCAAAGCCCCTGTACCTTGCAATTGATACAATTTTGCGGTTCACATTAAAATCCTCAGTCTGCTTACCATTTTTGTGCAAACTGTTACAGTAAGAATGTTCTATTACTTTTTATTATACTGTTCCGATACTTTCAATTCATTTAAATTATTAAGAAAAGAGATAAGTAGTTACCAAAGCCCCTGTACCTTGCAATTAACACAATTTTCCCTTCACATTAAAATTCTCAGCCTGCTTACCATTTTTGCGTGAACTGTTACAGTAAGAATGTTCTATTACTTTTTATTATACTGTTCTATTACTTTCGATTCATTCAAATCATTAAGAAAAGAGATAAGTAGTTACCAAAGCCCCCGTACTTTGCAATTAATACAATTTTAGTTTCTCGTTAAAATCCTCAGTCTGCTTACCATTTTTGCGTGAACTGTTACAGTAAGAATGTTCTATTACTTTTTATTATACTGTTCTATTACTTTCAATTCATTCAAATTATTAAGAAAAGAGATAAGTAGTTACCAAAGCCCCTGTACCTTGCAATTGATACAATTTTCGGTTCACATTAAAATCCTCAGCCTGCTTACCATTTTTGCGCGAACTGTTAAAGTAAGAATGTCCTATTACTTTTTATTATACTGTTCCGATACTTTCAATTCATTTAAATTATTAAGAAAAGAGATAAGTAGTTACCAAAGCCCCTGTACCTTGCAATTGATACAATTTTGCGGTTCACATTAAAATCCTCAGCCTGCTTACCATTTTTGCGCGAACTGTTACAGTAAGAATGCTCTATTACGTTTTATTATACTGTTCTATTACGTTCAATTCATTTAAATCATTAAGAAAAGAGATAAGTAGTTACCAAAGACCCGTACCTTGAAATTGATACAATTTTCGGTTCACATTAAAATCCCCAGTAAAGCAAGAATGTTATAAAAATAATTTTCCCGTGATCGTCCACTGTGGTTTTCAATCGATGGTTGACGAACGGCGATGCCGAAGTAATTTTTGGACCTCCAGTCTCGTGTTACCCTGCCGAGTTTCGATAGTCGGAGTCGTCCGTTGCGTGCTGTCGATCGGCGTTCTAGAATTTAACGAGACTCCCCTACCTTGGATCCCGATGTTTTCCTTCTTTCCATCGGAATTCCTCAAATTTTCTCCGGCTTTTCGCGGCATCCTCCTCCCCCGAGGCTCCCTTCGCGCTGCACGCGAGTACACGAACGCCTACTCGCCTCGGCGAAGTCAAAGAGAGATAAAATCTATAAATATGTGGGAGGCGCACGCGACCCATTCCAGTGTTTGTTCAACCAGGAATAACCTCCGTTTCTTCATCGTGCGCCGAACCCCGAGAAGAGGCTGGTTTTGTGGCTTGACGCAAGCCTAATCCGGGGTGATGTTTCGTTAACCACCTCCTGGCCGCGCGGCTGTCGAATCTCCTCGTTCTACTTATTCGTCCGATATCCGCGAAACTCATCCCGACCAGCCGAGAATCAGGGAAAAATCGTTCCTGTAACACTGCCAGAATAAGAAACGAACGGTTACGATATCTTCGAAACGCGAGATGACTCAGAGTCTAGTACCTTTTATCAACTCTCCAGATATAACTCTTATCGGACAGACTAAGTTTGGACCTTTTGACAATTTAACGGCGGCCCTTTATTCGAAAGAAAAATGTTTCGCCCGAATTGCGACAAACTGGAGTGAAATAGAAATTAATTCTCTCTCAGAGAGAGAAAGGCATAATTGGTACCACCTTTTTAGCTGAGAGTCATTAGTAGACTGCGGATGTTTATGCAACTTCCAATTGTGATAGACAAATTTTGAGAAACTGGAATGAAATAAAATCCCATTTTTCATGGGGAAAGCCTCTGTAGATTCGAAACAAATAAAAATCGTACTAAATTCTCTCGGACTTTATATTACAGAATTTTTTAAAAATTTCTATGAGACCTGAATGCATAAAAATCCGCAGTCTAGTCGTTAGTATGCTGCGGAATTCACGCGTTTCTGACAGAAATGAGTAGTCGAGACACAAAACAGTGAAAGTATTTGATTTCAGGGATTCAATTGCATTACTGTTTCTGGCAGTCAATGCAGAAAATTAGTATTTTGCATAAAGGCGCGCGAGATAGTCATTAGTCTAGCGCTCGGTTCGCTTCCGGCGAGCGGAGTATTCTCCGCGGAACTGGCATAATTGTTTTCAGCGAAAATTCGTTCATTTGGATCCGCGTTCGTCGGTGGTCGGTCGAGACGCGTTTCGCCGCCGTGAAATTCAAACAATTTGTCGGAGGCCCGAGAACTTTAGGGGAAGTTCTCTCTCTCTCTCTCTCTCGCTCTCTCGCACGCGGGCGGAGAGAGTTCTCGTTCCGCCGTTGGCAAAAGTTAGTTAGGTAGACGGGAGCCGGGAGCAGACGAGAATTAGTTAGCGGTAAACACACCTCATCAATCTTCCTCGAACGTCGTCGTTCTCTTCATCATCGTGCCACCGACGATCTAAAATACCCGCGGACACGTGTCTCCATTAAAGTGGTGCTTGCTAGGAACCCCGGTCGTGTACGTCATTCCCTGGACCGAATCATCGTTTATACCGGGAACCTTGATCGCCGTCATGCTGAAAATATATTTTTTCGGAAAGACACGCGCGACCTGTGACCGGATTTCCGCGCCTCTTCGGGGAACCGGCTCAACGCGTCTGCCTTCGACTGTCGGTTTCTACTTTCTGGAGAACCATAGTGACTTTTTTCGGAGTCAGCAGGTCGGTAGCTGCTGTATAATTTCCATTCACAGCCCTCAGACACAGACTTAAGATCCGTCTAAGTCTGTGACGAAACTTGTCACATTTTTTGCTCCGTATTATCGATATTACGTATTCTGACGCCAAAAACGTGTTTCAAGTTTTTGCCTTCGTTTCGCAGAGAATACAGACAAAATATAGCTTAATTTGTAGCTGGAGATATTTTCTAGCGCGCGCTACTCTCGATTTCATCCAGAAAACTCATCCAATGGCATAAAAATGCTTCGATTCCAGGGCATACACATCCCCAATTTTTCGCCTACTTCTAACGCTTATATTACCAAATATCTGCATAATCTCGGCGGTTCCTGACCAGCGCGCACTAGATTGAACCTTTCTCTTTCGAATGAGCCCTTTACCAGCGACAAAATATTCGTGTATAAGGACGAAAAGTTGAGAAACGCAAAACCATTTTTCGCCTATTTTTGTCGGTAACGTGGTCACTCTACCTTATCGCGAATCTACGAACACGGAATCTTAACTGGAATATTATTCAATTTTTAATATACTACTAAAAGTCAACGACCATATCACATTGAAAAAACCGATTCTCGTCCGATCATCGAAGTTAAACAGTGTTGAGCGTGGTTAGTACTTGGATGGGTGACCGCTTGGGAATACCACGTGTTGTTGGCACACTTTTTTTATTTTCTATTTATTCTTATCTTTTAAAACGGTAGATGCCATTGCATTGTTCTTTTCATCTCGTTTTCAACAATTAAAAAATAGCACAGGTACGCTGACGGATTTTGATTACAGCGACAATGTGCCAAAACCCATCCAATGACATTAAAATGCTTGCATTCCACGGCACGCACATCGTCAATTTTTGGCATAGTTCTATCGCTTATATCACCGAATGTTCCTCTTTCGAACGAGCCCTTTCCCAGCGAAAAATATTCTCATACAAGGACGAAAAGTTGAGGCGCGTGAAACCATTTTTGTCGGTAACGTGGTCACTCTACCTTATCGCGAAATTGCTAGACAGACTTTTCTACAAAAATAAATTTCTAAGTTCCTTTCTGATCGTTTCTGTCATGAACGCGTAACATCCGCGGTGTACTCATGACGTGACAAGCACAGAAATCCGCAGCCTGGTTGCAGGCTGAAGATTTTCGCGGTGGCGCGGTGCGTGGACTTCGGCCGCGGAAAACCGGGGAAAATCGCGATGGCAGAATAAGCATGGGAATCGAGTGCAGGAGCGAATTATGCTTTCGAACGTACACGGGGACCCACTTTCGCCGGGTGTCGGTCGCGAAATCCGGAAGCGTCGGTTCGCCACTCCCCGTCGCGCGTCGCTCGCGCAATTAAACAGAAAATCTTTCGCGCGCGCGTTGCTCCCAAGGAGTTGAAGTGCTGTTAAAAGCATAGGAGGGCCGACGCCAGAAAGATCCGCCATTCCCCGACACCTGGCAACAGCCAATGGTAGGATAAAGCAGACAGGAGAGAGGAAGAGAGAGAGAGAGAAAGAGAGAGAGAGAGAGAGAGAGAGAGAGAGAGCTCCGACAGGGAGCTTTTGGTCCTCGAATGCCACACCCTTCATTCTGACCACATATCGACCGAGTCTCTCACAGCTTGGGGCTGCGTTCGCTGTACTAATTGTAAGTACTTGTCGTACTTGTGCGCGTGCCTGTGTGCGAGTTCACGGTTCTCATCCGACACGCGCACACGGCTCCCCGTTTCTGTCTATCTCTCTTTCATTCTTCACGACGCGAATCGACCGTACAGAACCGGTTGGATCTTATTTTAGTCCATTTCGAACGGACAGAGGATCTCTCGAGCACTGGAAACTTGTTCCTCGAGTACGGATTCTTTTTTTCGGATAAATACGATTTTTATTGTTCCCGCTCCGAAAAGGCCGCGCCGTTGCTCGTCGATCCTGCGATCACTATTTTTTCTGCAACAGTTTTGTGTATTATTCAGTTCGCCCGAGCGATATTTATGGGTCTGAGATGTTTCAAGAAGTGGCACCGAGGGAAGATGGGATTTTTAGAGGTTGTTTTGTTTACAGAAGCACGATATTCTTCTGTAAAATACTGCGAACCGAGGGTCGATAACAAAATTAATTGATTCAGTAATAAATTGAAACCAATTCTACGGGGTCCACAAAAGAATGATTCCTTATTTCTGAATTATTGTGAGTGTTCACTAAGATTACGAAAATTGTTGTCCGAGTGCTTCAGCCGATAAAGAAAGATTCTAACTAACTTCACCGCCGCATAAAATCCAAAAATATTTTAATAAACGTCAGAATTGTCCTCGCTCAATATCCAGGAGGTTTCTAATAGATTTTAGGACGCACCGTCATCGTTCACGGAGCCCAGGAAGATTCCAACTAATTTCAGGGCATAGTCACGCAAGATCCAGAAAAAGGATCCAATAAATTTCAGACTGCAGTGGTTCGAGGAATCCCTATTTACGCGGGGGTGGTGAGAGAGCAAGGTTTCTTCCCCTCCCTTCGGGAAGAACAACATTACAATTTCGAGGCGTGGGAGGCGAAGGATACGGGAGTGTGAAAAATAATTTCCTGCCGCTGATATGTGGCGGATCAGACGAGGAGAAAAGTCCTTCGCGCGGTGGAAGGGCGGGGGGAAGGAGAGGGGGATATCAAAATATTATTCGAGGGTTGCCTAGGGTAGCTCCGCATTTCTCGCGCCGTATAGGAGCCATGTTGGAGCTAAAGTGAATGGTTATTGCCCTCAACCTGACCGCAGGAGGCTGGTACAGTCGCATACCTCATGGCGGTACACGAATTTCGTATTTACCGGCAACATAAGCCGCCAAGTGGATTTTATTGATCGAAATCAAACAAAAGTCCCATCCGAACACAGACATTAAAAATTATTGACTCCGAAAAAATACGAATTTCATCCTCGAAGATTGCGAAGGTTGAACTTTGTGCAATACAAGCTTCTGAATACTTTTTGGCGTGATTAGTGCACGAAGATCTGCTGTCTAGCTACAGCTGTAGCATAATAAAAGCATACAAAACGTGGTAAAACACAACTTGAATGATAATCTCCTGACGAATCGATTCAGTTCATTCCGAATATTTGATCCCTGAAGAAATTGATGCTGCCATTGCCTGTACTCGAATCAGAACATCCTCGAATCCAGATTTCGCGGCAATACTCGATCCAGGGTAGATCCCAAGGCCATTAGGACTGCGTAACGCCAGTGTTCAGGTAGGAGCAGGTTTACGGTGGACCAAACAGACTGGCCTAAATGTTATTCCATGCGACAGAGATTGCTTCTTCAGGTAACACGCTCCCGCCGGCCTAGAGGTCGGACCTGCGCGCGAGAGGAGTTCGTCAAATATGTATCCGGATAAACACGGGGACGGTTGACAGAAATAATATCCGCAGGTGAAGGCGATCGCACCTGTCGGCCTGCGACACGAAAGGAATTTTTTTTGTCTGGTTTGCTAGGGACCAACTATTTCGCTCCGATACTCGCAACCTGTCTCGTCGGGGTGCGAACGCTAATTGCTGAGGACCGTGCCGGGAACATCCTGAAGCGATAATGTCAAACACCGAGAAGCAAACCGAGAAGTTGGTGCGACTAGAAAGAAGATTAATCTAGCTTCGAAGTAAATGTAAAATTGAGTAAATCTGCCCAAAAAATTACGCCGACTGAAGATTAAGATTTTCTAGAATTTTAAGCCAGAAATAAGAGCGCGCGTGACGGGACACGAAGGCAGGAAACTCTGTTTGGACAGAATCGATCACAAAGAACGAATCAATTTCCCCTGACCTATGAAAGGGAAGAAGCAATTCGAGCAGCTCGCGCAGAAAAGTTCCCGCACGGTTACACGAATTATCCACGCCGATTCATCGGCATCGAGATCCACTGACCTGTTTACACAACCACGTCACAGGTCTGCGTCCGATCACAAAGGGAATCAAGCTCGTGTCGCGTTCACCGCATCGAATCGAGCAAATCCGACAGTGGAATTTCTTTGGGCGCCTTCCAACAGAGGAAAAATTCGCTGGGGCACAGGTAGCCCTCAAGCTAGCCCTGAAGCTAGCCCTTAGGACGTTGAACTAATTTTTAGAACGCGCAGCAAACGCGAACATTTATTTTTCTTCGACTCAAACCGATCTGCGAAAGCTGCACCTCAACGATACAATTAACTGTTTTTGTGCGGCACAGAACCGACGAAATAAAAACAACAATATAAGTACGAGATTTGTTTAAAAAGCCGATTAACACTAAACCTACGAAGCATTAACAGTACCTGGCAAAAATGTTACCTTATAAAAATGGCAACCTTAAGATTGAGATGGTCCGTAATTTTCAATATAATAATTTCCACAAATGAATTTTTATAGTAGCAATAATTGCAAAATGGAAAATCGGTCATTTTGACCGTGGTAGGTTTACTGTTAAATAGCAATTACTAATTAGTCTGTTTCCGGAAATTTCGATTAACTGAAATATAACGAACGGTGCGTAGATCGTTTTTTAAACACAGTTTTGTGGTTCCATGATCGATTCTTTTTTCTAACCAACAAGCGCGATCGAATCGATCCAAGGCTCTCGAAAGAATCGAGCGGTCGGGAGGGCCATCTCGACCGGTACAGGTGTCTCGATATTGGATCGAGCCGAGATTTCCTTTTCGGTGAAAGAACGATGAAATGACCGAGAAATCGTGGCCCGACGTCTCCTCACGGAGCATAATGCTAGGGATTTCGATCCTTTTCACTGAAATCGCGAAGACTCCGTGCGGACCACCGGAATGCTGGCCGATACCAGCCGATTCGAAACCGTCCAGCGTTTTCCACGCTTTGTCGTGATCCTGAAAGGATATAGATCGTTCCGCTGAATCCGCCACCAAGGTGGTCCCTCCGTCTTTCATTCCCCCTGTTACGATTTTATTGCGATTTAAAGAAATTTGGACAAAATACAAAATCATCTCAAGACGATCTCTTTTCTAAATACTGCTCGCGTTCGCCTTCATTAATAGAAAATTATTTTTATATTCTAACTATCTTTTTATGAAACTCATACCAGCACATTCGTGACAGTTTTCTGGTTGAAATGACACCAAACACGACACGATTCACATAACAATTACCCGAGTAATTCACGATGCGGTATAACCTCGATTATCCGAACTCATAAGTTGGGCACGAGTGTTCGGATAATGGCTATCTATATTTCTAGATTAAACCTTTACCGACTTGTACGATGATCTGCAACGAGATGCGATGTACATGGATGATTTAGGTTAAACTGTTTACTACGGTAGCTTCTGACGTATGCGGTTCGGATAACCGAGGTTCCACTGTATCGTGAATTACTCGGGCGAATGCGATCCAAATTGTGTCGTGTCTGGACTCATTTTAATCGGAAAAATGTCACCAATGGTGCAAGTATCAGAAAAGTGTGATCAAAAGTATTGTCATTGAATAAGTAGCTAGTCTTGATAAATCTTGTGGAAACGTGGTCGCGCCAAAGATCGAAGAGATAAATTTTACACAAATGTGATCTGTTTCGCGTCATTGCGGACGGCTCGGAGAAATTTCTGACCGATGGCCGTTCCGATCGGATCAAGAATGCAGACGCGATGCGTTCGATGCGCGGTGCAGGCGCGTCGCGGCGGTGCAGGCGGGTCGCGAGCGATTTTAATAAATTTGGCGCGGGGCTAAGCTGCAACAACACCCGCGTATGAATTAAGAGGGCCGAAACACCGCTTGGATAAACATCTCGAATTAGGCACCGAATTCTTTTCCGTTCGCGTCCGCGTGCACGCTCTAGGCTTTACGACTTCGGTGTGTTTTTCGGGGCCGGCGGCGCGGCTCCCGTGATATGTATATGAGCGGTTAGCACCGCGCCGCAATGTTGCGGTAATGGACGGGATATTTTACAGCCGAGGGATTCCGGTTCGATGTTCCGGGGATTAGGCTCGTCCTTAACCGCGTTGTGTAATCCGTGAAACGTGTGAGTTGATTGATCGTGTCAATAACGCGACCGTTTTTCCCGGGCCCGTAATTTCGAAGGAGCTCAAACAATCGGATCCGCAGCTATAGAATGTCTACACAGAAAATGACAAAACGCGGCGTACAGATCCCATAGCTTGCCAGTCATTATTGTCCGAATCAATTTCTCACTGCACGCCTCGGTGCCGCTACAACTCAAGCAGGAACACTTAAATTCAATATCTTCGTTCCGGTAAAGCATAATATTCATCTTCTCGACTCCGACGAAGACGGTAACCGATTCTCTTTCTCCGCATCCTCTCTTTGATTCCCTCCGTACTTCTTCTTGTATTCTCCCCTGCACTGTTTTTGTTACCGTTCTTTCGTTAACGGTTGTTGTTTCCTTTAACTTCCCCCAATCCCAACCCTTTTCATTTTCTCGCAGCAGACTTTCCACCGCAGCTATTCTCTTTGCGCACGATAGTCAAATTCTACAATCGACAGAGTAAAAATATTCGGCACAGTGTTTCTCTTTCACAGACATTACAAATAAGTCAAAAAACTGGAGAAGTATGGATGAATCTCTGTCCTACAAGAGAACTGATCTTCCGACTTATCAAAGGCTAATAAAAATTGTTCACTCAACAGCAATACATCCTGGTAAAAATTGTCTAAAATACTCTCTAGTCAAAATTTAATTAACACTAGAACTACCGAGCGATAAATGCGACTGACGTATATTGTTTCGTAACAGTGACAAGACTGTGCCCATTCTTGTCGTTAGAAGAGGTGTTCATTAAAAAATATGCGGTGAAAACATTTTTACAATTTCAGTAATTGTAACAGAAAGAATTAGGAACCAGTCATTGAGACTGGTAGTTCTGGTGTTAAAACTTCTACCATCTTTGGGGAATGGGTAGACTGAGGTCAAAATAAAAATTTCAGAATAATTAGAAGTTTATTTCAGTCCTTAGCAGTCACGGTAAATTAAAACTAACGGGATCTCGAATTCATAAAATCTACTTGCGAGGACAGAATACAATCGCATGCTCTCGCAAATGATTCTGGAGTTGTCGAAGGTCACTCGTTCCAGCTGAAATGTCTGGAGGAACACGGCGAACGCGGTTCGAAGCCGACGAAGTAGCGTTTTGGTGGACCACGAGGTCCCCCGGTGCAGGAACTGCGCGAACTCTCGGCTGTCTAGCAACGAAGAAAACGACGTAATGGCCGACGACTGGCGTTCAGAGGGTGACGTGACGTCCGAATGCAGGCTGCATCGTGTCAGCGCGACAGGGAAGCCACGGCGTGCACTCAACTAGACGAGCAAATGAACCGCTGCTTTCCCCGTCCGCGACAGAACGCACACGGGTCGCCTGAATTTCGACGTTTCGTGAATGAAATATGTTTCGTTATTCCAATGCCGGTTGATGGGTCCCGCGAGGACAGCAACACCCACAGGATTCTCCGTGACAACGCGCAAATATGCAGTGTCCGAGGTTTCCGGAGACTATAGTGTCTGCAGACAGTTCTCCAGAATTGTTCCTCCGCTTAACACTAGGAGAATTAACAGTTGCTATTTCGTAGTAACTCGTAAGAATTACAAGAGTGTATTTATTCAGAAGCTCGGCCATTTGTATGGTAAACGTGCAAAGAATTGAATTATTCTCGTGAATGCAATTTTACAATTTCAGTAATCTCAGATTCGGAAATCTGGATCACGTCATTTTGGTCTTGCAGTTCCTTAATTTTTCATCGTACATTTTGCTGTTCTTTGATTTCTGAATTGTAGTACGTTTATCGCACCAAAGTTTGCTTGTTCTTTCGATTTTTAGATTCTTGCAGCTTCGATTGGTAAATTTTTTGGCGATTTTAAATTCGCTTTGCAACGCTGCATGCATTTTCTGTCATTCTAGTGGACATTTATTAACCGGTTAACTGTGGAATGTAATTTTAAGAATCTCTCACAGCGCGGAACTAAAATCAAGCAATGACGAAGCTAAAGCCCTTGTAAAGCTAAATGAGAAAGAATTACTTTTTTATTCGACAAGCATTTAACAATTCATTAACGTTAACTGCACCCCAATAGAGTTTCGGAGTATACTCGTCAATCACAGTTAAGTGAATGCCAGAAACTTATTCGAGCACCTGATAAATTTCGGTCCACATTTTTTCGCTTCGAAAGGGATGAAGGGGTTGGCCGAGGATCAGGCCAATATAGTTGCTGGGAAGAGGAAAATACGTAAACGAGTGGGGTAGGACGGCAGCAGCGGCGACGGCGGCAGCGTAAATACAGCCCTGTGAAATTGTCCGCTGTTCGAGGAATCGAGAGTGCATCCGATGTGCAAATCGGTTTAACGAGAGATCCCCCCGCTGGCCCGGTATTCCACCCCCGTAAAATAACAACAGGCATCGTTTCCATGCGTCGCGTTTTCACCGCGACGCCATTATCTCTGCCGGCTGTCGCTCTCCGATGCGGCGCGGCTTCTCTCGATCCCCGTGACTATTATTCAACCTTATCTCCCTGCGAACAATTGAAAAGGAAATTAACCGCTCGTTAATAATGCATTTGTTTTACTCCCGCGCCCTCGGGGGAGTAAACGTAAGGTGCAAATACACCGGCGAGGAACTTGCGACACTCGTGCGGAAATACATCTGAGATAGTCGAATGATGCTTGGCAGACATTGTCTTAGCACTCACACGCTCCTCGGAAATAGTTAGTCGAACATTCCATGATATTATCTCACCAGTTTTTGCTTTATTTGTAACGTCGCTTTTCGAAGAAGAAACATTTTTTAGGAAATATTTCTTGTGATATTCAGCTCCCGTTTCGTTCATTTTTTCATGGATAACTTGTAAATTCGCCGGAACGCAGGCAGCTTATTAACGAGCGGAAGATAATTTACCGGATAAAGGTACGAGAAGGCTGTCCGTAATTATGCAAGTTTATATTCATACATTAATTCACGAAGATTGGAGTCAGGTACATTATTTGTATGATCAAGCTGTGTTATTAACTATATTGCATTATGCTTATTAGTCTATGTTACATCACAGACAATATTATACACGTATAATACCTTCTTTAGACGAAGTTCTGAGCAAAGAACAATACCAGAATATTTTTCATTTTCTACAATATTTTCTACAGAATTGTTTCTACAAAAACTGTTGAACCTTCCGCATTGGAATTTTGCACACATGTTCGTCGATATTTGAAGTACGCGCGTAGTTTTTCCTAAGTGAAAATAATCAAAATTACACGAGTTATGTATTGGTTTAGCGAGTATGTTTTCTTCGAACGCCTACGACCGCGTTAACTGTGCGCATTCGAACAAATCCTTTCGCACAGGTAATCCAAAACGTTTGTACGTCCAGAAAACGCAGAAAGGAATGTATTTTTTGAGAAACCACGGAAAAGCAACCCTTAAAAATTTGTTCGACGCCGGACTGAACTCACTGTACGCTTCGTCGATGGTTTCCAAGGGATCTGTTTTCCCGGAAGTTTTTGGGCTTTCGAAATTCGCTGATTTTCGAGCGGCGCCGGGGGTAAAAGAGCTATCCGTTTCTATCCGAGAGGAAAGCACGCGGTACCTGAGCGCTAAGTAGGCACATAGGTACTACTCGGACACATATGTAACCGCGTGTACACGAGACAACCGCAACCCTCCGCCGCCGCTCGCTGCACAAAAGATTTAGAGAAGTTGCGGCTGAACAAACACCGCCGGCATAAGCGCACGTTCCTCCCTTCGGCTTTTCCTGGGCTAGCGCACTATACTATACCATAGCACCCGTAAATGCCTGCCGGTTCTGTACGCGCTACGTTCCCTGATAACGCTTTTCTTAACAGGCGAGGCACCGCAGCAGCCCCTCACTCTCTCTATCTSTCTGTACATTAATTCATCCGTCGCGACGATGTAATTCTTACGTGGATCAGCCATTACAATCGCCGAATAATTTCGGGAGATATTGGAATTTATTCGCTCGAATAAAAATTGTGGAAATCCGTCCTCTCGTTGAGCTTCAGCACTGCAATTTCAGAATGGAAGCCTCGTTCTCAACACTAACTCTACCAAGAATTAACAGTATCTGGTAAATATTGCCTTACATTGAGATTGTCATTACAATCGCCGAATAATATCGGGAGATATTGGAATTTATTCGCTCGAATAAAAATTGTGGAAATCCGTCCTCTCGTTGAGCTTCAGCACTTCAATTTCAGAATGGAAGCCTCGTTCTCAACATTAACTCTACCAAGAATTAACAGTATCTGGTAAATATTTCCTTACATTGAGATTGTCATTACAATCGCCGAATAATTTCGGGAGATATTGGAATTTATTCGCTCGAATAAAAATTGTGGAAATCCGTCCTCTCGTTGAGCTTCAGCACTGCAATTTCAGAATAGAAGCCTCGTTCTCAACACTAACTCTACCAAGAATTAACAGTATCTCGTAAATATTGCCTTGTATTGAGATTGTCCATAATTTCCAACACAATAAATGCTTGGACAAAGAAATTTATTCCACTATTTGCCGTATGAGAATTTTTATAGTTCCAATAATTATAAAATATAAAACCGTTCATTTTGACCGTGGTAGGCTTAGTGTTAAGATTTATCATACTTGTAATTGCATCCCTTATGAAGTCGGAACTTCGTCCTTTTCTCCAGAGTGTTATTAGTTTTCTGAATAGAAGATACTTCAATGAGTGTATTAATTCTTGAAAGATAAGTGAAATATCAGCCTTCGTGAAGTTTCTTTAAAAACCATTAGCACGGATCAAAAATTTTGTCAAAAATTTACCTTCTCGTGGACGGCTTGGCTAATCTCAACGACCAGCAATTTGTTTTAACTGTGGATAATAATTTCCTAGTTACACGGCCTGTCGAGTCGAGGTATGTCGACCTCCGACGATCTGCCACAAGAAGATCGCGAGGAATTCGCTGTAACAGAGAAAACCAGGCTTCCCCGATCTCGGAGAGCAGGCCCGACGGAGCCCGACCGAGCCCGCGGACTCGATCGGGTTAATCAGACGCGTCCGCGAAAGGAGCGGAACGCCGGACGACGAAGTCGTCGGCTCGTCACCTCGTCAGGAGCGTTTAGCTTCCGTTTCGTTTGGTCGGAACACAGATCGGCTGTCTAAAAGACACGAAGCAACAGCCAAGACAAACCTTAAATGCTTGCTAACCAAACAGTCGGAATTAGCCGCGTTACCCGCCCACGAGGAGCAGCCCCGGTGCTCTCGCCGTTTACTCCTCTCTATGGCTATTATCTTCTCCGTTGCCGCGGTCCCGTAGTTATTCGTGACCCCGAGACACCGTCTACTTTTCCAGAACGCCAGACACGAAAAGTAGCTGCCACCGTTTCCGGCCGTTTCCGGCGAACCGAGAATTCTCGGTTGCCCCCGCGATTTTCATCTTCGGCTTGAACGATGGGGACGGACAGCCCGCGGTCACACGGTAACAACGATGGCGATGAAAATGTTCTGCGGGAAAGGGGTGGGTGAGCTTAGCCGAGGTGCACGTCTAGAACTCTATAAACTGCAATTCGCTATGGTGCAAAAATCGCCGCAACGGTGCTTACCTTTTATAACCATCTAATGCGAAGACTATGCAAGTTAAAATTATATTACAAATTATATTACTTATGTGATTATAAGTCGGGTTGTTAATTCACAGAGAAAAAATATTGACATACACCGTTCGTTTAAAAGTTATTAGGCGAATAGATACGACGAGAGAAATGGCGAAGGAGGGTGCGATAAAATACAAATACAGCGAAGCCACAGAGAAGAGAAGTACAATAAATGGAGATAAGCGTGGGGTAGAATTATAAATGGATATATAAATGACGAAATAAGGGGTGATTAATTAAATTAAAGTAGTTGGTAAAAGTCCCATTTCACGAGGCAAAAATAAATGGGAACAAGTCTGGAAGGGTTAAAGATTGCTCCATGGCAATTGTTTAACAACGAGAAACATAAGATGCAGCGCGTTGTGCGATTTCGTGGACTCACCCCTACCAGCTCCATCGGAAGAGAAGTACAACGGATGGAAATATACATGGGGTAGAATTATAAATGGATATATAAGTGACGAAATAAGGCGTGATTAATTAAATTAAAGTAGTCGGTAAAAGTCCCATTTCACGAGGCAAAAATAAATGGAAACAAGTCCCTGAAACTACGTCAATGATCCGGAAGGGTTAAAGATTGCTGAATGGCAATCGACTGACAACAAGAAAAATAAGATGCAGCGCGTTGTGCGATTTCGTGGACTCACCCCTATCAGCTCCATCGGAAGAGAAGTACAACGGATAGAAATCTGCATGGGGTAGAATTACAAATGGATACATAAGTGACGAAATAAGGCGTGATTAATTAAATTAAAGTAGTCGGTAAAAGTGCCATTTCACGAGGCAAAAATAAATGGGAACAAGTCGCTGAAACTACGTCAATGATCCGGAAGGGTTAAAGATTGCTCCATGGCAATCGTTTGACAACAAGAAAAATAAGATGCAGCGGGTTGTGCGATTTCGTGGACTCACCCCCATCAGCTCCATCGGAAGCGTCTGATCAATAACCGCGGACCGCGGAATCGACGGTTTTCCTCGCTAAAACGAGAAACCTGTCTGGCGCCGATAGGATTGAATCTGTCCGGGACGAGGGTGAGAAGTTGAAAAGGGCCCAGCCGGAATTCAGCCGAACAATGCGTACCGGGTGGCAATTTCACGCGACACGTCTCACCATCAGCATATCAATAGGCCACCGGGATTATCTGGATGTGCAGTGATATTCTGCGGTTGGCTCCGGCAGATAGGGTTGCGCAGTTTCGCCTGCTCGTACACACAGGGTACATCCTCCTGGCCGTGTGTATGTATGTATGTTATGTATTGCTATACCGCGCGCCACGGTTCTCCGCGTATTGCGTCCAGGATTTAGCCCCGCGCATTATGCGACCGTTTATGCGGGACGAGGAGGACTCCGGTTCATTATTTCCTGGTTGAACCGTGCGCGCGAGTGTCTTCGCGCCGGTGATCATCGGATCGTCAATTTTATACGGGTCAACTTTTCTTTCATTGCCCCTCAAGTGTCCCTAAAATTGCTATAAGCAGTTCTCGAATGCAGTTGATTTTGGAATTTTCGAATGCGATGTATGAATAAAGTAATATCAACTGAAAACATGTTTCACAGAATTTGGTTAACATGCGACTGGTACGATACGACTTCTTGTTAATAATTTTTGTTACCGTGGAAATCATCTCATGAACATTAACCCTTTGCACTCGAAGCTATCTGAACTGCACAACGAAACATTTCTTTCGACCTGGAATACGTCCCTTCTATATTTTTATTGTCATGTTATTCATACGAAAATGGCGCAGTTTGCTCGTACAATACTGAAACGTTTAGTAATTTATTAAATACAATCGGATTTAATAATCTAAAAAATATTTTGAATAATGGTACAGCAATTTTTAGTGGCGCTTAATGAAACTTAATGGTTTCTATAAAAAGATTGAAGTAGCAACATCCTAGTGCAAATTATCGCGCCGAATTGTGCCACAGTAGAATTTTGATTGTCTGAACTGAACAAGGAAACGTGAGTGTTCGGATAATAGAATAATTATTTAGTTACAATCTCAGATTCAATTTTTATCGGTTTGTACGGTAGACAACATACGAAGCGATCTATTTAAATTTGAAGCTTGGGAATGAATTCGATGCTCACGAAGGACTCGGATTTAGATTAGGGTTTAGCAACACACTATAACACAACCAATAAGCCCGGGACGAAAACAAACGCGAAGTCGAACTTTGTCCCCTCCTCCTCGGGCGAAGACGACCGCGAGACGTTTATTTTTCTTGAAAACGTATCAGCCGCATTTCCTTCCTCATTGTCTGCCTTAAGGAAATAAATCCACTGCCAGACTGTCCCGGGACCAGGTCGTTTCCTCTTTCCTCCTGTCAGCCGGCGAGCGTCTAGCTTTCTACATTTGGACACGAATTCTGTGTAAATAATTTACTGATATTTATCAAATGGGACCGAAGGACGGGCTGTGTTTAACCGAGCGTAATCGCTTGTGTAAAGTAAGAGATATGAAAGGATTCCCGAGCGTTGCGTAAACGCGTCTATTCTTACAATCCGGGAAAACAAATAGTGGAAAGGAGAGCGGCCGAAGTAGTTCAATTAGCCAAAACGTTAATGCGACGGGGCGAGTACAAGCGAAACTCCCGACTCCTTTCGAATCTGGTATTTCGCTTTTACGGATTCTATAAACTTCTTGGAGATCAACGTTAATAATAATTCAAACTGGCTGCTGAAATCCTGAGTCGAAGGACGCTCTTGTAATACGATGGTCAATAGTAACCCTAAGCAAGAGCGAATCAAGTGAAAATTAAGGTGTGTGATCAGAGATCATCTGGTAAATCTTGTAAATCAAATAAAATTGAGTCTGGTCTGACAAATAATATAAAATTGAAGAAGTGTCCACAGTGACTTTCAATCCCTTCAGGCCCCGCAAACGCCAGCGAAATTTGGTTTACGTAAACAGGGTTGTGACAAGAATTTTAACAAGTTGCAAAGGAGGAAGAGGAGCTGTCCAACCCGCCGGTAAAAGGAAGCAAACGTATTGAAGTTTGCACAGTAATCTGCGAACACGGCGAGCGAGACTCGCGTCGGCCATTTTGGTGAACGATGAGCCTAGAGGAAGGTTCCCGCGGTTTCCGCGCGAAACGGCGCTCTGCGACGGGTGTTCTGCCAAAAGTTCCCTCGCTGTTTGTCTTCACAGCAACCGGGCAATTCTGCATCGTATCTCCCGCGAGCCTGTAATTCGTCCGCGTTTACGTATAGCGCCGCCGTTTCCACGCGTTTTCATGCAAGACTATGACGCACTCGCCGCGGCCGATGCGATCCCGCATAAAGATAACAAACACGCCGATGCAGCCCGTCTGCTGTTTCTCAAATCCGCTAAGAGAAAAAGCTAATCTGGTTAGCATTACCACTTTCCCGCGGGGGCCGGGCTTTTTTGCACCGTGCCCGAGTGACGGGGACGCGTCAACAATTCGGCAAGCACCGAAAACCACCGGGAACTGAAAATAAACTTTGTTACAGTGCCCGTAATCGAGATCACCTTCGATTGACTCGGTTTTCGGCCCTCGTATAAAGTCGGACGGTTAGTCATCTTTTTTAAATCGGCCGGCCACGCCGAACACGCCGCGCTGACGCCATTTTCGTGGCCGGGGGAGTGCGGATAAATTGTTGTTTTCGAAATTTCGAATTTTCTGATGCAGTCGGTCTAGCAGTTTAGAGTTTCAACTTCCACGAATAAGCTCGTCCGTTCGGTTGGATGAAGAGGAATCGCGATCGCGTCCGCCATTTTGGTCACCGAGTAGAGGCTGCAGATAATTTTTTGGTGAGGCCAGTCGAGTAGTTCGTAGCATGGAAAAACATTTGTGTTTATCAAATTCAATTTGCTAAATTATTCTGGATTTCTACGTCGTTCGATGATCGGAAATCAATTTACATTCGGCGCGTAATGGAAAATTTTGATTATTTACGTAAGAGTTAAAGTGTGCATCGTTGTCGATCGATGTGGGACAACTTCACGGAAGTTAATTAAAGCGTACCGGCTCGAGGATCCACGTTACGAGGCAAAGGGGGTTAGCATAAAAGGGAGCCATCAGTCTCATTAGGTTAATTATGGTTCGATTAGTCGCCTTTCCGTTCCGTCAGTCAAGCTGTCAGGCGAATCGGACACGCGTCCCGCGCGGTCCGAGGATTCGTGATCTAACATGATGGCACCGTCGAACGATTTTCACCCGGTTTTTCTCCCGGAGTTTTTGCGGCGGAACCGTCATTCCGACTGGCGAGCTACTCGGCGGGCCGCGCGTATTGGTTTACACGAGTTCCTTCGGTTCGGTGGTCCCGAGAATTAAATTTCATCGTTGTGTAAACACCGGGGCCGGCGGGCAGACGAGAAGCATACGGAATCCGAAGAGACTTCCACGGGTTAATCCAATCGGGTGATACGGCCGCTCGACGTTTCTTTCACGCGGAGCTTCTCCGCACGGTAAAAATATCCGCGTCCCCGTGGATCTCCTGCTACGGTCCTGCTCAATCGCTTCGCGATTTCTGCGGAATTCGACCACCATTTTGATTCTCCGTCCTCCGTCCGTCCTCCCTGCTAAGTTCGGCCTTGATCGTGTCCTCCGATTCGACGAATGTTGCTCAAAGTTTGCTCTCAATTGTACATTGCAATTTTTGCGAGATCTCGAGGTACCGATCGCCGCGGAGATAAAGTGTAGACAATTGCATATGACTTCGCAGCGAAGTATGCAGCGAAACCGTTCGTTCGAGCGGGAGATTTCAATTCGCGGCCTTGGCGCAGTAGCCTTTGAACGGCACTTAACGCAACGATTGTTTGCAGAAGCCAAGCGCAACGTAACGCTCGCTTTTTCTGCGATTCGCGGACAGCATGCGTCAGAAAGAAAATCGACTTTCTTCTGTGGGTCGACTGACGCAACACGCGTACCCCGCGGAGGCCTCGAAATTCCGCGTTTATTGTTTCTGTCCGGCATAAAAGAGCGGACCGCGTCGTCCCATGGGATAGGTCAAGGCAGCCGTTTATTTGGAAACGGCTCCAAAATTTCTCGAACGAACCGCGGGGGAAGCCTGTCAGCGATCCGATATGTCGCAGGGCGAGAAACAATTAAAATACTGCTCTACCAGACGGATCGAAGTTCATTTTTGACGATTTTATTAAGAATTGGTTGAGCGCCATCTTGTAAATCTTGTGATTTTATACATTTATGGCAAAAATTAGAAGATCAAAGGAATTTAAGAGCGCCAGTATATCATTTTCAGTGTATTAAAATTCCCAGTGGAAGAACTAAATGTTGTTTCCTGTATTTTGCAATTGATGTACGAAAATTTGATTTTGCGTGAACATCTGCAGTCAAACTGTTATATTGTTCGTTGCTGTTGCCACTGTTCGCGAATCCTTTGATTTCGAGACCGCTACAGACTGTCGGTGGTCTGTTCAATAAATATGCAAATCGCCTGTACGTATATAATATTAACACGCGCCCCCGAATCAGCCATAATCCCGATTAAGAGGAAACTCCGCCTTGCCACTCGATCTTATTAAATCGAACACGGCCTTCGTGTATCCGGTCTGTGTAAGTGTCGCGGGAACAAGCGACTTATCAGATTTTATTAAACAACCAGCGCTCGCGGTGATGAGTCAGTTCGCGAGTGGCTGCCATCTTGTCCGGCGAAGTCGTTCGAGCAGAATCCCGCAGTGACACGACGAAAATATTCTGCGTAAATTTATTAATTAATTTTAGCAAGCGAAAGAGGCTCACGGTCGAAAATCTGTTTATAGAATGAAGCGCGATATTCCGCCGAATTAATTCCCGTTTCATTTGTATCAAAGTTATACGAAATTGAATAAAGAGAGATAGTATGAAATCGGGGAACCTGTACTACGCAAAATGAATCGGGAACACGAGACGGAGGATCGAGGAAAAAATCGCGAACACGAGACGGTCTTATCAAATGGATTAGCCGCTGGAGAAACGCCGCGCCGGTCCCAGCCAGCGACGAATTTGGATAGAACGCGAGCAGAAGACAATTAAACTTTGGCCGGAAGTTCGAAAGCGTTTCGCGTAGCCCGCGGCTGCAAGTACGAAGGGACCGGAATAGAGAAACATCTACAGCGACGTCGTTTCATTTAAATGAAAATTAGACGTCGCGTAGTCGCGTCATCGGTTTTCCTGTTCATCCCGCCAACCGGAAAATGAGCGACTATCGCGCGACCATTAACTTCGTCGGGCATCGGCAAATTGAAAGTTTCACCGACTTATATAAGGTATTAGAAGCGCCTCTGAGTCTGTATTTCCTACTTGTTAATAGTTATCGTCGGGAATATAAATATATAATGCATCGATTTTACGAAGACCGCTTACCAACGAGTGTGGAGTATAATTTTGCAACTTATATATTAAAGGTATTAGAAGCTCCTCGGAGTCTGTATTTCCTACTTTTTAATGGTTATCGTCAGGAATATAAATATATAATGCATCGATTTTACGAAGACCGCTTACCAACGAGTGTGGAGTATAATTTTGCAATTTGTATCGGAAAATGGGAAAATTGATCCCTCATTAATCGAACGTTCTAGAATTTTTGTGAACTTAAATACGGCGACTTAAAACCCAAAAGAAATAATTGAAAAATATTAAGAGACCTGGAAGATACGACAAAAATCCGACGTTGAAGACTTATAGTACCCAAGGGCTAATGGGGAATAATGGCAGCGAATTTTTGCGCGAGCGTCGCGACGGAGGCATCGCGGAATTGGAAACGGAAAAAAGTGGAACACACCGTCGATCGAAGATATTTTGAGAACCTGGATAGAAGTCCGGATGATTCGTGAGGTGCCGAGAAACGGCAAGATGGAAGCCGAGGTGTCCTCTCGAGTGTTTTCGCAAGGCTGGAGTCGAACCCTTGGAAAAACAGACGCCAAATTGAATCCCTCGTCTATAAGAACGTGATGTCTCCCCCTTATCTATATAACTCTACCACTCGAGCCCCTTTTCCGTCGGGGTTTCTCGAGTTTCTTCGTCCACGGATTACACACCTATCCGTATTCCTCCGGCGAAAAGTATTGCCGCGTTTTCTCAGCCCCCCTACCAGCGAATAATTTCTGCCCCTTAATTGCGTGCGCCATTGTTGGGACCATTACCGTTCCGAAGCGACAGTCGACTATGACGGTGCAATTGTATTTACCGAATGCGAGTTTCAGTGTGCTCGCGGCCGGAGAATTGATAATTAGATTGCCGGTCTTTATGCAAATGCGAATTTCCATAAATCGTTTTATAAGAATCAGAGGGAATCGAAAGTTTTCCGGGCTCGGAAAGTTTTTTGCTGGAATAATATTGGTTAATTGTTTATATTTACGAGTTTCCCTGAATTTTACGAATTCACAGATGCCATGAATGAAAATCCGTAGTCTGTCAGTAATATTTATTAACACGTTCGCTTTGTTTATTATTGAATACAACGATTCTACTTTACGAATAGAAATACCTTTGCACTCTAAGGTATTTTAACTCCAAAACGAAACATTTCTTCCGACCTAGAATATTTTCCTTCTATATATATTTTTTCATGTTATACATATGAAAATGGTGCAATTTACTCGTACAATACTGAAATCTTCAGTAATTTATTAACTACAAACAAATTTAATAATGTAAAAAATATTTTTAATAATGATACAGCGATTTTTAGTGGCGCCTTAAGTCGCCATTCGAGTGTTAAACCAAATAAGGGTTAAAACAATTTAACAGAAAAAAAAACTGTGGAATATCCGAACGTTATGCTATGCACTTTAAATGACAAAGACCACTAGCACTAAAAATGTAATCAATAAAAAGAAATGGCAGCTATTTAACGGGGAAAATCAATATTTTTCTCTGGTCAAAGAGTAGAATTATCCCACCGTCAAGTTTTGAAAAATCATTCCACCTCAAATGACTTGCCAAATTCGATTAGTATTTTTGCAAAAGACATTTCTCCAACCGAGCTGCTGAATCCTTGTACGAACAAGTGTAATTTAAGAGCCCCAGTACGTAAGATACTTCTACAGAAATGTTTACTTCGAACATGTGAATACTACGATCGACGACTACAAAAACTTGCCAAAGAAAATACAGTAAATAGGTACCTGAGTAGACGGTTGCCTACGCATGGGGTAAATCAGTCTCAAGTAAGTCAGAGTTAGGTCTCGATTTTCTCTGGTATCAATCGATTTACGGAAAAACGAATACCACCGTTGAACCGAGATCGCAATTCCCAAAACGAGACGATACCAAACTTGAAAAAATCGTCGAGGGTGGTGACAACTCGGCAGCAGAACTCTCCCTCCTTGGGGCCGCGAATGAGAACGAGCGTCGGCCGATCGGCGAGGGCGAAGCGTGCATAAAACTAACGATTTACCACAAGCTGGGCCCTTCGCAACAGTCCGCAGGCACACCGTGAGAACGAGACCCGTCACTCGACCCCGGAAAGCGAGCACTGGACGGTGAGAACCGGCGGAAACGCGAATCGATTCGCTGTAACGGTGGCACCACGTGGTCAGGTCACTTCCGAGATTGCGGTGCTCGATCCTCCGAGGTCCGGTGGATCCGGGGGTTTCCTGGGTTTCGACCGGGTCCCCGGGAACCGGCGTCGCTGGCCGGGGAAAAATCCTCCGGTTGTTCGGGGATGCTCGGCAGAAAAGTGTCCGACGGTAGCGTCGGCGTCGACACGCGGTTGTAAAAATTTCGCGAGCTCTCACACCACGCGGGGCGACGCTCGTTGTCTCGCTTTTGTTGCGTCGGCCCTGCGGTGGCCGCCGAGGGCGTGACTAGGTTAGGGTCATCGCACGGTCGTTGGCAACGCGGGCCGCAGAGGCGTCCACGCTCGCCGGGCCTCGTCCCGTGTCCCGATTGGCCGACGGCCGTAGGTGGAGTCACATGATCCCCGGCAGCCGCGCCCGGATTGGCCGAGGCGGGCGGCGGTCGGCAGGTCCCGAGTCGCACTCGTGATTTTTCGAAGAGCGGCGCCACGCCACGAGCCGAGCCGCGCAGCCGTGCTCGGCCGACTCGGGACACTTCGGTCGCTCGCGAGGCCGAGGCCCCAGTGTGTTTTTACTCGGGGTTGAGTAAACTCCGGCCTGTTGTGTATCATAATACGCGTGCACGCGGGTTTACGGGTTAGCCTGGCATCGACCACCGGATCGCAGCCTCGACTCGCGCCACGCCGCCCGTCGTCTCTCCGTCGGGACTAACTTCCAACGGCTAGACACAGAGAGTCATCAACGAGCGTCAACAAAACACCGGGCAAGCAAGCGAGCGAGCGAACGAACGACGAAGACGACGGCCGTCTCTGCCGACGCGACGCCGATCGATTACCGATCGTCGATCGATCAACCCCGACCGGATATACCCCCTGCGAGTGAGTGTGACCGACCGGCTACGAACGGTGAAAATTTCTAACCCCTCCCGGTCAAGTTCCCCGTTCAACCGTGAAAAGTGCGAGGTACAGTGGAGTGATCGAGTTAGAGTTGAAGAAGAAGAAGAAGCAGAAGCCCGAACCCGTTGGCGGGAAACTTTCGATCCGAGACGCTCGAGGATGTCAGTTGTCGCGGGGTTGTGAAGCTCCATCGGTTGTGTCTCGGAGATCGGCGCGAAGGTTCGCGGCGGGCGCCGCTGAATCTTGCGGAAGGGCGGTCCTCTTCAGGTTCGTTTCAGTCGGTGTCCGAGCGTCCAGCGAAGATGCACACGCTGTTCGGCGAGCAGAATGCGTATTATCGTCACGCGACGGCCGTCCCCGTTGGAATGGGCACCCCGTCGTACCCGGGCGTCGGTGCCACCCCCGGGTACTACGAGCAGTACCGATACGGCGGGTACGCGACAGCGGCTGGTTACCCGGTGTCGGGTATCACCCAGCAGCACATCCACCACCCGGGCAAGGACATGGTGAAGCCGCCGTATTCTTACATAGCTTTGATCGCGATGGCGATACAGAACGCCCCGGACAAGAAGATCACGCTGAACGGTATCTACCAGTTCATCATGGAACGGTTCCCGTATTATCGCGAGAACAAACAGGGCTGGCAGAACTCCATCAGGCACAATCTCAGTTTGAACGAGTGCTTCGTGAAGGTGCCCCGGGACGACAAGAAGCCAGGAAAAGGAAGCTACTGGTCCCTGGACCCGGACAGCTACAACATGTTCGATAACGGTTCTTATCTGCGGCGCCGTAGACGTTTCAAGAAGAAGGACGCACTGAAGGAGAAAGAGGAGGCTCTGAAGAGGCAGGGATTGGTGCCGGAGAAACGGAACCAGGAGGAGGCCAAGAGCAACGGTATAGTGATACCGCCGCCGTCGGACTCCGCGGCGAAGAAACTCGGAGCCCTGGATACGACGCTGTGCAAGCCGAAGAGGGAGCCGGTGAACGACACCGGGAGTCACTGCATGGCTGTACAAGCGAAGTACGGTCTTCACAGTCCGATACAGGACGCGAAGACCACCGCGTCCACGACGACAACCGGCGTCGCGATACCTGGACAGAGCGTGATACAGAGTGCTCTCGGTCATCAGGTTCACCAGGTCCATCAGACCCACCAGGACGCCATCCAGGACGTCTCGATGGGCCTGGATCCCACCAGCTTCAGCGTCGACGCTCTGATGACCACGCGGGAGAACAACGCCGGCCTGATGACCAGGGACAACCAGCACCACACGCACCATCCTCACGGCCTCCAGCATCCGCACCCTCACTCACACTCGATCATGACGAGCAGAGAGTCGATGGGTACCGGGGTCGTCTCCAGGGACCATCTAGCCGCCGTCTGCACCACCACGACCACAACCACCGCTGCCGTCGCTGCGATGATGGCCACCACCGGCTACGGACACGGCAGCACCGTGTCCAGGAGCAACGGATCACCGCCCGGAACCATGTACGCGCCTTACTGCACGCCCACGGCCGGTTACATAATGGATCACGCGGAATACAACTCGAGAAATCACAACAACACCGCCGCTCACTCGCAGTGGTACCAGGAGGCGGCCAGCCCCGACACCGCCGCCATTTATCAGGACACCCAATCGCCGAGCTGTCAGCTTTATAGGTTAGCAGAAAAATTCTAAAGCGTCGTTGGTCCGCCCGGCGACGTTACCTTCTCTTGCGTCGCCCAGGTCGTTTCCCACGTCGTAAAAGTCTCTCGCGATTTTTAAGTTCTCCGTCACGCTTCGTCCCCTGCGCCTACATACCGGTCGATTTTGTACTCCAATAGTTAAAAGCAATCGCTAGACGGCGGATCTTTATGCGAAATTACATTTTTCACCGTCAGTTGCAGGCTACAGAAGCTAAACACATTTTCCTTATTAAGGATTCTAACATTTTTGAGCTCTTTCAATCTCTCTGCTGTTTTAAACTGAATCTACTCGTTCTTGTCATGAAATATATAAAATTATAACGCGCGTATATTTTTCTATGCACACCAGAAACGGTAATATTAATTATGCATCAAGAGAAGAAAAAGAAGTATGTTTCACGGAGTAGAACATTTGTTGCAGTAAAAATACCAGTTTGTCAATTTTCGACATACTCCGGTGGTTTTACAAGGCGTAGAGTTTCGTAAATAAAAATCCGCGTAAAAGCACTCGAACCGCTCTGTATTTTCGAATTTGTCGTACGAGACGTGTTTCATTCGAATTCTCGATGGGCGACTTCGAAGAGCGAACGTGCATTTTCAGGGTAATTAACGGTGCGATCACTATGATTTTCAGATCCAGCCCGCCCACTCCGCTCTCGTCGAGCGCAGCCCCGTCCCCGCCCCTGTACCACAGATACTACCAAGACTGCAGCACCGTCAACACCAGTGGCAATTTACCGATCACGTTGCACAAATACTGAGAATACCGGAATTCAAGGCCTCACCATCGGGGCCTTGAAGAGCACCACGGCGAACACTACGACTCGAGCCTGGTCTACGTGAAGCAGGAATGGATACCTTCCACGGACGAGCTCGCCAAAGAGTGGAACTAGATAAGTCCTAGAATCGCGAAAGTAGTCGGCGGTCGATCGAACAAGATGCGAAAAAACAGTTCGAGCTACGCGATACGTAAACTGTAGATAGTTTGTTCACGTAACGAGAGTCGTGAACGTGTATTTAAAACCGTTGTAGGCGCAGCAGTGGATGTTAAAAAATAGGAAAAATTTTAATAGCGACTCGGAAGCAGACCTGGGCGTTTGGAAAATTTTCACGTCGTCCGTGGCAAGCAAAAAATGCTGCAGGCATCGTAAAGGAGGAATAAACTCTTGTTTTACGGCAGTTTAATTGACAAGAAAAGCATTGGGTCTATGTGAAAATAATTTTTCATCTTAATCGCGTCGGTGAGGATAATCCGATGTATTGGGGTAGTTTTTCATTTTTGCGTGTCGAAGGGATGTTTCAACATTGCCCAGGGCTGCTCCGTCGAGGGAAATGTTTACCGTAAAGTATTCAAGTAACTCAACGTAACCATACTAGCTGATTTCTACTTTGATTACCGGTGGCTCGAACGAACGGGCCCGACGATTGCTAATAAGGGGCCTCGGAAAAGAAACACCAACCCCCTCGATCCCTGACACGAGCCCGTCGAAAGCTGCCTGGTGCTTGTAAAATCGTTATCGCGACCAGCGAAACACGTGTTACCAGTTACGGGGTACAGGGATTAAAAAAAAGAACCCGGTACACGTGTATTTGTGCGCGGCCGAGGGATCCGTGGATTGACAAATAACCCCGAATCGGTGGTAGCCGGCACGGAACAACAAATCTTCCTCCGGTTTCGAATCACGGGGCAGCAGCATGAGCGAGCAAAACTTGGCGAAAGTTGCTTGTTAACATATTTTTTCCCCCTTTCGCGCGGCGCTTCTCTTTTCATTCGACGAGACCACCCCTACCCCTTGCCTTGCGTTCAGCTAGTTGCAATGCAACTGCCAATTTCTTGATTACAATTCTTCAAGTATAAATTTTGTTTCGAAAAGCTGGACTCCATTTTTAACCTTGTTTCTATTGCTTTTCTCAAATGTGAGACTATTTTGGCGAAAATTGAATTTAAATTTTAACGCAGATTTATTTTATACTTTCCATATTTGAAGACTGAATTAAAATTTTTAGTTCTGTTGAGAAATACCACGGTCAACTGTTTGAATATGTTTTTGGAGTGAAGATCAATTTTTAAAAAATCTTGCACACCGAAAGGGTATGTAAAAAGCAATGATTGGACCCAAAAAGGTCCTGAGAACGCAAGCAGAATGAACTTTCTCAGCGAATTGTAATAGTAAAAATTAGAATAGCTTTGAAGAGGGGTTGCTTTGACGGGGCAAGGGGTTCAGTGATTTTCCCAGAAAAAAGAAGATTGGAGATTGAAGATTGTATTTTGTAACGACAGTTAGATGCTCCCCGACGGAGTTTAATCGCTGTCATCTCGGCGACGGTTATTCGCTAATGAATCGGAGCGAGATGAGCCGGGAAAACAGCCGTGAATATCGATGACGATGTTCGTCACCTGAGTAAACAGAGCTCTTCCCTGACCTATCCATAATTCGGAATTCTGTTTCCCGTAGAAGACGTTCTCGCGGCGATCCATACAGCTTGTCGCGCAAACCGTATCGCGAATTAATTCGTCGAACAGAAAAGTAACGTTGTCGAATCCTCTCGCATTGCCATCCCCCATTTGTTTTCGCTGTTTTCCGTATCGTTGAATTTTTCCGTGAAAACGGCCCTCGCAATCGCGGCCAATCAACGACTTTATTTTTTGTTTTACGCGATCGAAATTCTCGCGACCTTTCCCGATTGTTTAACAATAATCATTTTTCGCGGTGCGTTGAACCACGCAGGAACTTTATCAATCGCTGCTTCCAATCTTTCGTTGACTGAATTATGCTCGACGAAAACCGAAATGAGTGAAGAGGATCTTCAATGTTCCTCCGTGGCGAACACGAGAGTATGCTGTAACAATTACTATAATACAACGCAATGCAATATTTAGTTAAATAAATGAGTAGAAGAATCGTGGAGAGTGTGGAAGGAATGACGATGTCGTGAATGTCTCTCAGTTAACAGGTTAACGATCGAAAATTTTGGTGATCCTCTCGGATCGAAGATTCAGAAAATTCGTCGCGAAAATGGTGGCACGTTTCTGCGACGAACACAGTGCAGTTCGGAACCGTGAGTGTTGCCTCCTAGACAGTTTTACGGGATGGAATGAGGATGTGGCGGAGCGTTCGGTGTAAAAAGATAGTGATCATGTTCCCGAGGATCGCGAGTCTCGTCCTTGTGCATTTATTCGTGACGTCATTCCTCGCGACGTTCGACGAGAGCTGCGATAATATATATTTATTTGATATACGGATCATGTGAATAATAGGAACGATCGAAACGAAGTCGTATCGTAGATAGATCTCTGCGTGTATATTATAAAAGAAGAGTATAAATACATATACATATATATATATATAAATATACATAAATAGCTATAGATATTGTATAGACGAAGGTATATATGTATAAATAGACAGATCTATATATATATATATATATGTATACAAAAAACGTATTGGTATTACCGTTTAATTAATGATACTACCTATTATCGTAGGATGAGTCGTGCGATGGCGATAACTTACGAAATAAACGTAATGAATCAGACGAAACCTCTTTTGTTATTTCTAATCCCGAAACTTAACACTCGTTACTTTTATAAGGGCGTCGACTAAGCAATCCTTATATTAATTATTATTCTGCAGGACACCGAGACGTATTTAAAACAATTTTAGAAGGTTCCTCGAGTTCCAAATTGGACAGAGAAGCATTAGAAATTTAACACTAGGTTCTAATATTTTTAATTTACGATTATTGAGATTGTGAAGATCCATCTACGTGGAATTCACATTCTTCTTATTTTTATAAAGTAATGCAAAATACTCACTTTTAATGCTCCGTGAACCTAGTGTTAAGCAGTGATAGTTACCGGTAGCGCACGAAATCTGAATTATTTGGAAAATTATTTTTGATAAATCGACTCGAAGGATTATCAAAAGTCGCTGTGGTTGCTGATATGTCGCGAATTTTCGAAGTAAACTAATTACCGGGAGAATTGTAGGATCAAAAGCCAGCGACGAAAGATCCGAACGGCCGAATCGCAAACAAATTCGCAACCTTCTCGCGGTTTTGAACGTTTCATCGTTACACTTGTAAAACTATTATCCGGCGTAAACGGTTCCAGCGTGTTTATTGGTCGTGCGTAGAGGAGTAAGATAAAAAAATATATCTCTCTCTCTCTCTCTCTCTCTCTCTCTCTCTCTCTCTCTCTCTCTCTCTCTCTCTCTCTCTCTCTCTCTCCCTCTCTCCCCGTTTTTTCCCCGTTTCAGCGACGCGCGCGACTACTTACAAAAATATATTGGTGCAGGGGCGCGATAGGAACGCTCCCGATGCGACTTTTTAATTAGCCGCGGCCAAATCGATCGCGGCCGTCGAAAAATTCCGCTCGTTCCGGTGGAATGGGCGACGCATACGGGGATCGGCTTAATAAACCGAACGAAATTTCCCGATGAAAAATTTCACCGGGCCGAGGGACACAAAAAACCGTGGACCGGCTCGAAATCGCGATAACAATAATACGGGAAGAGGATGCGGAAATTTTATGTTTCCGGTGGCGCTTTAAAAAGCCGATCGTAAACCTGATTTCGCGATATTTAATTACTGGATGGCGGAATAGCCTGTTCGTCCGACGTGAAATGTACTATTTTCTTTTTTTTTTATGAATGTCTGTAGTTCTTCAAAATACGGCACGTTTAAGCACGGTTGTATCTTTCTTATATTTGGATTGCAGACCTTTATGCAAAACGGAAATTTTAATTCCGGGATCGCGAAACATTTTTATGGTACATATTTCATATAAAAATATAGCGCATTCGCGTAAAAATAAATTTTTGCATAATGACGGAATTTTCATGCAAGACTTCGATGAAACGATACTTGTGTCCACGTTCCGCCCAGGATTTTACCAAACGACTCACATCTGCTAACAATTCTGTTTATACTTTTGCAATTCGTTGAACAAACGAACGAATGTCCTTGCAAAAAGTCTATGGATCTCATGCGTGATAAAACATCGAATGGTTTTGCTCAGGTTCGACATTAACCTCAGCAAAGAAACTTTCAACATTTGGTTTACGGAGCACTAAAAATGACTATTTTACATTACTTTACAAAAATAACCACCTTCTTAATAATATATATCCAAAGAAATCAATTTGTTAATTAATTCCTCATGGATGCATCTTTACAATCTCAATATTCGTAAATTAGAAATATCCGTCATTTTGACGGGTCCCGTAAACCTAGTGTTAAAATACTTTTCTCAGCTCTCTATCGAGCTGGTGAAGAATTTCTTTCTCTACTTTGTCAACTTCCTACCTACATTTTCATTAACAAACCGTGCTCTATTGCTTACAGTAAGTCCGTAGCTGAAAATTCGGTTGAGAGTGCAATCGGAAAAAGAATTTTTCGAGGAACTTTGGGCGTCTCGGGAATTCCAGGAAGGTTCCTAGGGAGCAGAAAAGGGCGGAGTTGATTTTCAATGAATCCTCCGTTGTAGCAGATCGATCGATTCGCACGGGAGACCCTATAAATTCGCCTACACGGTCGAATCGTTCAAACAGACACTCTTCGCGGCAACCATGAGAGATTCCGTTCCGGCTACTTTCCCGCGAACAGATCGATTCCGATTTATTTCTAGTCGCGATCTGCGAAACATTATTCCGCATTGGCGGCGGTCGCGTGGGCGGCAACGGAAAGGTAAGAATATCTCGCGGACGTCCGCTCGGTGGCCCGTTCGATCCGCGATGTTTGCGCGATCGAACGACATCCGGACCGGTGCGTAACACCGGTGGAATCTCGTACGATAACAATAACGCCCGTGGAAACTGATTCACAGTAAATGTCATCTACAAAACACATAAAAGCGTCGAGATTTACCGGCGCCGACGGAACACTCGGGGATTACTTCGCCTCCTGCTCCACGTTACGACGAGAGAGAATCCGCGTTTTTAAACAGTCGGACAGCTTCTCGCCTCGTGTTTCAACCACGGATTGCCGGATTTAGTGGGTAACGTGTTGCCCGTGCCGATTCGAAGTCGATTTTCGTCTTCGACGCTCCGTGAACGGCGCGCGAGCGTGCGCGGACCTTGACGCGCGTGGATTCGACGAATTTTCACCACGAGGATAAATTACGCTACCTATCAACGTTGATGGGACTATCTTCGACGGCAAAAGAAACGGCGGCCGCGATTCGAGCACTTAAAACACCAAACAGAATTCAATAAATTTGCTAAATATTATTTTCCTCTTTCCAGTTTAT
>CM052137.1:5173891-5445793 GCA_028454255.1 Halictus ligatus
CTCAATCTTTCATGCAAGACGCTTCTCACCGTCGAAACGGACCACCAAACGACGTCCCGACGGCCGGCCCCGGGACGACGACAACGACCAAGGTGTCGGCCGAGCAGGCTAAACCTCCCGACCCCGTAGATTAACATTGTGGCTAATACAATAGCGCTCGCTTGAATTTTGCTAAATCCGTTACACCTAAGTTTGCACGACCCGCACCTACTCTCCTCCCCCCCCCCCACCACTTGCTGCCTCGGGCTCTGCGGAGTCCTATTTCGACTAATGAGAAGATAGAACGAAACCGCCGGAGAAGAACAATAAATAGTTTCAGGAAATTAAGCGTTGGCGCTGGAATTCAAAATATTCTTTACATTCTTAACCCTAAGTACTCGAATGGTGACTGTAAAGCGCCACTAAAAATTGCTGTATCATTATTCAAAATATTTTTCACACTGTTACTGGTTTATTCTTCTCTTTATATATTTTACAGAAAGATGCCGTTGAAGAGCGTGAGCTCTATTCGCCCATTCACATTGTTAAATTTGCTTGTATTTAATAAATTACTGAACACTTCAGTATTGTACGAGCGAGTTGCACCATTTTCGCATGTATAACGTGAAAAATATATATATATATATATATATAGAAGGGAAATATTCTAGGTCGGAAGAAACGTTTAAGAGTTAAGTTTGTTTGTCTTTAATAAATTGCTAAATATTTAACCGTTACGTTAATATGTTGTACAGTTTGTTGTCCTTCGAAAGACCTTTGTGAAACTGCATATCTGTTTGATAAAATTAATTTTTAGGTAAAAAATACTATAAAAATACGGGTGATACTTCCTCCAGGATTGGTTGTTCTTCGAGGTTAGTCACTTCTCCAAACTGTGAACACTTTCGCGCCGTTTTGTTACGTTGGAGAAACAGCTGGTGGCGAGGTTGAAAAACCCCGCTACCGAAAGAAGATTCTCCGTGGTAAAAACTGTTGGAAAGTTTGATGACATCGCGGCGAGGTTCCCACGTGTGGCGTAAACATCGTCGACGGAAAAACCACGTCTAAATGACGATCATTTCGAGAGGACGCGTCAGTCGCACGTTGCAACGTAGAACGTTGCTGGCAGCATAGTGCAAACAATACTTTGCTCTTGGCTCATCTAACACCATGACCGCCATGTCACCCATGTGTGGGTGACGGACTTATTTGTCTAGGTTTTAAAATCAATTTTTACGTTACTATATTCTCCGTACCAAATTTTATTAGGATCTGTAAAAATAGTTGGAAGACTACTCAATATCATGCATTGAATTTTTCTCAATATTTATTTTGTTAAATAACTTCCTTGGATTTTATGGAATTTTTGAGGTTTCTAGTTTGCTTCAAAGGGAAATATTCTGGGTCGGATGAAACGTTTCCCTCTGGAATTAAAATAGCTTCGAGTGCAAAGGGTTAAATTTGTTAAATGTTTTCAAATGTCAGAGTTTTGCATTGAGGTTTAGCGTCGAATGATGATACTTATGATGATACTTCGGAAAATATCTGTCGGGGAGAAATGTATTCCATCGCTGTTCGGCGCAGCCCGATTTCCTTCGTCGCTTGCTCCACTTTTCTCGTTTCTTCTCGCGCGGCCATTGCGGCCGTATTAGCGGTTCGCGCAATCATCAATTTCAAACAGAAGAACGAACCGGCGAAAAAAGAGGAAAAAAATCTTGGCCGACGGCTTACTTAAACAAACATCCCGCTCCACGAAATGGACGGAGAGCGACGGAGAATCGAACGCGTAAACCTCCTTTCGTTTCCGTCTTACGTAGACACACCTCCATCCCCTGTCCCTCTCTCTCTCCCTCTCTCTCTCTCTCTCTCTCTCTCTCTCTCTCTCTTTGTCTCTTTTTTCTTTCTTTTCTAAGCAATGAGACACGATGTTGAAACTTTTGCCAGCGAAAGCTTACAAAATCGTGCCCCGATCGCGAAAGAAAAGAGCTGCGCTGTGGCCTGTATGTTTAAATACAAATACACGCCGCCTTTTTATCCTCCTTTTTGTGGTTGCTCTCCGTGTTGGTTAATTTTAAACCGTGCGAGTCCTTCGGACCTTCTTTTTTCGCCGTTTAATAGCCGTTCCGCTCCTGAATGGCTTTGTGGATCGGAGTTCAGCTACTAATTTAGCGAAATAGTACCGCGTACGGAGACAAAATCATGATCGAAACATGTGTGAAACATCTGAACCGAATCGATGAAAAGGATATTTTAATACAATCACAATATTTTCATTTTTGCACCCAGTCCTTTTATACTTGACGATTTTTTTCAAAACCATCTTATATTTTATTTCTATATCGTCACTAGGCTATGGATCTGTATGTAAAATAAAATTTGTACACACCAATTGCAATCTATAGAAGCTAAGTAAAAATTTATTTTCTCGTTAATAATTTTTACGTGTCAAAAATAGTACCCCGACATCGTTGAACTCTTTTAATCTTCCCACTGTTTTGAATTACACCTACTCGTTTCTGTCATAAATGCACAAAATCCGCAGTCTAATTATCACAGAGAAATATAAAGAATTACAAAGAAATGTCAAGAAATATTTATAGTGAATTGAGAGATCGATTAAAAAATGTTTAGCCATGAATCATGGACTTCCAAAAATTATGAAATAATCGCCGGAAGGTAATGTGTTAAGATTCGAAAAATGGGGATCCACACAAGTTGCTTTTAACTTTATCATTGGTTATTTAACGTCGTCAGCTGAGCTATTAACGACGACTAAATCTGTATTTAGATTTCATTCCATACGTCTATAGATTTATGAATTTCCGGAGGTTTCCTCTGTTTTGTTTCGATTTGTAGATTTCGCTAAGTCCTCTAGGATTTTTTAATCCTTTTCTCGTGGCCCGTCTAATTTGGCGCACTTGAAAATTATGCGTTCGACCTCGAACGACAGGTTGCACGGTTCCATTTTTTAGGAGAAATTAATATGTCAGTCTGATAGATCCGATTAGCCAGCTTATTAAACTGATTACGGGAGGAAAGAAATTTCTGCTTTTCATCAATTATGAACCGCCCTGTAGAGAGCATTATTGATTCCCCCGTCCCTCGCGAAGGATCTTCGCGGGGAGACGCCGAATCCGAGAAACAGGCTGGCAGCACACTAATTTAAAGCTGGCAGCTCATCGTCGCGCAAGAAAGAAGTTTCGGAAAACTTTCTGCTACTTCATCCCCCCGGCGCGCCATTTTCCATTCTCCCCTGTTGAGCATTCGCGCTTATTCAGTAATATGATATTGGACCAAAGAGAGCCGCTTCCGGTTACCTCTTCGAGAGCGGTGGTGCGTGCAAATGAGAAGCTGTTAACTATACAGTAATTCTTTATAAGGGTCAGTGCAAAAGTTCGTGCCCGATTTCGTATTAAAATGCAAGGAATGGCCACGAACTGTGAGCAACTATTAAGGCAATTTGTTCCTCGTCTTTTTCAAACATATAAAAAGGCCTTTGCTATGAAAACATTGCATTTGTATTTCTACTTTTGTTTTTGTATTTTATTGCCAATTTTATTTAATAATCCACTTACACTTTGAAATTTTAAATCACCCATTAAACTGCCAACATTCTCTGTGTTCCTTCGTGTATATAAATGGGCTTGCCACCATCTTCTAGATTTTCTCTGTTTATCCTTCCGCGGTTAACGAGCAGTGAATGTAAATATATGCTGCAGCAGCTTCCATGGTTGGGAAGAAATTTTGGAAATTACACAAATGCGATCCGTTCGTTGCGCTGGTTACCGAAATTAATGTCGATTTTGCGTTCCGTTCGGTGTTCGGCGCAATGTTCGTCGAAATGTTCAGGTCTGTACGAGTCTTTAGGTAATAGTTGCAAGTATACCGACTAAGTGTCAGAGTAATAAAATGGTGATACAAGTGTTAGAGGTAATATGCAATTAAGATCCCCGTTTCGAGCGTGACTGGTTGCCGAACGTTTTCTCGCGGGGGAAAAATAGATTTTCGAAATGGGTGCGAGGAACGAGGATAGAGGAGAGACCGTGGAAGGATAGAGGGACAAGTAACAACGGCAGAAGCTCGGCTACGTGTATCGAGGTTAGGTCACGGCACTCCGGCAGCGATTCCAGTTTCGCGTTTCGCCGCGGGTCTCTGGGAAACACGCACCTGTCGTCTTTCCCCTGGACGAGCAGACGATAGCGAACCACCCCCTTTCGCTCCCGCCGTTCCCTCTTCACGGTACGCTCGTTCTTCTGTTTTCACCCTCCTTCGTCACCCCGGCGCGCCTTGCTTCCTCCGGTTTCGATTTTTACAGGTTGAAAATGTTCGTCGAAATTTGATAACGAAACTGCCGCCGTCGGACCTCCCTGCACGGCGAGCCGACCAATCGCGAGTTTCGAAGCTTTTTGCCGTTCCGTTAGGCTCCCGTCATTTTCATAGTTGCCCCTCCGGTTTCGCGATCACGGGACTGCGGACTCTTAAGCTGAGTAGGCGAAAAAGGAAACAGTGACGATACAAAGAGATTTATAATTATCACTAGTATAAGTATAATTAACTATGAGTATACAGGATTGCAGGCAGCATTATTTAAACGTTATTGAACCACTTTTTCGGAAAAAGAATGCGTGCCCCAATTTTTCTCGTTAATTTATAGAACCGATGCACAGAATAGTATTAGATCTACCGGAAAGTTCTGTCCGATAGTTGACTTTTTTTTGAAAGTTGACTTCGGTTGACTATCTCTCCTTATCATTGCATTTACACAAATGTAGTCTCCTAAAACGATGGAAAGTATATTCTACAATAAATATTATTTTTATGAAAATTGTTTTATTTTTTTTCAATTAAAAAACGGACAGAACTTTCCGGTAGACCTAATATCTTGTGGCACCTCAATTACGGCACCGAGCGAGTTGCGACGCTCTACGAAAACGAGCCTGTTAATAAATAATTCAGCGAAGAGCGGGCACACGGACAGCGCTCTCCTAAAACAAACCCGAACGGAAACGAACGTGATAGCGTCGCGGTCGACGAAAGGGTAGAGGAGTCCGTCGAAAAGAATACGTGAAAACGTCGGTGGAAAAAAAAAGGAAAGAGCGGACAAACGAAGGTGCGCGGCCCGGTGGATAAATAGAATTTAATTTACATCCAACGCACGGAGAGAAAAAGATCGAAAGAGAGACGGAGAGAAGAAGAGAGACAGAGTCGGCGGGGGCTCTTGGTGCGGGGAGGAAACCGTAGGCAAAAGAATCGCAGATAACAGTGCAGGCAGGGAGAAGGAAAGCCCGTCGGGGGTTCGGAAAAAAGGGAAGAGTGTCCGGGGAGCCGAAGGGAGCCAATTAAAATTGGCAATTACCAAACCGGTCGCCGGAAGTTACAATATTCCGAATATTTTTATCTTTCTCTCTGCGTTCTCGGTTTTTCTTTTCGCTTCCGCGCCTTTCAGATGGACGCTCGGTGAAACAGTTGGTGGGCGGGAGGGGGAGGGGAGAGAGGGTTGAAAGGGGGACAAAAGGAAAGCGGCGCGGCCGGCAAATAAAAAGAAGAAAGGAAAACAGAAAGAGGAGCGAGGTACGGGCATGGACCAATGGAAATTGGCTCGCTGCTCGGCGTAGAACGATGGTCCGGCATCCAATAGTATCCGCGGGTACAGATCGATAGTCGGCTGGATGTGGAGCACAGGTCCTGGCCGACGCGACGCCGACGCCGACGCCGACGCCGACGCGACGCCGACGACGCCACGGCCCGCCATCCTGCAAAATCGCTCGGAAAGCGGTTTAGCGAGTCGCGCGAGCATCGCCTGGGAAACCTTCTCTCTCTCTCTCTCTCTCTCTCTCTCTCTCTCTCTCTCTCTCTCTCTCTCTCTCGTTATGCGTATCTCCGACGGGAAAAATATTTATCGAACCTCGCGAGAGCCTCCTCTCGCCGAATCCCCCGATAGTTATGATTAGGTTGCCGCCGAATGCCATCGGTGTACTCGAATTTCCCGCAGTCGGAATTATCAACCCTCCGCCGGGAAACGATACCGACAAAATAAACTGCCATAGGTTCTTATTTATACGGTCGAGAATTAACGTTATCACGAAGAGGATGTCCCGCTACAAGGACATGCTTGTTTTCCGTCTTAACCCTCTGAGGACTATCTGGTGGTGCAAACATACAATTTAACCCTTCGCGGACGTACTCCGTCGACGAGGGTGCAGGAAATGATTTTTCTCAAATAATAGCATACTCCTTCGTTTAACTCCTACACTCAGCTCGTTAATACTCAGTCTTGTTTAACGGAAAAAGTAGGCCCATTAGATTCTTTGAAAGATGAACTAGAAAATGTTCTTGCCTGCAAAAGGTTCGTATACACAGCGAAAGATCAGTATACATTGTTCACGTATTATCTAACGCTGTAACACATAATCTAGTTCTCAGAGGAAAATGTTCTGAGCATTCTGAAAAATCCGAGCCTGCAAAGGGTTAACCCTTACGTAATAACCCAATACAAATGTAACTTTGAAGATTCAACCCCTACGTCAACACTCGATATTGTACTTCATAGGTTCACTAAATTCATGATTACACGGGAAACTAGAAATCTATAGTAGCTTTAATTCATTAACGAAAAAAAAGCCGGACGTTATTTTATTTTATGTTGCCGTGGAAAGAATCTCGGCTTCGTTCGGGCGATCGTTCGCACCGTTCCTCCGGGAGGGCAGTTATCGTTCGATTTATCCCGATTGATTATTTTCAAACCGATCAGGAAACGAAACGACCATTATACGGATATTCGCGCAGATGGGGTCGCCCCTAATCGCGCTTTAATTCGAAATAAAGTAAACAGCGGCGCAGTCGAAAATGCAAACGTCATTATGACGTTAAAGGCTAAATTGTTTGCCGGGCGCAGGCGGACGCGCGTGGTCCGCGCGGTCCGGCCGCAACAATTTCCACATTTTCCCCGGTAATTTCGAATTTAATTGGCCACGTCTACGAACACGACCGCGTGCCGATGTATGACGATGCATGCCGATGCACGCCGATGTATGTCGATGCGCGTCGCTGTGTCTCGCCCCGCGGTTTCCTCGTGTGCACACCGGTGTTCTCCTTGGGCATCGACGCTCGCCGCGTTCTCGCCCCCGGCGATCCTGACGCGTGACACATTATTATGACATGGTAATTCGAATTTAAAATGGGCAATTAATTAACCGATGGGACCGCCGATCTTCCTGCCTACGCGCGCCGCTTCCCTGTATTACCGTTCGTTCGTGAATACTTTATGCTTGTTTCATGTTACACCGTCATGTAAACTAGAATTATCACGCTCTGCCAGGGACTTTATCGACTGGCCCCGCTTAACTGAAAAAGTCTTGCTGGAATAACAGCAGCCTAATCAACATCATTCATCTTCGAATCTCACCACTAATTCCTAAGAGGACTCTCGACTGAAACTTCTAACATGCAAGGACTCATTTAAATTCATTTCAGAATTCTGAAGATAATTTCATTCGCTCTGTGCGAATACAGTTATCATCATCTGCTGATAACTGTCGATTTATAATAAAAATGTGCTCAATTACCATATTGTTATCACGAGATAGCGAATTCCGTGCTGTTCCGCTCCGACAGGCTTGCGATGAAGACCTGAAACAAATCTATTCACTGTCTTACACATTGTAAAATCTTAAGTAAGTATTTTTTTCTACCACCAGTAGTCCCAACTTGCAATGTGGAAATCTTGCGAACCAACAATTTCATTCTGACGAGAGAATGTTGAAGATTGCAAATGTTCATGAATTTGTCGACGTTGACTCTCTTTATCATTACTGCTGTGTATCCAGACAATTTTTAATCCGTTAATAAAAAGAAAAATAAAAATCCATTAACTGTCTTACACATTGTAAAATCTTAGCGCTGTATGTTGTCACATCACCAGTAGTCCCAACTTTCAAAGCGGAAATCTTGCGAACCAACAATTTCATTCTGACGAGAGAATGTTGAAGATTGAAAACGTTTATGAATTTGTCGACTCTGACTCTCTTTATCATTACTGCTGTGTATCCAGACAATTTTGAATCCGTGAATAAAAAGAAAAATAATTTCGTCAGGGTAATTTCACGCAGGTACTGTTGCGCATCCGGGCAACAAAAATGTGAGGGAATACGACCGCCCACTTATAAAAAGAAACATAATATTTTTCTATGGATATCAAGCTGTTATTTGCGAAGAAAATTCGGTTTATAGAAAGAATAATTTTTGAACGGTAATGTCGAGGTGGTATTCGGCGAGCGGGCAGCGAGAATACGTGGAAAACGTGCTCTTCTAGTCGTGAAGACGGGAGGCAAGAGTAGATTCTCGTGTCGTGGGCGACCCACTTCCCAGCGTGAAAAGCCCCGACGCGCTGCGGAAGCCGCGATGCTGTTCCTTTTTGGGCCACCCGCAACGAGTGCACCAGCGGGTCCCCATAGTCCGACTTGTACTACCCGCGGTTTGTTTACGAAATTACGGATGATAATGTAAGCATTTTTTCACGCTCTCCAACGCGTGTGGGTCTCGGGGGCCGCGCTCGCGTCCGATCATGCTCGGCCGCGTGTACGCGTCGCGTCTCGCTCCGGGGCTAATTTTAGGGTGTTCAACCCCCGTACGGTATGTTGCCCGACACCGTGCCTGTTTACACGCGCGTACGTCCCACGAAATTTCTGACACCGAATGCCATTAAACCGTCGAATGGACTACTCTTCTCGGAATTGCACCGGTTATATTGCCGGCGAGACGATAGATCGACGGGGCCGTCGATCTTTTCGGCTTCCGTCCTCGTCCCGCCGATACTCGGTCGCTGTACTCGCGATTTTGTCACGCGCGTTTCTCTGCAATCGTTCCCGATTTCCTAGCAAAATTGCGTAGTCGAATATTTCATAGACTGTTCTTCAGAGCTCGAAAATTCTTCGATTTAACTGTGATCGACGAGTATGCTCGTCAATCCGAAACTCTATCGCGGTGCATTTAACGTTAATGAATTGTTGAATTCTTATCGAATAAAAAAGTAATTCTTTCTCATTCAGCTTTACATTTGGCTCTTATAATAGCCGCATTTGGCCTGCGTTCGAGGTGCATATTCGTAATTGCTTGATTTAAATTCCGCGCCGTGAGGGATTTTTCAAATTCAATTCCACAGTTAACTAGTTAACGAAAAGGATTCTACATTTTTCGTTCTATATTTTATTTCATTTTGTGAAACATAGATCGCACATTTTCCACAGCTTCTGTAGATACAGTTGTATTCTGTAAAATTTAAATATTGCAATTCAACACCAAGAGCCAAATCGAGTCAGCAGGTTACAATAGATAGAAGCACGCGAGAGTTAGAGCAAAGCGGTTCGATTTTCCGAAAAATCTGTTAAACAAAGAGAATCGGGTACGCATTCGGCAACCACGGTTGCGTCGGCGCTATCAATGGCGGCATCGGGGCGGGGGTCAGGGCTGTCCGACGGGCCCAATAGAGAACGATTTAATCCGACCTGAAGAATAGAAGTCGATCGAGCTTCTCACGGTAGCAAATACGGCGTAACTAGCGGCCACGAATTCGAAACAATGAGCTCATTGTCCGTTTCTCATTGTGTATCTTTCTGCGCGGCAGGAGGAGGATCTCCCCGGCCGCAGAGCCGCGGGGCCCCGAAGGTGCATCGGGCACAATGCGAGCGCGAGCGCGAGCATGAGCGCGATCTCGTTCCTGCTCGGGCGTGCAACAATACAATCGGTAGGCGACAGGAGGATATCACGCGCACGACTGGCCACCGGCAATGACTTAATGCTATTTGGAGCCCACGGCCTCTCCGTTTGCACGCCATTATGCACGCGTGGCGGGTGTGCTCGCCCGTGAACCGCTGTAACACGAACCACGAACAGAGACGCCGACGAACGCCGCCAGCGGAAATGTTTGCGGGCTGGTTTTCGGCCCGAACCTGGCCCGCCAAGTCGGAAGCAATTTTCCTCGGGAGAAAGTCGAGCTCGGGATCGCTGTAAAGCTCCTACCATCGATCTTCGATCGGCAGTGGTTAGTGTAGCGTTAACCCTTTGCACTCGAAGCTATTTTAACTCCCGAACGAAACATTTCTTATGACCTAGAACATTTCCCGTGTGTATATATATTTTTGATGTTGTACACATGAAAATGGTGCAATTTACTCGTAAAATCACTGTGTTCAGTAATCAAGTGTTCAGTAATTTATTACATACACACAAATTTAATGATGTAACAAATGTTTTGAATAACGATACAACAATTTTCAGTGTCGCCTTACAGTCGCCATTCGAGTACTTTCACGTCCACACGGTTCACAAAAATTGTCTTCTCTGTCGTCGGAACCTTTTGCAAAGTTGTTCATGAAAATGTACAAATATAAAATATAAAATTCATCACAACATAGTAAACTTAGCTGCTTTTTATTAAATGATACGTGTAAATAAATGTTATTTATCGAGGTTATTGAACGAAAAACATTGAAATGTATTGTAGTTTAATTGTAATATATTTTTTTTATTAAGCTTCTCTTGAAAATAAAATATCTGCATTTATTTAATATTTTTCTTTTCGATGGTAGGTAGCAAAACAGTTCCCCAAATGTAACGCAACTTTGCAACTTTTACACATCAAATTTGTGGTGTTTCTCATTTGATGTGAATAGCATACGTGACATCTACTACTTTTAAGTTTATTAATTGGAGAAATTGGAATCAATCGGTGGTGTTTTAAATTTCCAGAAAGTCTGTGAAGTGGATCGTGACTAACGCTCTGAAAGTCTTTGCAAATGGCACCACGTTGGTGTCACCGAACATAAAAGTGTTAGTAGTGAAAAATGTCTAGCGCTACTAGGTCAAATTTAAAAAATTATTACGTAGCGGGGGATAAATCGTGGGTTCACGATTGGACTTTAGAAAATTGGGAAATAATCGCCGGTAGGTGATGCGTCGAATAAGCAGTTTTACCAATTTTAGGAAAGAGGGGGAACATTTCGAAAAAGGTTAGCATGTTCACTTCGAAAGCGTGGCGACCGTAAGAAAGCGTCAAGCATCGTCCGCGCGGTTGCCAGAGCGAAGAGGAGGAATCATCCACGCAACAATTAGTCCGGAAGGGATCGGTCCGATCGTCCGGGGATCCCCCTGGAAAAGATCATCGTGCTGACACAGCGGAGGCGAGTGTACACACGGGCTCATTCACCGATTTCACGGTAAATCGAGCGTCCCTGAACCGTTCTGGGTCTGGTGCGCCCTTACGCAAACCCATTGTGCGCGAGTGCCTCCTGCGGTGTCACGGTAGAACGAGAACCGGCCGCGGATTGGTCCCGGCAGGTCGTCTCCTGTCTTCGAAATAGCATTACAGAGCGACCATAATAATGGCTCAATCGGTGCGTCGATGATATGGCTTAAGCCTGCCGGGGAATCGGCGTACGAGGAATATGTGCCCGGCACCGAACCGAAGAATGGGAAACGTATAAAACTGGCAAACGTATTCCTCTATCCATTAAGGCGATACCGCCACAAAGGAGATTATGCGTCTTTCGAACAGAAACGGGATACACAACCCCCATCATGTGCACCGTTGTTCGTGCAACGTTCCGACGCGCGGTCCAACAATTCGGTGACATTTTAGCGTAATTCTTCTACTAGAGTAATTATTCCTAATCGATCTATTTTCTATATTTTCTCTATGAGAACATGAACCGAATTTACAGGAGTTTGTTAGTAGATATTTATTATTTTTAACCAGTTAACTGTGACTGACGAGTATACGCATCAATCCGAAACTCTATTTCGGTGCAGTTAACGTTGATGAATTGTTAAATTCCTATCGAATAAAAAAGTAATTCTTTCTCATATAGCTTTACAAGGGCTTTCGCAAACAGTTCGACGTGTATATTCGTCATTGCTTGATTTTAATACCGCGCCGTGAGGAATTTTTCCAATTAAACTCCACAGTTAACTGGTTGAACAAATCATTCGCAGGACGGCTACTGGGTAGGGATAATAATTTGTGTTCGTGAAATGGCAAACAAAAATTCTTTCTCTCAATAAAAATTACTTATGTTCTATTAATTGAGTCCAATGGATCTATATCGCCGTCTACTGGAGAGCGTTTGGAAGTTCGAGCCCATTAACGAGACAACATATAGATCGTCGGAAGATTTATTTTGATCTGTCGGTGGAGCATCGGCCGTCCGCCATGTAAATTGTTACGTATTAACGTTTTAAGTTGGAAATAAAAATAATCGGTCGCAGGCCAGCGCAAACAAGCTGCTGTTCTCTCTCTCCCTCTTCCTCGAGCCGTGCACGATTATTATCGGAAGCTGTACACAGATAAGGGCCGGCGATAGGGTGGGCGCAGGGCGATGACGGTGATTTAATATTTTTCTTGTTATGAGTATAAGCTCGCCAGTTTATTCTGAAAACAGCAGGCCAAGCACCGCTCCGTGTCCTCGCGCAAAACCACCTGCGCGAACCGAACCACCATCGGCCCCCGGTATCGTCGGTCCGTTCTCGATCTTCACTTATTTACCCACCTATTTACCCGTTGACTTTTCCGGCTTTTCTGTTATTTCTAAATGTTTCCCCGCGCGCGATTGATACATTTTCCCCGGCCACGGATTACAGCCGCTACACGCGTCCAAACTGGCTCGGAGGCGGACCGGAAGCTGGTGCGCGGGATTTGTCTGTTGACGCACAAGTTGGACGAGTTCCGGGTCCATTAGATTAGTTACTGCTGCCCTTAATATATTAACCCTTAACACACGGATTGCGACTGTAAGGCGCCACTAAAAATTGCTGTATCATTATTCAAAATATCTTTTACATTATTCAATTTATTCGTATTTAATAAATTACTAAACATTTCCGAACTCTACGAGTAAATTGCACCATTTTCGTATGTATAGTATGAAAAAATAGAAGGGAAATATTCTAGGTCGGAAGAAATGTTTCGTTTTAGAGCTAAAATCGCTTCGAGTGCAATGGGTTAACTGTGCTGCGGCTGTTGTGCAGGAGAAACTGCGGCGGCCATGTTGGAAATTGTAGTGGAAATTGAGTTCTCGATATTTATTGATTCTTTGAGAAATGATTTTTGGGGGATTTTGCGAGGATTATTACACTTTCACTGCCACGTGAGTCACGTGTGTCTGACAGTATACATTAATTAATTGTTTAACAAAATTCCACATACCTCCCTCACAACTTTTTAAATCCCACAGTGGGACTAGTGGTGTCCGCGACGACCACCACAATTTTTTAGTAAATCGATAGCTACGTTCGATGCGGTGTCCAGGGCGGTATCATGAACGCGAAATTGCATGGCAGCGAAGCCAGCCGTGGTTGCGTTCGGTCACGCACTGAGAATATTTTGTCAATCGTCGACGGTGCTCGTTAGCGGCATCCGTCAGAGACGCGGACGCGTCTCGGCGCCCTGACTTCTCGAAATAATCGCGTAGAGGCATAGAAACCGCTTTTTCTTGTTCTTCCTCGGCGCTCTTGTCCCCGGGGACTTGCATACGGTCGTCATGCAGGTTGGCTCCGCCGTGAACGCCGGCGCGCTCGCGTTCTCGTCATTTCCTCGCTAAATGACCAACAAATTCTGCATCATCGTACGCCGGCCGGCACATTGGCACCTCCTAGGAGCTCTGCTTTCACTTCGCGTTCGAAGATGGACACTGTTCGGTGTTCACGTTGCAATTTGCGGTGCGCAAAGAGGAAATTCTTGAGAAGAATTCTTAACAAGACAACAATTTCTCTTTCTACTTGGTGGTATTTGTTTATTTGAGAGAAGGGTGCGTCCTAGGAATTGTGAACCTGAACAAGAACAGCTGATCACACTTCTATTATTTAATCGGTCGTTGTCGAATAATCGTGCTCAATGTGTCGTGCAATATTAAAGGTGATAGTGAACCTGTTGGACAGAACGTGTTTAGAAATGTATTTTTGTGCAGTGGTTGCATTCGGTACTATTAATAGGACCGGCACTTTTTCCCGTTGATTATTCGAGCGTTGCGCACACGTTTTGTTTCGTTGCATTTCTAGTGAATGACTCTAAGAGCCGGACAATAGAAGATGGTAAAGAAGTCAGCGCCCCACGTGCGCAGAAGGTGTTGAAGTAGGTATGCCAAGTTAAATATACGCGTAGGACGCGGAGGCAGGACAAAAAGCACTTCCTCTTGTCCGACGAGTACACTTTGAGGAACGTGGAACGCACGAAGGAGGCGAAGCAAGAACCTTTGTTCCTTCGGGAATGCACACTACTTTTTCGGTAGACCCATTCCCTTTTGTTGTGCGGTTGCAACATACTCTCCGGTATGCTAATGCGACGAAACCATTAGCCGAGAAAACGAGATCTCAGAAAGGGGACTCTTTTTCTTCTGTCGCTTTGACTAACTGTAATTGTTTAATTATCCGGATGTGCCCCTGTAATTTTACAGGGGCTGTAGACTCGCTGATATTGTTGCTGCACTCAATTGAACAGCTGTGAATTCGCATCCATCCAAAATACATAAAAGGAAACCTAGCACTTCGTTCTCTGCAGTAATAATGTAATAATGAATAGTAATAGATAGAGAAGTAACAAGTGAACTGCTACTGCCAATCGGTGTCGCCAGATCAAGACTTCTTCTCCCACTCCAATTTCCCCTTCCACCGCGCTACACCCCACGCTACCGGTCGGGTCACGTGACGCGTTCCGTCATGCGTACTCCGGCACTGACAGAGAGAGAGGGGGTAACAATTTCCCCTCGATCCGTGCTCCCTCCACTCATCTGGCGACGACCAACGTCTACCGTTTCTATTTTCCGATTATCCACCGGCTAATGTTAGCAGCGAATCTAAAAATGGAACTTGCGAAGATCACAGAAGCCGCACAGGAGATCGTAAATCTGTATTAATCCTTTTCAATCCTCGAAGTCAGCGTCGGTACCAAGACCAACACACGGTCGATCTCGCTCCGCCATGGGGAATTTAGCGGCCGCCAAATTAATACGGAATGGAAAGATGACGGTCGCGCATGATTTCCGGCGAAACGAATAGATCAAGGTGGGGGAGGGGTAGGAGTGGTGGCGAAGAACCTGTCGCTTCAACAAAGACCCCAGGGTGTAGCGCGTCCCTGTTCTTCTTGGACGCGTACCTCGACTGTAACCGCCTCTTGTTGATCCTGGCAATGAGTTCTGTTAGCACAACACAAGTTGTCGTGGACGCCGTTGAATATTAAGAACATATTATGACAGACACGCCAGACGGGGATCAGGAAAGCCAGATAGACAGCGTCCCTCTCGGACGTCATAATTCCGTGACGGATCATGAACCGCGCGACAGCCAATTATAAAAAGATCAATTTTCCCCCGGTTTGATCCGGACAGCTGAACGCGATTTACAATCGGGCGGTTGGGGGAGGGGGTTGCGGCATCGGGGCACGGCCACGGATCTCTATCCGACTCCATCTCTCTGGCGGTTGTTTGAATTTCATCGATTCACGCGCGCGTTCGGTGCACTTGCCGGTGCAAGGGGATCCACTAATAACACGGATCAACGGGAATCTCGGCGTCTATCAGAATCAAAGATCTCCCTTCGGAAAAGTCGATACGTCAACAAACACGGCGTCAATCGCGCTCGCCCGCGGAAGAAGATCCACGCAACGGTGGCGTTACACCGAGGAGCATAGCATCGTCCAATTTTTTCGAAAAGCCTGGGCGTGGAAAATCGGAAATGCATAGATTGATTAACCCTTTGCACTTGAAGCTATTTTACCTCCGAAAGGAAATATTTCTTCCGACCTAGAATATTTCCCTTCTATATATTCGTTTTCATGTTATACGTACGAAAATGATGCAATTTACTCTTACAATACCGAAATGTTTAGTAATTTATTGAATACAAACAAACTTAATAATGCAAAACGTAGTTTGAATAATGATACAGCCATTTTTAGTGGTGCCTTACAGTCACCATTCGAGTGCTAAGGGTTAAAAGTAAAAATACATAAGGCCTTTCTACTAACCGGTAAAAAAACCTTGAACTCTTGTAATTCTTAACATTTTGGTCGACTAGAACTTGAGACTGAGAACTTCCACCGCACTTCAAGGAAAATCGTAAGAAAAGAAAAATCGATTTGTTGGAAATGAGAAACCAGAATACCACCTTAACACGTTCACGGACAATAAAAATTTCAGTGAGCAGCAAGATTTTTCTTGAAACTAGTTGTACCATCCGAAATCTGATTAGAAATGAACAATAATAATAAGGTAACTGTCATTGGCAATGACAAATGAAATGTATATTAATTACAAAAACTTAAGGTTGTATAAAATTAAATGAATAAAAATTGGCTTTAAAATTTGAACGCTGTAGCATTCACGTAATTTTGCATCACTGTGAAAATGAATGCTACAGCATTTGACTATATATCTAGAATCTATAGTGAATTTAAAAGGAACTTGCCCGTATTAGGCAACTTTTCTGTACGGGAAACGAGCGGTTACGTGCGACGCAGACGAGAGTGGGCTCCGAGGCGGTCTCTTCAGGGTTGATAGTGAAGATGTCGGGGGTTTACGAGGTCAGACCACGAAACGAGGTGTCGAGACAGCTTTTTGCGGGGGCATTCGGCAATCTTTTGCGAGGCGTTCCTCCCGGTCGCGGGCCAATAATAGAGCAATAAAAAAGCCCATCGGGCCGCTGCACCGTGTTTCAAAGCGACGGTAATGGGGCTTGAAAGCCCCCGGCCCTAGGAAAAGGAAGCGAAGGGAGGAACGGGGTGAGACGACCGCGCCGGCGAAGGGAAAAAAAAGGCCGGGGGAAGAGACGAGAGACATTCGTCTTCGAAGGCGTTCAACCGTTTGATAGCGGAACCACCCAGCGTTTGCACTGCTTGCTCGGGCTTCTCGAGAGGAAATCGGCTGCGACCACCGGAACTGTTTTCAAAGTGACAACCATAGGTGCGTCGATTTTCACGCGTGCCGCGGCGGATTTGCATAGACAAGCATTCGGAGAACTGCATCGAATCTCTTCGTGCTGGCAATCGACACGCGCGACGTCCGCCAGAGACAGACTTTGTCGAGATGCTGAACGAGGTGACACGAAAATGTTGCAAAGTCGAAGGAATTTATGGGATCAAAATTAAATTCCATCTAAAATACATAGATCCTACCAATGTCACTTTTAATTTCATAGCCGATGAAAAGAGGAGAACTTGTTAACCTTGTTGGTGTCCAGGTGAATTGAATTGTGACTATTGCTTTTTTCTACGAGATTGTAGAGGGAATAGAATTCCCCAAAAAATAGAATAAATCGAGTGTTTCCGTTTCGTACCGAGCATCAAGTAGACCGACAAACCTGTGGAGGGAGATAAATGAACATGTTTATACAAATGGAGCTTGGTTTCTCGATCATTTGCTTCCTGAACGAGGGTCACCAACGGCACTTTCCTTTTCGGCTAAAATCGGTGGGCGGATCGTAAACCAGGAATCGTTTCCGCTCCTCGTTAACACCTAACAATTTGCCGCTGACGAGCAAACCAGACTAAAACTGAAATAATAAAGCCTCACGATCGAAATCCGCCGCGTTCTCGCGCAGGCCTGCGCGTTAAATAAAAACCGAACGAGCTGCTGCGCCAATCCAATTGCCAATTTACTTTTCCCAATTGTATCAAGTATAAAACCACGAGCTCCTCGTTGCCAATAATGAAACTATGAGCTTACAATTCTCGCTTAAACCAGTAATACCAAATAAAAATCAAACTATTAAACAATTAACACTAGGTTTACGGAGCGTTAAAAGTGAGTATTTTACATTACTTTATAAAAATAAGAAGAATGTGTCTGTCAAAGTTTTCAGCTATTTTTTAAATATATATATACCTAAGGAAATAAGTTTGTTCAGTAATTCCACGTAGATGGATCTTCACAATCTCAATAATCGTAAATTAAAAATATTAGAACCCGTCATTTTGACTAGTGTTAATTGCTCAAGTAAATCAGTCTATCCCCTAAATTGAATAGCGAATTTGCAACTGTTTTCGACTAAAAATAAGCAAAAGAGTGCTGAAAGAAAATCGTAAAAAAATTCCCGTCACTTGGAATAGTAACAATGGGTGCCGACCGAACGTACAAAGAAGTCGAAAATGGCGGCCGGCAGCGATCCCCTGTCCTCGCTGTTAGCAACGTCTTCGGGGCTAAATTATTCAGGTAGTTAGTGCCAGGGCGTTGCAGTAAATTTCCGGAAATAGTGTCGGGGCACGTAGGAGACACACGATACCCCGTTCCCTCGATCACGGGCCTTCCCGATCGATCACGCGGCTCAATGCGCAGCCGTGATCCAGACGGCGTTTCGGGAGTCCTTCGTCGATCCATCGGTCAAGTCGTTGACATGTTGACGAGGCGCAAGGAACGTCTGGCGTCACGTAAAAAAGCCGTTCGTCTTCGGGAACGCATCCACCCACCGTCGACAGGTCTGACGCCTTCCGAGGGCCTGATGTGGGGTCTCCCGTCACTATAGCACGGACACGCACACAGGAACGTCGAACAGACGTCTGAAGGGTCTTCAACGACCGAGGCTTCGGCTTTCGAAATTTAATAGACGTTAATCACGACCGGCTGGGTTAATTTCTCTGATTGGGCTCGCTCAGTGGCTGTGGCTCTACTCGAACCGCTAACCTTGTTCGCCTTTGCTTTGATCGATCCGCATAAATGTGTCTTTATCTTGAGCATCTTCTTGAAGAGATCTCTTCGTCCGCAAAGAGATATCGAAGAGGTATCGAATTTCTGCTGGATTTTATTGAGCTTCGTAAATGCCTTCAACATTTTCTACGTTTTCTGCAAAATATTCTAGTTCGACTTTACATTTTAACTACGCCTAGGGAGCAAAAAACGAACAAGAAATATATGGAGAATTCATTAGTACGCACAATGAACTTGAAGCGATAATGGAAAATAGAAAACATCAATAAGCAAAAATTCGAAGGAGATCCGTTTGAAATCTTTAGCGTCATTTTTCTCTCGAGTATTCGTAGAAAAATCCTAATGGCAACGTTCCACTGACATTCCAGCAGCCCCGGGAGGCTCGTTCTTCCCCACACGGTGTCGGGCGAGGAAAGAATTCGAAGAAACCCCGCGCAAGATCGGGGCGAAGATACAACCAATCATCGCCGTTAATCGAATCAGTCGAGATTCTTCGCTCGTAAGACGGTATTGTTTACGGGACGTGGCCGTGTCACCTCGTCTCGGAATGAGATCGCATAAATAGCCCCGGTGCGTGGCAGCATCCTCCCCGTACCAGCTAAGTCATCCGTGAGACTCATTGTCAGCTTCGGGTTCAACTTCTCTCTCTCTCTCTCTCTCTCTCTCTCTCTCTCTCTATCTCGCGTGGTTCTCGTTCACAGTGGAATCCTGGAGCAGGAGCCGTGTGTCACTGTTCTGACGCAGCAACACGGGCCAACGTGTGATCCAGGATGAACCATGAGGAGGGGAGGGAGGAAGGGGGTAACAAGGAACCAGTTGGAGAAGAACAGAGAGAGAGAAGGAGAGGAAGGGAGCAGTCAGTCTGATTGTCCGTTCGAAAAATGACCACACGGATTTTTCTCTCGGTTCCATTGAGCCTGGAGAGCCTCGAGAGACTCGAGTCACTCTCTCCCTTCTCTCTCTGCACCCGTTCTCCACCTCACGTCCGTTCATTCATAATACCGTTCTCGAGTGGACGGCAGTCAGGCAGGCGGGCCCCGAAGTGGACCGGATGGTATTTCGTTTTTTGACAGCCAGCGTTGATCCTTCTTCGGCCGAGCCACGAGTGCCGCTGATTCTGCCGCGCACCGAGTGCCCGGGAGCCCCGGGATTTTGCTTATTGTATAAATAATCGGTACCTGATAGTTCCCCGGGCCAGTGAGTCGTCGAATCGACGGAGTTTATCGCCGCGATCGCGATCGTCGCTCCCCAGCCCGTCGAAATCGGTCTACGATGGCACCGGCCTCGGACGATGGTACCCCGGTCACGGTGGAACGAAGCCGCCATTTTCTTGGACCTTGGTCAGAATTTGCCGTAGCATCGGGAACCAGAAAGGTCAGTGTGCCATCAGCAATTGTGTAATACAGTAAACCGAAAGTAATGGTGCACCTAATAGTGTACAAAGAAAATCTATTTTCGATATACTGCGGTTACAGAAGCTAGTAAAGTAGACGCCACGAGTGATCGAGAAATTGAAGAAAATCGAAGCTGAAGAATGACGATCGAGATCAGTCGAGGGTCGTATTTGACCAGCTATGCTGCCTCTTTAAAAATGTTAATAAACGGGAGTTTGTTGGAGCATTTTCAGTGCAAGCATAGGTGTTCCCGATGCCTAATTCGAAAATGCCATGGGGCATTAAATATATCGCTTTCACGGTCAACATTAGGGGCCAACCAGGCGTCCGTGTATTCTTAACGCCGAATCGTGAGTCGCCTCGCAGCGGCTCAAAGCGATTCAAGTGGCTTCGCGAGAGAGAGCAAATATTTGAGGAGGAACGATGAATTCCAATGGAATTCCACGTCCCCTTGCAGACATCGCGGCACCATATTGCGGGGATCGTTGATGGCGTCGAGTCGTCGAAATCGCGAGGTGGGCCCGCGCGCTCTTTGGTAAACAAACAACGGTGGCCTCCGAATCTAAATATAATAAAAAAAAAAAAATGTGTATATACCGGATCTGTACTGGATCTGGATATGTACTGGATCCCCCAGGTATTGTTCTCACCTGTCGCCCGAGACATGGTCCTAACCCACGAAATTCCAAGGCACACGTTCAGCAGTTCCAATCGATCTGAAATTGTTCCATTTAAAATTAATTTCATTTAGTCTTACTTAAGATGAACTCAAACTTGTTTATTATTATCATTTTCGATTGCCTAGGAGCTCCATTTAGGCGTACTAGGAACGTCGGGACGTTCTCGCAGTACTCGAATCAACTGCTGTAATTAATTTCCCAGTCGTCGGTCATCGGTGATCCCCGTGGCGCCAGAGGCAAGTCGAGTACCAGTCATCGGTGACCCGAACGGCAGCCGACGTGCTAAAAGATCTTATCAGGAAGAGCTACCCGCAATTACACGCTCCGAGTTTATTTATATAAAACCACCTTCGTTTAGATATGCAATAAGAGGGAAACATTGTGCTCACCGAGTGGGCTCTCTTAATTACAAAAGGAGAGTATTTGACACGAAACCTGAAATCTAAGCAGATTATTTCTCCTGACAGCCCTTAATTCAGAGGTCTCCAGGTGGTTAAAGTGTTAAACGATTCCGAAGAGTCTATTAACTCATCGTCGGCGGATAAATCGTCAATGGCGAAATAAAAAGCAGGTCATCCGCACGCTCCGGCGAATTCTAGCGTCAGAATTTGGCACGGGGGGGCAGCCAACAAAAATTCTTTACGGGGACGGCTCGATGATTCCGTTTAGCAGGGATTGATCGTCGCGAATTCTTGGACGTCGCGATTCGAGGAGGGAGAGATGCCGGGCTGCGTTCCGTGCATCAGCGCCGTTAAACTTTCATTTTGTAGCGTACTCTGTTACTCATTTGCTCGGACACCGTGCATTCCGATTGAACCGGGCTCCATAAAACAGAGGGCTTTCATCGGGTACAACGGCGCTCCGGGCCGCCCGGCCGAAAATCACGGCGGACTATTTTCGAAAGACGGGGCGCGGTTTTAAAAAGCCCGCCAATCGGCGATACCGGGCCGCCGGGGCTGTCGTTGGATCGCCGGTCTTTGTCGTCGAATTATTTTAGCGGCCGATATTTCCATCCGTACTGCCACCTAACCGGGGCAGCCAGCCAAAGTCAACAGAGCGGCCCGAGCCTCCATCCGTCCCCGCGACCCTCGCTTTCTCCCGCGAACGTACTTCCAGAACCATATCACAGAATGCGTGGATCGCGGGACGTTCGCGCACCGCCGTATGAATAAGTCGCCGACGGAACGGGATCATTCGATTCCACCGATTTCAATTACGCTCCCGCAAAAAGAAGCGAACTCGACAGGGCACTGCCTCGTCTTTCACTGAATTAACACATTGTTGACCGGGAACGTCATATGACGTCTTTCCTAATGTAATTGACGAAGTATTATACCTTCAAATTGTGGTTACTGTTTACCATTTGTCTTCGTTAAATTTACAATTCAAACTGTAAATATATTATTGAAAAACTCTCAGATTATAAGCAAACGTGGTAAGATCAAGTTGTTTTACATTTCCCCAGTTAGGACGCGACGTATAAATCGTTATTCTTAAATTTTCAGAAATGGCCCATTGCGAACTTTTTGAAGAAGAATTTTGTGAAGATAATTTGTCTGACTGTCCAAGTGACGTCTGTGTTAGTGATTCAGAAAACGATAGTTCTTCAGAACATAGTTCTGATTCAGAAGATACAAATATCAGACCAGCAAAACGACGAAAAACCGTAATTATTGAGAGTGACTCTGAACATGAAGATAACGGTTATGATGCTGGATGCTGAAGTTTATTTAGATTGTTTTAGTTCTACATTTAATTACGAAATAATGTCCATTGATAGATGACATTAGATAGCTCCTGCGTAAAATTGCCAGTCAACAATGCGTTAACAACCAACGATTTTCTAGAAATTATTCCTTAATCCACGCAACTTTCGGCTGCTCTGCACTCGTAATCGATGACAAGATATTTTTGGAAAGCGCTCCCTGCTCTTGTGGAACCTTGAACCGCGTTGGATTAAGAATTGATGATTTTCTAAAAAATATCCCTTGGTCTACGCGATCTTGCACCTCACTGGGTTGATGATTAGAGATTTTTTAGAAATTGGGGTGTGAATAGACGTATTCATTTGTATATTAATGTCTTCTGTATAGATTTTTTGGATAGACGCAGGATTGGTGCGGGCTTCGACCGGGATTTAGAAATCCGTTTTTGTACAAAATCCTAGTCGGGCAGAAACGGTACCGACGGTTAAAAAATAGATTATGATCCATCTGGCGAACAGGGATCGAACATTTCGGTGGCAGCTTGTGCATCGATCGACGACCGTCGAAAATAGCGTTGCATCTTGTCGCCGCTAGATCGGCGGGCATCTGAGAATAGAAGGACCCGCGATCCGCGTGTCCTGCTTTTCCGTCGCGACGCCGACGTCGCCGTCGACGACGACGACGACGACTCGGATCCGCTGGCCATCCATCGGCATCCATAAATCGGTCGTTCGCCGTGTTCCCGCGCGGGAACAGGGAAAGCAAACAAGTGATAAATCAACGATAAAACGTTCCGTCGATCGACGAATCGACCGGAAGAATAATAGTTTGCTCGACGATGGCACCGTGCTAGGTGCCAAGCCGTCTAGTTAGAGAACGGTGGAAAGAAAAATAAAACTGGCCCCGCATTCAGCCATGAAACCGTTTTACAATCCCTCCCATGATTAATAAGACCCTCTCCCACGCGGTAACACCTTTTATACAGTCGGTTAGTTCTCGAACGGCCATAATTTTAGCAAAATCGGTAGTTAAACTGAATCGAAAATTGTGTAACAATTCCACTAAGAACACATATCTCACTTTTCAGCTTTGGAAATGAAAAACTCCAGCCTCAGAAAATTCACGCACACGTGACACCGGCCGTTTACGTGCAGTCACATAGTGCCACGCAATTTTTTTTTCATTAGGAAATCTCTCATGAGATTTATTGTTAGATAATGCTTAGTACAGAGTATTACAAAGTATATTGTATGGTATTAGGCACGTAGGTTGCATGCATTTAGAAAGGCTGTTATGTAAACGCACGCGTTAATATTAGGATCAGCTGTTAAGCAACCTATGTCCAATGGCAATTGAAATCCTGCTGCCACGCAATTTCACGTAGAAATCTTCTCCGACGCGTACAATACGTTACGAATCATATTGTACAATAAAGAGACATGCCAGACGATGCTCGACGAATTTGCGCAAAGTTCCGAAGATTAGGGGAGCGGGGACGTGAAAAGCCGCAAGGAGAGGCGAACGAAAGGACGCGGGATGGTAAGTAGCCCCCGGGAACGTGGGAAAGCTCGTGGACTACGGGCCACGAAGACGCCCGGTGACCATTCACCTGTCAACTAGCCATCTTCTTCGTCTTCTTCTTGGCGTTCTTGTTGGTGTTGCCGATCGCGCCACGGTGGCACACCATCATCGACGCTGTCCATCGACGTTGCTCACGTAGTCGCGCCTACCAAAACATCCTCGACGATCCTCCATTTGACTCGCCATTCATCGCCGGTGAAACAGCTTAATATAATCCTATTTAAGGAGCTGGCATTGTGACCGCGGCCGCCACCGCCAGACGCTACGTGACCGAAATTATTTACTCGTTTATTAGATGTCGCTGGCTGGAGATCCGCCGCGACGGCCCACCGAAATCGCCATTGTGCGCGGCCATTGTTACCTCGAGGACTCGCGATCCTTCGGAAAAAAAAAACTGAGCCGTTCGAAATCGCAGGATTTATGTCGACAAGAAGGCGAGAGCAATAGGGAAGATTAGGCCGTTCAGATAACAAAATAAATTAAATTACACTTGACATTCCATTCTGGGATACATATTGTCTTCAATTTGTGTACAATTTTTCTCGTGACTAGCCTGCGGTTTTTCATGCAAAATAAAAGTGTTCCTCGTCGATTTCGGGAAACAGGGGTTGGTTAAATAGCCCTTACACTTCTTAGTAATTGTAATCGTTTGAAAATAACAGGACCGTGTTCTTCTATTTAGAATTTTGTGCGTTTATGACAAAAATGAGCACGTCAAATACAAAATAGTAAAGAGAATTATTAATAGAAGAACTGAATGTCTATGTAGCTCCTATGTCGTTTAACTAATGCAAACGATTTTTATGTTGCATAAAAATCCGCAGTTTATTGGTTAAAAGGCAACGTTTTACTCTAATCGTTTCCATAATGGTAAAAGTGGTGTTTTAATGAAACGATGATATATGAAGCTCCGGATGCTCAGAAAACGCCCTTCGCACCATTTTAATTTCGAGTTTACTCGGACCGGGAACAGTTTACGAAGAAAACGAGGAGAATTGATACCCTGTGAAAATACAGTTCGGGAATGCATTACGAGCGTTGAAAGAAGGGATTTGCAGCAGTACCAAGTTTTTCATAGCCGTCCGCCGAAGATTAAACCTGGAATTAATTTCACCCCCGACCTGTTTCAAATGTGTTCCCGGGGAGCGTGGCGCTAGTAGAAAATTTATACGAGATTCGAGGAGTTTGAAACTCACGCGAGGATGAACCCCGTTCGCTCCGCCGGCTCGGAAACCGCAGGATCACGAATCTTGAGGAAATCTTGTTTTCTGTGATGACATTTCGCGTACCACTCGCGTGTGCGTACGCGGCGGCGGCGGCCATGTTTCAGCGCACGCAAATGTCTCCTGTATGATATTATTTGTTGACATTGGGGCTTGTAAAGCTTGTAATGTAAATACGCTTAAGGGATGTGTACCTTTTGATACCGACTTAATATTCGGAGCGCAAGATACGCATGGCGGAGCCAAAACAAATAGAATTTTGCGATAAATGGATAAAATACACGGACTTGTTGACGAAGGTTAGCTAGACCTACCTATCGAACGCCTCAAATTTTAATATCGATTATAGCGAGCCGGTGTTGAAATAAATATTAAAATCTAAATGATCTTATAAGTCGTAATTTCGATATTTCTTCCTGCACTCGTTCCGGTCGCAAATGCGTAAAATCATGTCCCGAAGACTTTTCGGCCAATTCGAATTTTTCGATTCCCTGGGGAAAGAGGCATCGGCGAATTTCTGGCGGAACCTGTCGAAATTACTTAAATAGAGTCATATCATTGCCAGAGACCGATTAGGTGCAATCGAATTCCAGGATCGGTCTGTCGGCGGAGTTTACACTCGGCTCGGGGCATAGCTTTGCTATGTTAGGTGGGCCAACGTAAGCAAACCTCTTGAGACGAGACACATGTGGCCAACAATGGGCCGAATAGCGCGGAAGGTTACATGTGTAACGTAAGATAAGGACCGGAACCGGATGCCGGGAATTAAAGACAAAAGGTTCCTGCGGCAGTCGGCGCGAGCCTTCCAGGAGCCGACTGACCGATAAATGGCTACTGGTCCTGTCCCTTCGTCATTCCACGCGTTCCCTTTACCCCGAACATCGTACATTCCAGTATTCAATAACTCGAAAATGGAAAAAAACTCCATTTTTTAATGATATACATTATTATACATTGTTTTAACTCATATTTTTATCACTAGAACGACCGGAGCAGTCAAAATGACTGGTTCCTAATATTTTCTCTTACAATTATTGAAATTGTAAAAATGTTTTCATCGGAAATTTTTTAATGAACCTCTTCATTGAAGCTCACATTACAATAAAAGTTGTAGGAAGTCTGAATGAGCGCAGTCTTGTCACTGTTACGAAGCAATATACGTCAGTCGCATTTATTGCTCGGTCGTTCTAGTGTTAAAATGCATGGGCGATCACTCGGCTGCGGATTTTATGCATTTGTGACAAAAATGTCGTATCATTTCTAGCCTTTTAAATACATTAAAAGAATTAAATACATTAGATATTAGAATATCTTGTCACTGGCCAACAAAAAGACGTTAAATCATTTTTAAAAATAAACGAAAAGTGGTTGCCCGGTTATTGGCGTAAGAGTTGACCACTGTAAACAATGGATCGGTCCTTATTTTATTTGCCAGACCAATTTGAGAATGGGGTGCCCAGAGACTCCGAGGATTTCCCATGTTTCTACGGTTCCTAACTTGACAGTTGGATCTCTGTTCGAATATCAGGTTTTATACAGGGCGCGTCGCTTCGAGGCGCATAGTCGAGTCCTGTAACGGTATTCGTGTGTATTCTAGGACAGTGGTCGCTTTGTGTCTTCGAGGACAGAGAAATGGACATTGGGTACACGTGTCTACGAAGGTGCATTAAATCCTCGTCAACGATTTCTTTCGAGTGGCCGTTTTGTGCGTGTCTGCAACCATCAGGATGCTCTTAGAATTATTTCATCCTGGTATTCCACCCGTCATAATTCATCGAAGCTGCCTCGACGTGAACCCTAGGCGTAAAGGGTGTGAATACTGACGTACGCCGCGTATGCGAATTTCCCGGTGCTAATCGATTTTCCTGTCGCCGAACGGGGTGATTTTGCGAAGGTACGGAGAAGTTGCGGTCAGCACGGGGTTCTCGGGGCACCGGCGGATTAACCGTCAGACTTTCCTGGTCGCAGGAGTACGCCAGGAAGTGCTCGCGCGCCGGATTGCCCGGCAGGATTAAAGTCAGAAGCGGCGAGGCGAAGGCAGGTCCTGCGGGAGCAAGGTGACTCGCGGGGACCACCCGTCGTGGCCGTTTAAAGGATTATCCCCGGAGGTGCCATCGTGTCAAAACACCGGCCCTCCGAGAATGGTTTGACTTCGGCTACGCTCGTCACCGACGAATCGCCACGGCCCGGCCGGAAGTGGCGATTCACTGTCGGAGGAAACCCAACGCGAACGGTTGCGAACCGGTCCGAACGCTGCGACGATCGCCGGTGATGATAACGAGGCTGTTAGGGTAAACAGAGGAGCTTTGACCCAGTTGTCCTAACGCCGGGACTCGCTGCACTGTTTCCGGTTCGTCAAAGATCGCAAATTATGGTAGGCTGTAATCGAGCTGTTCAATGCCGAAGTGGTGCAAGTCGGAATAGTTTATCCTCGGGTTTATTATTGGTACGATTATCCGATGCTTGAGGTCAATACTATTTCAATAAGTTTGATCGTTACTTTGTCTTTCGTAAATTCGTAGTGGAAGAAACAAATGTCCAGTTTTCTTTTTGCCCGACGGATTCAGTTGCACCATTATTCTACCCTTAATTTCACCCTCCCTGATACGTCGTGGAACAGGTATAATGACGACGAATGTTCAATGCTGAAGTGGTGCAAGTCTGAATAGTTTATCCTCGGGTTTATTATTGGTACGATTATCCGATGCTCGAGGTCTCTAATATTTCAATAAGTTTGATCGTTACTTTGTCTTTCGAAAATTCCTAGTGGAAGAATCAAATGTCCAGTTTTTCTTTTTGCTCGACGGATTCAGTTGCACCATTATTCTACCCTTCATTTCACCCTCCCTGATACGTCGTGGAACAGGTATAATGACGACGAATGTTCAATGCTGAAGTGGTGCAAGTCTGAATAGTTCATCCTCGGGTTTATTATTGGTACGATTATCCGATGTTTGAGGTCAATACTATTTCAATAAGTTTGATCGTTACTTTGTCTTTCGTAAATTCGTAGCGGAAGAATCAAATGTCCAGTTTTTCTTTTTGCCCGACGGATTCAGTTGCACCATTATTCTACCCTTAATTTCACCCTCCCTGATAGGTCGTGGAACAGGTATAATGACGACGAATGTTCAATGCTGAAGTGGTGCAAGTTGGAATATGTTAATCCTCGGGTTTATTATTGGTACGATTATCCGATGCTTGAGGTCACTACTATTTCAATAAGTTTGATCGTTACCTTGTCTTTCGAAAATTCGTAGTGGAAGAATCAAATGTCCAGTTTTTCTTTTTGCTCGACGGATTCAGTTGCACCATTATTCTACCCTTAATTTCACCCTCCCTGATACGTCGTGGAACAGGTATACTGACGACGAATGTTCAATGCTGAAGTGGTGCAAGTCTGAATAGTTTATCCTCCGGTTTATTATTGGTACGATTATCCGATGCTTGAGGTCACTACTATTTCAGTAAGTTTGATCGTTACCTTGTCTTTCGAAAATTCGTAGTGGAAGAATCAAATGTCCAGTTTTCTTTTTGCTCGACGGATTCAGTTGCACCATTATTCTACCCTCAATTTCACCCTCCCTGATACGTCGTGGAACAGGTATACTGACGACGAATGTTCAATGCTGAAGTGGTGCAAGTCTGAATAGTTTATCCTCGGGTTTATTATTGGTACGATTATTCGATGCTTGAGGTCACTACTATTTCAATAAGTTTGATCGTTACCTTGTCTTTCGAAAATTCGTAGTGGAAGAATCAAATGTCCAGTTTTTCTTTTTGCTCGACGGATTCATTATTCTACTCTTAGTTTCACCCTCCCTGATACGTCGTGGAACAGGTATAATGACGACGATGACTCGTATGATACACGCGCGTGTAGACGCGCCCTGTCAAATAGCGACGGCAACATGGCTACCGAGCACGTATTGTCCGGCAGCAGACTGCTACCGAGACAAGGAGAAACTCTGGGCTGACAGTCGGCTCCATTAAGCCCCATTATGAGCGAAAGGTACACAACATTCGCCTTGCACCTCCACCGGACCGAACTTTCTGTCTTTCACGCTGGTAACTCGTTAATCAGAAAGACAAGACTGACTTTCGAAGAATGGCAACGAGCTCTGTTCCGCAATGGCGACTGGTCCCCGCTCTTCCCGCCTTTCTGTTGCAAAAAGGCACAAATTTCGATACTTTGATACTCTTCGGATACCATTAACCAGTTAACTGTGATTGGCGAGTATACTCGTCAATCCGAAACTCTATTGCGGTGCAGTTAACGTTAATGAATTGTTAGATTCTTATCGAAGAAAAAAGTAATTCTTTCTCACTTAGCTTTACAAGGGCTTTGGCTTTTATAGTGACCGCATTTGACCTGCGTTCGACGTGTATATTCGTCGTTGCTTGATTTTAATACGACGAAGCTCTTAAAAATGATGAATTTAATTCTGAACAGACACTTGTACGAGACAAAGTACAAATATGGATACAATTAACTGAAGGACGTACCGCAGTAAATAACGTGCATTTCCAAAATTTCTACACAAATCCAAAAATAGTTGACTCAGGGGGATAGGATGGAAAATAATGTGCATTTTCCAAATTTCTTTATAAATCCAAACATAGTCGATTTTAGAATATTTCATAGACGACGCGTACCTTTAAGCTTTATTACCAAAAAAATATGAGATAAAAATGAGGGAACAAAGGCGAGCTCAGGTTTACAGGATCATGTCGTTGACCCGCGCACAGCTCAGTCGGCAATTCGCGACCTGACATTGTTTGTTTACACAATCACCGCATTGTTTTGTCGAACACGGCGGCAGCAGGATCAGGGAAAAGATCGCGTGACACCATTCGTAACGAATATCGTGTTCTGGTATTTCACACGTGCAGGCTGGACCGTCGGGGAGCAACCGAAGCCTAGAAGGAAACTGGTATCGTATTAATTGCCGCTGCCTTTCGTCAGGCCGTTAATTAAGCGGTCACCGCCCACTCTGAACGTCGGCACGGATTTTCTTGCCGCTGGTGCCACGCTGTCTGCCCGAACACGCCGGAAAGACCGTCCCCCCCTTCCTTTTTCGGTCTGGAAGGACCCAAGTCTCTTCTGAGTCCATAATTTCTGTTATTCAGCCCGAATATCCTCACATTAGGCCAACCGAACGTTTTACGGCTCTGGGACTCCGAGCCGCTTTCATTCAAATAATAGAACCAATATTCCTGATTATCTATTCAATAGAACCGCAAAATTAAAGAATTATGTTACATTTTGTGCACAGGGGCCCTATAGATTTCTATTCAGCATTGTGGTAAGGGAAAGTCAATGTACGAGAGACCGGACTGTGATAGAGTTTCGATACAGTATGGCGACCATACCTATATCCGAAGCTCCCACCTCGAGTTTCTAATTGAAGATCACGGTATTCATTTTCTGTTTTACGAAACTATTTAGCGCTCATCTAATTCTACAACATGGCAAGATTCCAGAAATCCATTGCCGAAATAAAGAAATCGACTCTCATACGTAATATTCTTTAATGTATAGATCGCTTTTGCTCCATAACCTCAAAAGCAAATAGACGGCAGCACCGAGCCGTTTCTCGCAAAGACCTTTCGAATCCTCGAGTTCGCAAAGGCGAAGGAGACTATCAGGCGATGTTATTCAAAGATTCGATTCCGAACGTTGGCGGAGAAAGGTTACAGGACATCTACGCGGGACAAGCCGCGAGCAACCACGTTTCCATTCAGAACGGAAAGCTAAGTCCGTCTCGTATCCTCGACAGGATTTCGAAAACGGTTCACTGTTTTCTCAGGCAGCCGGCAGGGCCTGCCCGATATTGGCGGCTCTCTGTTTTCATAAGCAGCGGGCCCACTTCCTTATTGCCACGCCCGAGTGAAAAAAGAGACCACGAGGAAGAAGAGGATAGACAACTTTCGGTGCCACGCTGTCTGCCAAAGACGGCATTCTCTGACCGCGGCGACGAGTGCACGTCTCCCTTCCCGACACGTCGGAAATACGCGTTTTGGGGTGGTATTGGTGACTCGATGAAAACCGACAGAAATACGTTCGTGAAGGCTCGGGGGTGGTTCCAGAAAATTGGGACGCTACACTGAAATTATACGAGCCTTCGTCTTTCACTTTCTTCTCTAGATTTTTTTTTTAATATGTCTTACTCTAGAGAGCAAACTGTCGAATTAAAATTCAAAGATTTCGCTTTTATTGCCAGGTAAGATGGCGAGGGATAAGATCTTCAAAAAAATTTAATCCGTAGACAGGCTGAAACGGGAAAACACAAATGTTATTACCTTGGCAACGGTGTGGGACATCGTGAAGCTGATGGGTTGACCGTCAATCATTCAACGGAGCACCGCTAACAAGCCCGTTATCACCTGCAAAGATAGGAAACACTTGTTAGAAACACAATTACACTATCCGGTTGTGTAAACGCGGTAATATGTAAATATTTTCCCAACGTCCTTCCGCTTTCAGTGGCAGTCATTTTTTCAAGTGACGCGAATTCTTTTCTCGATCCCGAACGTGATAGAAGTAGTTTTATTCAATCTGAGGAATATCATGTAAATAAAGAATATTAATTTTCAGATTCAACAGCAATGGTAATTTCGGTCATGGACCGTTTCTCCCCAGCTTACTTTCTAAAGGTAGACTGTCAATAGAATACTAATCGACATCCGGTAAATACTGTGCCAATATTGCTGTGTGGATCAGCACTCGTGACTACCGCTAGATAACAGTGCAATGTTCAACAAATGCTGTTGAAATTCTCGATCACGCGAAGCGCCGAGCAGAGTTTCTCGGTGCTTGAAGGGTTCTGTCACGTCCCCGTCAGCCCACCCCACACTTCGCGATAAGCAGCGACACTTTAGCTTCCATCAAGCCGGGGAACACCACCATTCCCGTAATTGGATGGTTGCGGCGTTCGACCAATGGCGGCGAGGCATTCGCCACCCCTGAAGTTCGCATCCGGCAGTCGCGAACTTTCGTGGCGGGTTCGCGATCGAAGAAAGGCGCAGGGTCGGCGAAGAAAAGGGTGGGTTGGGGTGCCGCCCTTTGGTTAGCACGCCGACGACAGGAACGAGGAAATATCGGCGTGGTGGTCGACAGCGAGGGGGAGGTTTCTTTGTTTTGTGTGAAAACAGCCGCAGGGGTGACGGACTGTGGCATCAAACCAAACTGAATATTGCGCCCACACTTACGTCGGCTCCGTGGCCTGAATACATGGAAAGGTGAATTGTCCGGACGCAGAGAGGAACCTAGTTCCGACACGTAGACCCGGCTAGCCCGCGCGAATCGATCGACGGGTCTGGGTTAAATACGCCGCCACTTTGCCGCTTTTCACAGAGCCGATTGCCAACTCGGGATTCTTGCCACGAATTATGTCCAATAACCACCCTTATGCTCTCGCGTGGCCTCCACCTCTCGAGAAACCAGATGCCGTTGAAAAATTTACCCCTTTCATGCCTCCCTCAGAAATAGTTACAGGAAAGACAATATTTTGCCCATTCTACAATTTAAATCGACAAATCACGTTTCACGATACGTAGAATTTGATTTTTCTGTATTTCAGTAAAAGCAAGAAAGTAGGAAAGAAAATCTGAATATAATGATGCGATTTTAACACTGGAACAACCGGAGCAGTCAAAATGACCGTTTCCTAATTTTTTCTTTCACAATTACTGAAATTGTAAAAATGTTTTCATCGGAAATCTTTTAATGAACCTCTTTATATTACAATAAAAGTTGTATGAAGTCTGGGCTATGAAGATGGGCTCGGTCTAGTGTTAGACAGTATTAGAAGAATTTTGGAATGTCATATTGTCTTAAACTTACCAAAATTATTAAAGAAGAGAAGGCTGTTATAAAGGGTTGCACTTTCTTGCGACGGATGCTGACAATTTTTATTTTGCACGAAGAGCTGAGTCGCTGTCTTAGACCGCAGTCTAATGATGATTTATAAAAATGAGGTTCTTCACGAAGAGGAGGAAACAGAAGAAATGTGTAAGAATTGCGTCGAAAGAACAAGCTACCGCACAAAACAGCGAAGCAATAACGCAGGAAACGAATATTAGCCGGCAACGAAGTTTTATGACAAATTGTCCGACTGCCGACAAATCACGCGTAATCCATATCCGCTCTCTTGGTCAATTTATCATTTTCCCTAGGAGGGAACGAGTTCGCCCATGTGTGCGCCGACAGCAAAACGGAGGGGAATCTTCGCGGTAGGAAGGTTGAAGACGAAAAAGAGTGTCGAGAAGAAGCGAGGAAGAAGTATAGAAAAGTCGGCGGGAGGGAGAGAGGGAGAGAGAGAGAGAGAGAGGGAACGTATCGAGACGTAAATCAGGCGGCAATTAAAATTAGCGAGAGGTTCACGCTAAACGGCCGGGTTACATTTATCCGTCCACGAGTCTTTGATGAGTTTTCCCGAGAACGGCTCGGTTACCTCGAACCTCTGTCGGTTTTTCGGCATTCGCAGCTCTCGAGGTTTACGCGTATCCGTTGTCGCTTCCCTTTGATCTTGTTCGCCATCGAATCTCCTCCCACCAAAGCGTTCTCTTCCTCCCTCGCTCTACTTCCGTCTTCTGCGTCCACCTTTCCTTCCTGTTTCTCCAAATTCGTCTCGAACTTCGGAAATTCAATAAATACTTTTTAACCCTCTCGCGATTCTTTTTATTCGGACGACGGAGAACAATGAAAGAGACAAAGGAAAATGCATTTATCCGTATTTGGATTTTTAGCAATTTAGCGGCAGCCTTTTAAATAATTTTGCCGATATCAAGAATTTTCCTTCGATGCTCTGTTTCAGTCGGAAAATTCAATGAATGTTTCCTAACCCTCCTACAACCCCTCAATATTCACTCATTGCCTGTTTCCGGGCACTGCAAAATGTAAAATGCAATTTTTGACGATTGTCCGTTTTCATTTGACATCAAAACTCTTGCACGTTAATCTGGCCCACCTTCCATATTTTATATGAAAATCAGTTGGCAGTAAGTTACGAATGTATCAAAACCAAGTGTCCGAGCAGAGAATTCGTCGAGGGCGATAAATCAACGAAACGGCTAATCTGATTTGCCAGAACTTTTGAATGAAGCTAAACGGACACGTGTGCACTTGGAGAACTCTTTGTCTTCGCCAGGCGAGTAACGATCGTTCGCAAGAATATCCCTCGGACCGTCGGGCCACGGATTATTTTCAACAATTCCCTCCGGAGAGACTCTTGGCTGAATTTCCAATGACAAATCAACAGCTGCGAGTCTAGGACACGAATGTTTGACGTTTATATCATTCGCGTAACCTTCCGCGACGGGTGCATTTGGATACAATGTGAGCTTGGAACGTTTGCTCTTAAATCTTGGAAATCGAAGTGCTAGAGTTCCACGTTGTTGAATAAAGAATTTTCTTCAGATACTAATAACTAATAACATATATCCATGCAACTAAGCTGCGGATTTTATGCGTTTATGACAAAAATAAGTAGGTGTACTTTGAAATATTACAGACAGAAGAATTTAAAAGCGCTATTGTATTATTTTCAACCTGCTAGACATAACAAGAAGGAAAACAAATTTCTATTTCACCACAGTTTGTAGCAATTCGGGCAAAAATGGTTTATTTTGCACGGAGATCCGCAGTTCGTGATAAATACATAAAATCGACAGTTTAGTAATTAAAAGGGTAGGAGTCGGCTCGAAGAGGGGAGGTTTGTTTTCGTCCAGATTTCGCGAACGAGAATCCGGAGCGGTCGGTTCCGAACCGTCGGAAGTCAAGAATCGGAGTTTCCAGATCAGATTGGGATTCCTCAATGAAGACGGCTATCCGACGGGATCGACTGGTGGCGTTAGTCGAGTTAATCCGGCATAATCCACGGATTGCCGGTGGGCCTCGGTTAAACGGCAACTCTCTTCAATCACCGGCCTTTTTACCCGCTGTGCGACTGGTGGCGTTGTTTGACGCGGATTCCATAATCCACCGGTTAATCTAGACCGATTTACGAGTACATATAGCCGCGACCACGTCAATGAGGTGACACCGGAGTCTTGACCGTATCCTCCCAGATCCGTCTCGTCCCTTGCCGTGCACGTATACCTCGACCCTGGAGGGGCAAAGGGCACGAGACCCGAGAGAAAAGGACCTCGGCCAGATCACGAACGCGTAGGACCCAGAGGTGCGTCCTTGTCTCGACCATTCTCTCGGTGTTTTAAGTCGTTCCAGATGGCCGATGTGTAGCCTCTCTTTCTTGCAAGTTCTCTCTCTCTCTCTCTCTCTCTCTCTCTTACTCTTCCGAGCAACCACCTACAGGATGGACCCCCTTCTAAGCCGAAACAAATGTTCCGTGCTTTTCTGAAACCGAATTCCGACCGTCCAAATTGGTCCGTCCTCGATCACTATGTTATGCGGAGCATGGGGCATCGTTGAACACCCACAATTTAACCCTGTGTTAGGCGCGTGGGTGGCATGTGTTTCCCAATCCAGAGACTCCGCGGTTTCTCGGCTGAAAATTGTGGACGTCGAGACATATTACTTGATAAAATGGTACTTCGTTTGACACTATTACTCACATTATTAACACTAGGAGCACTAAACATGACTATTTTACTTTATGAAAATAACATGAATGTATCGATCAAAGTTTGTAGCCATTTTTTTTTTAATAATATATACCCGAAGATATACAATCTCAATATTCGCAATTTAAAAATATTAGTATCCGTCATTTTGACGGGTTCCGTAAATCTAGTGAGACACTTCCTGTTTCTTAATGCAGAAAATCTGTCCGACTACCCACTTACGGGAAAGAAGGAACGAAAGTGAAAGCTGCCTGGAATGAAACAGCAAACTAGAAAAATAATTCACTTGAAAACTGTCTAATCTCGGTAACAATCGTATGGATGCGAGGTGTTAGGTCAACTTGAAGCGTGAAAAGTTCCGGCGCCGTATTTGTAAACGTTTTCTCGTCCCGATACGGAAAGAGGCTCGCTGAAACGAGGGTAGAGATCTTTCGGGGATAGAGAAGAATGGAAACGCATGTTTCAAGTGGCGACGCAAAGTGGCGGTGCTCCGAAACGAACATTTAAACTCGTCTGGACGTGTGTACTCGTACGTTTCCTATTTTATTGCCCCGGTCGCGTTAATTGTGACAGAACTTGAAGACGGTGAGATTATTTTTTCACAATGACCTAACCCAGACCTCACGGAATCACCTTACACCTTTTCGGCTGAAGGACTCTTCGGGGCAACCCGAAGAAATTGTCTCAAAAGTCTGAAGTGGTTCACGCGACTGCAACGTGTTTCGTGATTTTACGACGTCGCCGAAATGGCTGTCGCACAATGGTTCCTTTATGCCGCAAGAAGCAAGGCAATAGTTTGCAAGACACTACGTAACTGGTTCATCAATTTAATAAGTTTCGTTGAGATTATTATATAGAAAAAGATTTTGAAGCTTCTTTTTCACCAACCACAGTAAATCTGAAAACCGTCAATCAATATCCGGAGGGTACAGTGCTAATTCGAACCTCCGAATGTTAAATAGAGACGATTACAACATTTAGATTTAACAGTAAATGCAGAAACAAATTCAGTTCCTTTTTCTTCTAACAAATTATTAGCGACACAGTAGTAACTACATTTGCGTCTAGTGAGAGAACGTAGAACGAATTGGACGAAGTGAAAGGTTATTTCAGACAGCAAACTCGCACCTTCGCTGACTCATTGTATTTTTATTGTAAATTGCATCGTATATCGGAGTGTTTCGAGTATGAAAAATCGGTTCATCGATCAACCAGGTGAAAGTTTCGACGCCGGATGAGTTCGGTATCGAGAAGAAATCAGTGGCAAGGGGAAAAATTACGAGCAAGTCTTGCTCCGACCTAACTGACCTACCTGTTGTGCCAAGGTCACGCGGAAGATTCAATATTGATTCAGAAAATATACGAAATCAGTCGGTGAACAGGTTGGGACAGGGGTTCGGCCGGTGTTTTTATTTAGTCTGGGGTAAAGTATTTAAGAATTCAGCTCCGCGTGTTACGCAAAGCATCGCATAATTCGTAAAACGTGTTCCATATTAATCTTTCATCGTACAAACAAAATGGTGAATTTTTAAAAAAATTCTGGATCACTCAAACGATTTTCTCCATGATCATAAGTTTCAGTATGTATAGACTTGTACTCTCAGAAATTGCTTCAGGGTTGATAACACTGGAGTTTGTATTAACAACTTTTATATGGATAACGTTGACTCGGAAATTTAATGTTTATCGATTAAATAAACCCCGTTTTCTTATGCGAGTAGTGACATCTGCTAACGGGTACTCGACAACTACGATGGTAATATATCGGTAAAGCAATCACAAATTCATAATGACGACTACAAACGAGGTATAAGAATAGACCATTTGCCAGAAACAAAATTTAACAATAGATCTAATACTAACCACATTTTCGTAAACTTATTTTGGGAGACCTAGAGCCCCGTTACCATTTTTGTGTCACACCTAACCTTACCGATAGTTAATGGCTTGGCCACCGACGAGGTACCTCTCGTCGGTTGTGGAACTAATAACGTGGAATGATAGTTATCACTGATCTCAAATATCAACCACAGAGGAAATGAGAGTGCTCACGCTCAGGGTTTTAGTGTCCCTACTTTTCTGCATCATCTTTTCAGCCTGGAACAGAACCTGCATCAACTTTTTAGCCTGGACCAGAACCTGCATCATCTTTTTTCCTCGTTTCGCTTTCTTCGTTTCTGTTTCTCACTTTCGTTTCATCCAGTTATCTATTATTTGTTTCATAATTTGCAATATTTATGTCGATAACGCAGTTACATTGATCCACAAAAACCCGTAAGATGTCAGGCCAGTGCTTATTCCTCGTCGGTAATACAACTGACTTCCTTAACAACGAAGCAACTACCAGATTTTCTACTTTACCATCCACACTTCAAAATTCTGCAGACATTCTCTAGATCAACTGTCGGCAATGTAGAACTTAATGACTGTACACAGGAATGATTAATAAACCAACATTTATCAATACTTCACACTCTCATAACATTGAAAAATATTTTCTAGAGAGTCAGTGTTCCAAAAACACCGTCAGATTATAATTACATTCCGATAGAAACTATTTTCGTATAAAAATGATATAAACCCGAGCTGGTATTATTATTTCCGAAATAAAAGTTGTTAGGTGTGAACGATACAGAGGTTGTCCATGTGGAAACAAGATTTTTGATCCGACATTTTCAAAAATTTCTTCAGGGGGTGGCCGAAGGGTGACGCAAGACGAGCCGCGAAGAAAAGAAAGATACTTTTTTGGTATCATCTTCCCGCTGGACGGTCCAAACAGATGGTTCACGTCCGAAAGCTCGTAACGATACTCCGTCTTATAAACACTGCCAGCCCGGGAAAAGTATTGTCGGCCCCGCTGTCGCGCTTCAACCAGCCCCGATGCCAGAAAATCGTCTTAAACATTCCCACCGGGAGGAAGAACGGGTGGTGGAAGAAAGAGTTAAGATTTATAACTTCCGGTTCGTCGAAGAAAATTCTTAGAAGATAGCGTTTCCCTCGGCGGAGAATCACGGTTGCTAAAAATCATTGTCCCTTAATCGACAAAATCGAATCGATCCGAAAAATTTACAACATCCTCGGTCTTCCATATTTCATATCGCAACGCAAAATCGGCGTAAACGCTACCTATTTTGGCTTTCTGCGATAACAATGGCAATGATACTACGTACGAGTATCGTATCAATCACTCACAATTTATGTGCATTCACTAACTATCCGAAGAGTTATAGTACCGTGAAAACAATCTCATCATGTTGTTAGACGACCGCGTGTTTATTTTAAGTTAATTCATTTGCTCCGGTGTTTCCCCTAACATTAGTCTTATGCCGATCCGAATGGCCGTCTCTAAATATTTTCATATTCTTTTCGAAATGTGGTTGAAACATTTTCTGTCTTCGCGGGGTGTTGAGTTGCATAGCTTCGAATTCGTTTTTTCTCAAAGAAATATTATTGAGGAAAAAAGACGGATTTTGAACATTTGAGATAGGACACTGGAGCAAAAGTAGAACTATTTACGTGTGAAACTCATATGTATTTGTACAATAAAGAATGCAGATATAATTAGAGTGACATCTCGTCTCGTAAAAATTGCCCAAGTATATTTTTGAGCGGGCCACAAAATCCAAACGTTCGAAATAACTAAGTCGATTCTGCAACGTGAAAATTGCTGTACAGAAAAATTCGCTGAAACCATGAATGGTCCCGCAGGATACCATTCGAGAGCTAAAGGGTAAGATCGAAGTGGAGGAAAATGAGTTTGTCCGTGTGATTAGGGCGTTTCCCGACATTTTGTTCGGCCAGAGATATAAATAAAAGGAGCCGATAGGTGTTCACGGTTTCGAGATTCGAGAAATCGCGAGCAGTTACCATCGGCTCGTAAGTCGCAGGCCGCGGCATGTTCACGGTGCCAGGTTTCTATTCCGGTAGGGCGAGTCTTTTAACAAACGGTCGTTAACGTTTAACGACGCCGTTAAATGCCGGCCGGCAAGATGGCTGCAGCTGTAATACTCTTCGGTTCCAGTTCGAACGAGGCCGATCGACCAGATCGTATCAGCCCGGTGTAATTCTGTACACCGTTTTAATATTCTAAAAGGACTTTCCTCCCCCAAAAAAACCCTAAACCCTGTCCTCCCTAAATCGTAATTTTGGATCGCTCCAATCCTTCCACGCGACGACAAGCTCGCAGGAGCAATCGTCGGGCCCATCAACTTCCCGATTACATAAAAAGGAAAATATTTAGCCGCGTTTGAGTAGTTGGTCTTATTTGGAAAGTGTCTGCAGGAGTTCGTCAGGCCATAACTGTTAACTCGTAAGTGGTCCCATAAGTTAGCCCAGAAGTCGAATTAATGTTAGTACCTGTCGATAACTCTGCGTGGATTCAGATGAGATTTTTCCGTCAATGAATTCACTGTTAACGAATTAAATAAATCGATTAAAAGCTCCATTCTCGCCCGAGCATTCGCTATCTACTAGCCATCAATTATTCACCCGCAACTCTGTTCCTTCTTTCCGTAAATAATCCCGCGGTGTGTTTGCCCTACTTGTTTGGCACACGCTCGAGGACCAGCCGCAAGCGGTTATGAGCGAATATTAATTCGCGAGCTTGCGAACGAAGTGAAATAAAGCTGGCGGCCACTAGCGCCGATTGTAATCGCCTAAACATTGCGGCGAGTCGAATAATAAATCTTTCTAATTCACGGCGAATGGATTGCGCCTCTGCAAGCGTTACAGCTTCGGCGAAGAATGTTGCGCCGCCATGTTGTGTCGCTCGGATAGCACAATCAAGTTCTTATAAACAAATCGTTACGCAACGTCGGCAAATCGAACATTCCTCCCGTCATTCAAATTGCCCCCGTTGCTTATTCTACGGGACTTGATTGTCACAAAACTTTCTTTCGCAATATCTTTGTCTAAAATTGTTAAACAACATTCCACTACTTCCTAAGCTTCTTTTGATTTAATTTTCTTTCTTAAAGAAATAGAATTTGCATTGTGTGCATTAAACGGGAACGACCTAATGAATATAAAAAGTGAAAGATACTATACAGAGAAGAAAAGAAACGTCTGTCGTTCGTTAAAAAATTTGATGCGCGTTTGAATTGGGTATGCCTGACACTTTGAGCTCCGAGGAGTATTTAACGTAGGAGATTAATGTTTGTTTAATATTTAGTTTCATGGAATGGCCCGAGGGCGTGAAACGTTTGTGATCGGAGTAGTAAAATCCGGAGCGTCGGAAATGAATAAAATTTGCGGGCTAGTTGCATTGTCCGTGTCTTTGCACTTTGCGGCTGAAAACGCATAAAATGCGCGATTTACACGTTAATCAACAGCATGATTCGCCCTGCGCCTAGTAATAGGCATCCCGCTGCGTCGAAATTTTTCAGTAGACCGTTCCGCACCCCCGTCGAGTCTAGTTGTTTACGCAACGTGTGTACCCCACTTAATCCAGTGTTTTAGTGTTTAGGTCTCGACTACCGTAGGGGGTTGTTCTGACACGACCTCTCCAGCCTCCGTACCGGATTCCCCTTTTTTTTCAACCTCGTTTGTCTTTTCTTTCGTTGCATCGGGAAAAAACGAGGAGAAAGCAACGTGCATCCGTGTGTTCATCTTGAACCTCGTTCGGTGCTCGAGGATTGTTTAAAGACGAGCGAAGTAGCACCAAATTAATAATAATCATCCCTTATGCTGCACCAAACTATGGAATCTTTCAAAGGATATTCGAAAAAAGAACAGAAGAACCAACTGTCGCTAAAGAAAATATACTAGTCCGAGTTTTCTGAAGAATACTTTTGATCTGTTACTGTTACTGACAAATATACAAATTTTCAATCTCGCTTTTCCTATGTTAGTGAACATGTAAAGACAGCAAAGAAGCTTCTAGTTAGAGAAATCGTTTGCAGGCTCGTGATTTTTACCGGAAAAATTAAAAATGGCGATTCGGAACAATTCAGAGACAATGGAGATGTTTTGCCACGGTCCCGTGAAATCCGAGCTTTCGCCGGGAGTATCGCAGGGAATCAAGGGTGGCTACCGGTAGAAACTTACGCGCAGGAGAGAGAGACTTGCGCTCTTTCCAAAATAGCAGCATCGGCGGATAAACATGTCTTATTTTGAGAGCCGGCCTCCCATCTCTCTCGCTCTACGGTCTGCTCGACCGGCCGAGCCTGATCTTACGCAAAAGAAACACTATCCAGACACTGTACGCCAAGGATGGACTGCAGAAATCCGAGGGGAAGATCACGGAGCTCGAGGAAAGCAGGACGAGAACGCGTTCGCCAGGGATTTACGAGCTTCTGGACAGATAGATCGAAGGGACGGTGGCTTGTCTCGCGATCTCTGGATCTCGAGGAACATCTACCACGGCGACCAGAACTGTCTTTCACCTTTCGTGTCCGAGACGAGCTTCCACCCCCTGGGAGCGCGACACTGTGAATCTCTCAGACTTCTTGTTAAATTTCATTCGAGTCAATTAATTCGCATTTATCGCTCAATTAAAGCACACCACGTGCATTTGTGCTCCAATAACTGCGACAGATATTTAACCCCTTATTTTTTTCACAATGACCTCTTTGTCTTGGAAAATGTATATTTATCGCGTATCCAAATTTATTCTAGTACTTAAATGTTCTTAACCGGAGGAGAAAGTTTCGTGTTTAGAAAATCCTATTCGAAATCCTCATCCCGAGTCAAATTTCCATCTAGTGCTACAACAAATAGACATTTTTGTAAATAGTTTAGACCAGGTTTCGTGACAATCAGACTCGTGTCACGCTGTTTCCCTCAGATTGGAACACTTTTCACGCTGTGTCCTTTCAGGGTGGTTCGACCCTCTGAAGTGGTGAAAACAATCCGCCCACTGTCTGCTTCTTAAGGATCCTTGTGAGAAAGGTTGTCGTTGCGAGGAATACGACATGGGTGGTGATGCTTGTGTCCCTGACCCTTGTATTAGCCTATTTTTTATGCTCTTACATTATCCTTCCACTAGAGGAGAGGTTACTTCAATTTGTTCGGCCCGTATTCACGGTGCTAATTAAAATACCGAGATGAACCGTCTGGCACTATTAATAGCTCGTGAGAGCTTTCAAAATGGATTTAGCAAAATGCTAGAACTCAATTAGAATATTTAACATTGACTTTTGTCGAATTGCTAAATAAGATAGGATAATTTTCCTACGAACTAACAACAGTTACACCGCAGAAGCGGAATTATAAAAATGTTTCTGGAAAACACAAGGCAGCCGGTCTGTTAACCACGTGCTGCTCCATTTTGCCCCTTCCATTGGCGTGGCCGTCGTGCTCTCGCGCGGGGCGCAGGACAACAAAGGCAGGAAAAGAGGAATCTGTTTGGTTTGAACGCAGTTTAGGGCCCAATCAAAACAGCGACCCGTTGCCAGAGAAAAGATATCCGTTTCCCTAAAGGATGCCGCAAAAATTTCCGCCTGCGCGACACGTACGCCCGAAACGTGAAATTAGACATGAAGATCTCGAAACACGGTAACTGTCGACAGCAATCGTCAGCACTAAACAGTAACACACATTTATCCTCAATTTTCAGGGGAGCCGCGAACTCTGCTTGAATGCATAAACTTTTTAAACGAACTTCAGATTTTTTTATTTTACAATTCGTCAAGTTATAGGAATATTTTCTTCAGAAAATATTACCCCATTTCTCTTAGAATAATCTCTTAGTATGCTTTTTTATTCAAGTACGTGTTGCCACAAGAAAGCTATATAAATTCAATCCTGTTATTATTATAATGGAATATGTGTACGTCAGTCTGGTTTGGGGCTCGTTAGCTCCAGTGTTAATTAGGACGATGCAGGAAAGCTTCGGTTATGGTTGCTGCGCATTGAACAGGTACGCAGGAAAAGGAACCCTTCCGAAAGGGGACGCAGGGCCGGAGCCGCGACAGGAACGTAGGGCTCGTAACGCGCACCCACGGATCAGCGGTATAAAATTACGGTATCGTGTAAACAGAGAATATCGTCGGCGCGTCTGATGGCCGCTTGGGTGGCCGTCAGGGCCTCACGTGTTCTCCACAAGCAGCGAGACTCTAACTTCGGCAGCTCGTCGCTCTGCCGGATCCACCGAGATCCCTGAAGAACGGAAATTCGCGAGCGGATTCGCGAGCATCACCGAACCGGAGACCGTAAACACACTTCTCGATGGTGTTTCTTCAGTTTCCACCCCGACGAATAAGGTAAGAGCTCGGTATTTGGAAATCGTTATTTACAAATCCTACCAGTCGGAGCTTTAGCACTGTTTTTTGGGCTGTTCCTGAAGTATCAGAACCTCATTCTGGCATCACTCCTTTAGGGCGAGAATCTAAAATGAGATACTGTCACTATAAAGCCATTCTTATAGTTGGTGCTCCTAAAGGGGGTAACTAGTTAAAGAGTTAACGTTAACAAAAGTTACGATTACTTCTTGTGCAAAAGTATATATTTTTCAATTAGTGTCCCCGTTTCAATGTGAAGTGTTTTTTCCCAAATTGGTTAAAATGAAACTGCACCCTTCTTGCTGAATTCCTTCTTATGTCCTCAATTGACTTCTAGTTAAAAAGTTAACGTTAACAAAAGTTACGATTACTTCTTGTACAAAAGTATATATTTTTCAATTAGTGTCCTCATTTCAATGTGAAGTGTTTTCTCTTAAATTGTTTAAAATGGAACTGCACCCTTCTTGCTGAATTCCTTCTTGTGTCCTCAATTGACTTCTAGTTAAGAAGCTAACGTTAACAAAAGTTACGATTACTTCTTGTACAAAAGTATATATTTTCAATTAGTGTCCCCATTTCGAGGTGAAGTGTTTTCTCCCAAATTGGTTAAAATGCACCCTTCTTGTGTCCTCAATTGACTTCTAGGAAGAAGATATATCACGGAAGTCGCAATCTTTTACCGGCGACTAATATTTTCGTGACGGGAAAATTGTTCAATTCCATCCATTTTATAGAAACGGCGGAGCGGCGGATCGGAATGAAAATGGCCACCGCGCGGCGGATGTAAACACAGTCGGAGAGTCCGTGACGCGCACGTGAGGCCGCAATGTCTGGTTCCGGTCTGCGGTTTTCCGACGGGAACACGTGCGACCGAAACGGGTTTTCTTCGGGTGGTCTACGATCTCTCGTTTTATCTTAAAAAAGCCATCGGGAACTGTCGCGATTCGAAGAGAGCCCCGTTGTTTACAGTCGAAGCGGAACAAAGGCGGCGTCCACGCGCCGGAAGGCTTATTTTCTTTTCAGGGCAGATAATAATAATCTATCCCCACGCAATAAATAAGATGCACCGATAAAACGGCCGTTCAAGGGCTCCCAGTTCCTGGAAAAAGGACTGGCGAAAGGGATGCGGTTCACGAAAGAAAACATACTTACGAGGCTTCTATACCTTATAACAAACGCAGAACATTTCTATTTATTTTAAGGTCCGGTCATTAAAATTGTTAAAAGCAGTCTCTTGCGGCAAAGGCGCCTTTTCATCGTTTAATTCGCTGACATTGTCACTCCGACCACTAGCAAAATTGCAAAATAAACATTTTCTTCATCAGTTAAGAAAAGTAGGAGTCCAATAAAAAGTTCCGTTGAAAGTACGGTTTTTCCTGATTTAGATTGCACCGACTAAATTTTACCATATTGTTCCTACAAATTTTAAGTATTTGGACTTCGAAAAGTTATATGGTACAGTTCGGAGAATAGAAAATATGCAAACTCTCCTCACGAAATAGTCGTCCGATTTCTTTACAAAAAATTCCAGAGAAGGCCTACGAAATGAAGGTACATGCGAGAGACATTTTCCGTAGACTAACCCCTGTCCGCAGCTCGATTAGTTTTTTCTTCTCCAGGCTAGGACCACTCGAGGCTGTCGCGGAAGACGTCACGAGGGAAACTTGGAAGCAATAAAATAGTAAACACTGTCCTTAAGGCGCGGGGTTCGCTCGAGTGTCCTGGCAGACCGAACAAGGACCTTCTCTCGACGTCTCGAAAGCCCTCGAGCCCACCATTCCTATCTAATTTTCCCTAAAGTGGTCGATCGTAAAATTGAGAATTTATTAGGACACCAAGTGTCCACGGAGCCCCCACAGAATTAGCTATCTCGGCTATCCTTTTAATTTGTCTGCGCGTTTAGACAACGCCTTCTTGTGCTTGTGAGAACACGCTGCACGTTTGTAAAGCGGCTGCAAACAAATGACTGCAAACGTTATCTTCTTACAGGACAAATTGGATGGACCATGGAATAAGTTTTTCTGTCAGAGTTTAATTACAGAGATACCAGCTTGATCAGTTTTGGAGCAGCTTCTACAAAGACGTACTTCAAATATCACGGCAATACATCATGAGCTTAATATTTTCGTTTTAGGGGATGTTTGTTGGATAATTTGTTTAATTTTCTGGATTGGAGTGGAAGAGCATGTGAGGAGAAAAACTGAGATCCGGCCCGAGGGCAGGGACAAGATGGCCGTGACGCTTCTCTTTCGTCGGATCGTTCCTCGTAATGCAAACAAACTCCTTGAGAATTCGGGGTCTAGAGGACACACGGGCAACGATATCGCTGGAGACGGGTGACAAAGTTATTTATCCGTCTTTTTGCCGTCGTAAATGTGCAAACGGCAACAAAGAAAAATCATGAAAAATTTCTATTGGCAATACGAGCGAAGGGGTGATTGTTGCTCGATCGCCTGAAGGGCTTATCGGAATTTCTTCCGAGAAAATCAGGAGCAGAAACGCCGGGGCGTGGATCGAATCTTTCGACGATCGTAATGCGGTTGGGACTCTGGATAAGCTTTGGTCCCCATTCTTTCAGGCCTGGTAAATCGACACTCTGTCACGTGCTCGGGCGAGTAAACATTTCGCCCCGATCGACTTGCGATCAACGAACCAATTGACGACAGATTCGTTAAAGCTAACCTTGATGACGGCCAGCGCAGCGATAAGAGGGCCGAGAAAATTCGTAGAAAAAATCACGTCACCCTTTGGCAATCGTAGCTACAGACCCTTGCGCAAGATAAACATTTTCTAATTTATTCGTACGGGACGGAAGTGTGTTTCTTTCTTCTTTCAGCAACGTTAAGTTCTCACGTCTTTATACGCAGAACAAAATCTACCAATCTATGGAGTAATTTCGAATTTGCGTATCGAAGAACCGAATCCGCTAACTTAACTACATGATCTCTTTTGTTACAACCAACGTTTTACATATTTGTAACGCAGCGAAGCGTTTGGTTAAAATTGGCTATAGTAAATCGCCGAACGGAGTCTCGAACAAACAAATACCCAATGACGTTGTGCGATCTCATGACCGTAGGGGTTGAATTGAAGAAAATATCCTTGGTAAAAATAAATTCGTGCGAAGGGGCTTGAATATCCGAAGAATGCATGATTCATGGAAGTATACTTGGTGCGAGTGATGTTCGGCAAGAGGCTGGCACCGCGAGTCAAAACTTCCAAGAAAATTAGGACTAATTTCGGGATAATCGATGATGCTGCAGAAATTCAGCATAGAAGAACGGAGAGGGAGGCGGTTCTGTGCTCGGGCGGAGCATGAGTTCAACATCTCGTTGGCCAACAGGTGGACCAATCGGTTGTGCCAGCTTTTTCGTAGTCGTCGAACTGGTAAGTGTACCGAAATTGTGAAATTGATTGGCGTTGCTCGCGAGTTATCGGTCCCGAAGATGTTGCGTTCGCCGGCCGAATGTGTTCTACGATAAAATGGAGTGCGGTCTGTGCAGTCGATCCGTTTAAACTGTAACACATAGAACGCAGTGTTGAAACTTGTAGATTTTATTGGCAACCAACTACTATGCTCTGGATTAACGCTGCGAGGTACCTAGGAATTAAGTGACAAATTAAAAGTGCCTGTTGATCGTCGTTACGTGATCGAATCGATAATCTGACTCCAAAACAGGAAACAAAATTAAATATTCCTCGAACGATTAAAATTCGGTGAAATGATTGTCGGCGAGGTCGGGGTAACCCGTCCGAAAGTGCAATCGTCCTTCAGAACAAGAAACCTGAAGAACAACCGGACGCTAACGCGAATGAAACAATCGGCACGAACCGGTCGTGGTCGCGATAAATCGTCACGCTCGAAACGTCTCAATCAATCGGAACAATTGAATGAGCGTTGGTCCGAAAAGCAATCCCGAAGATTCCGTAACAATGAGAACGAAGAGTTATGCAATCTTTTATCATCTCTTGTCCTCATTCTCGTCCTGGCAGTCCTTAGCCGGGCGTGACGGTAGCGCAGCGTACGGTTCCCATTGGCGGTGTCTGTGAATCGGAGTCTGGTTCACGAGACGCCGACCAATGGGGATTCGGTTGCCGCCCATCACGCCCACCATGGACGAGGCTGCGTGGTGACGATGAAACACGCGTCATCGCGACGCGGCAAGCTTCCACTGCGCTCGAAGCGGATCCGTGGGACCAGTCATCCGAAAACACTTAGCGTCGCATCACAGCGCACGGTCCACGGCCGAGTCTAAATAATTGACCCCACCGTGCGGCTCCCGTGCAAACAATTTACACCGGGCACACCGTAAATAACGACCGCCGTTTCCTCGTCATTGTGATCGCAGGGAAAACGCGTGGCCGCCACGCGCGAGTCCTTCGATAAACACGCGCGCGGCTAGTTACACAATCGTGAATACCTGCGTTCACCTAGTTTGGATATCAGTGATAGAATTCATTGACCGGTGGAATTCCGCGGGAGACACCGTCGCGTCTCGTGGACCGGTTGCGGGTTGATCGTCGACAGGGTTCCGGTTAATAATTGGTGAAGTGGACACGGCCGGGTTCGCAAAGGGTCCCAGAATGTCCATGGCAGCGTGACCAGGGGAAGACTCCATGGACCAGACAGTGATAGTCCCGTCGACACCTCGCGCCGCTGAGAACGCGAGGATCATCATGAAGAACGAGTCGGACGCAGCGTTGCACCTGCAGGACCAATCCCCGTTGACCCACCCGAACGCCTCCACGGTGCTACCGAGGACCAGTCTCTCGATCAGCAGCGGTTTGAGTCAGGACCAGAGCCTGGACTCGCTGATCTGTAATCCTTCCAGCACGGAGCTGCCGAGGAAGCCTGGCGCGCGTCGCCAGGAGAAGCCGCCTTACTCGTACATCGCGCTGATCGTGATGGCGATCCAGTCGAGCCCCGGCAAGAGGCTGACCCTCTCGGAGATCTACTCGTTCCTTCAGCAACGGTTCCCGTTCTTCCGGGGTGCTTATCAAGGCTGGAAGAATTCGGTGCGCCACAACCTCAGCCTGAACGAGTGCTTCATCAAGCTGCCGAAGGGGCTCGGCAGACCAGGTAAAGGTCACTATTGGACGATCGACCCGTCGACGGAGTACATGTTCGAGGAAGGAGGCTTCCGGCGACGGCCGAGGGGTTTCCGTCGCAAGTGCCAGGCTCTGAAGCCTCAGTACCCTCAGTACTTCTCCGGAAGTGGACCGATGAGCGTCCAGGCACCTGGTTACGAGAACCTGGCGCCCACCAGCATGGATTATGCGAACGGCTACCAGAACCAGTACCAGAACTATCAGGAGTACGCGATGTACGCACCTGGGGCCGCGGTTTCCGCAGACTGGGCCTACCCCGAGGCCAGCTACAAGACACCGCCCATTGCTGAGGTGACCTACAAGACGACGGAAGTCACCTACAAGACCGGCGAACCGTCGGTGTACAGGAACGGGGAGATCGTCGCTTTCAAGAGCGAGCCCGGTTATCCTAGAAGCCAGGAGCAGCTGGCTTACAGGCCTGCCGAAGGATTCTCCGTGAAGGATCACCAGCAGCATCATTCGGACTCGGTTTACAAGGACAACGAGGCAATGATGGCGTACAAGTGCCAGTCTGTGGCGGCTTCTCAGACACCTGGACAGGACTATTACGTAGGTTACGGGCTCGGGGTCAACAATGCTGGCGGAAATGTCAATGCTGCCATTCAGGGGATCCCGGAAACAGGGAACAGCAGCCCCGCGGGGAATGTCAGCTCCTCGCATAGCGGTTGCCAGACACCTGTGACAGACAATGGTGAGTACCCTGTATCTACCTGTCTTTGAATTGTTCTCGCGGCGCGGCGTTGTCCACGGTTTGCTGTAGGCGGGACTAGAGTTCAGCCCATGATCTGATAACATAGCCGTTGGCGCCGGAACTCGTTTTCTGTCTCGCTTGTTTGGCTGTTGCGCACTTTCAATCAGTCGGAATGCTATTTCGTCCCTACAGGAAATTAAATATTGGAATTAGTTTGTATGTAGTCTATTCCAAAAGTGCGAGTCTTGTGAGAGAGTGAGCTTGATCAAGCATGATATTAAGTGTATGTGTACTGAGAAATTAAGATTTCACTCCGTTCCTTGCGGAAATGAGGACGCGATCAAGCCGAAGCGTTAAAAAGTTGAGTTCCATTTTAGTGGCGTTGATTCTGTTCCGCAAATTGGAGATCAAATAGATTTAATCAATTTTTTAGGTTTAGGCGTGCTCTTGTGAATTCTTCAGGGAATAAGAGAAATATCGGAAGATTTGTATAATAGAGGAATTAAATTACTTAGAAACTTGCTCGACCGAAATTTGGGATTTAAGTTTATTTTATCGAGTCCTTAAATTGTAGGGTGGAAGGGTTTTCTCTGGAGATTGAAACGTGTAATGCAGAAAATGTTAACCCTTTGCACTCGAGTGGTGACTCTGAAGCACCACGAAAAATTGTTGTGGCATTATTTGGAGGAAATTACACAAAATATTACACAATATTTGTTACATTACAAAATTTGTATTCAATAGTTTCCTATGAATAAAACGAAAACGTTCTAAGACGGAAGAAAAATTTAGTTTTAGAATGAAAATAGCGCCGAGTGCAAAGGGTTAACCGGTTCTTGTTAAACGGATTATTCGAAGCAAATACTGGTGTCCTCGGTTTTTATATTATATGCAATTTGTCCTTATAGCGCGAGTCGATCAGCTATTGCGTGTGACGAAGCGTGCGACCGTGCGTCATAATATTGTTCGAGGATCGACACTTTTCCCTCGCGTACATGCGTGTGTGCATGGTAGCGCAAGGTGTTTCTTTTACAAAATTTTGCTCCAATCAGTTTTGCCGGCTTGTGGATCGATCGGTGTGAAAGTTATCGGGAACGTGACAGTCGGACGTCTCGTTAGCGAGAACAGACTTTCGCAGACGTTGGTCTGTCGCCGCGATTCGCCGAGTCCACGTCGAGACGCCGAGGGCAACAATGACAATTCATGACGGTCGGGGGCCATCTGGAAAACTGGAGACGGTTTACGAGCACCGAGGCGCCGGATACCGAAACTGTCGGCTACTATTCACAAAGTGTCCCGATACGTTTCACGTTCACGCGATCCTGCCCCGTTTTGAAATTCTCTCAACTAGAACCTTCATTCTTCCTCCGCTAACTTTTCCACTCCTCGCATAATTATTTGAAACATCTACCGTTCGTTTTGATTAATTTCACTACGCTCGTTCCTCGAGCACGATAATACCGACTCATTTTCATTCGTCTAATTCGCAAAAATGTGTATCGTTCAATTGAAGTTGGATTTTATTAAAATCTTACTAGTTTTACGGAGCACTAAAAGCGACTATTTTGCATTACTTCGTAAAAATAACAAGAACGTGCTACCCACATTTTTAGTAATATTTTTAAAATAATACATACCCAAAGAAATAAATTTGCTAAATAATTTCTTATGTATGCATCCTAGAATCTTAATATTAAATGAAAAATATTAGAATCCGTCATTTTGACGGGTCCCGTAAATCTAGTGTTAAATTCGTTGTTAGGGTGTGTTAGTACTGTTAGCTTTTATTTAGCCATTGTTCATCCAGATAAATACAGAACCCTTTCGCCGCATCGAGAAAGTACTCTTCGCGTAGGACGACAGACACGAAATCACTATGGTTGACAGAACCTATTAGCCGGGGTGACATTCCTGTCACACCCCACGCGAGAAGTCGTAATTCGTAACTGGTAACCGAACACGTGTAACTCGGCGTGACACGGAACACCGACGCGTCCCCCGTCAGATTAATTTAGCGTGGCGACCCTCGTTTCCACGGGGCGGCAATTAAACGCTCGTTAAACGTCTTCCTCCCGACATTCTGCGACGACATAGAATAATTTGTCTCAAACTTCGAATCCTCTCCCATCTGTCTCACACTGTCACGATTAAGCTGCCGATCCGCGAAATAAAAATTGTCCCCATCGATTGCAAGAAATAGTAGTTAAACAGAGGTTAATTTCTTCCCTTAATAATTGTAGCGAGTTGAAAATATTTACGTGTAAAAATGAGAAGCACAAACGTTTCCAGTCTATTAACAATAATAAGATATAAATCGGCAGTCTAATGATCAGCCTAAATGGAAAGTTCTGGAGCGAAAACATCATCTACAGATCATAAAGCGGAGCCCTCGTTTATGAATGAACCGGATCCATGAATGCAACAACGTAATACTACGATCGCCGTGGCGATAAACAAATGATCGGGAGGAACGAAAATACACGTTTTTTTTTTGTATCGGTTACCGGTAGTCGCGTGCTAGTAAGTGAGGTCTCGAATCGCTTATCGCGTAAACATTTACAAGTGGCGTAAACAAGTTCGTTCTTTAATCTAAGTACATCGACCGTGCCACCTCAAACATTAGCCCGTTCGTTTATTAAACCTCTCCGCGGTACCAGCCTGGATCCGTGGATCCATGGATCCCGGGTAATTTCATAGGCAAAACAGAGATCATGCTCCGAGTTATTTACCAACGAGCTAGCAATTTGTTGTATTATAGGCTCAATCAGAAATAAATTCTTCTTTCTAATGTTTTGCGAGTAACGCTTAATTATTGTTACTCGGTTCGAACATTTTTATTTGTTTACTCTCCTGTTTCTGTGGCCGAATATGTGTACCATTCGACTTTATAAACAAAGAAATTTTTGGCGAAATTGGCATTTTTCTTACAATATTTTTAGTCGTTGAGAAAACAAGAATCGACCTTCGGTATTAGTTTGTAAAACTGGAGGCGTGTAACAAATTCCTTTCTATTTACTCGTAGCCACCAGATCAAGACTTGTTCCCCCACTCTAATTTCCCCTTCTACCGCGCTATTCCCCCATGCTTCCGCCACCACTCGGTCACGTGACCGCGTTCCGTCCCTGTCTCGTCTGTGTCACAATGCCACGTGACTGACCCGGTACTGGCAGGGAGAGGGTAACTCTCTCCCCTCAATTCGTGCTCCCTCCCCTCATCTGGCGACACTGTTTCCACCAGACATCTGAAAACTAGATGGATCTAGATTAGATTTTACTATCTCACTACGTTTCTATTTACCGTTTCGCTATGAATATTAAATATAACTTAATTGCATGACTTCTCTTTTAACACTAGGTTTACGGGACCCGTCACAATGACGGGTTCTAATATTTTTAATTTACGATTATTGAGATTGTGAAGCCCCATCAGCGTGGAATTACTCAACAAACTTATTTCCTTAGGCATACATTATTTATAAAATGGCTGAAAACTTGGATAGACACATTCTTCTTATTTTTATAAAGTAACGTAAAATACTCACTTTTAATGCTCCGTAAACCTAGTGTTAAAGTACATTTTGAAGGTCCACTTAAGGGTTGAAAAATCCGGTTGGATATCTATCTAAAGGAAGCTTGGTTCGCGACGGGGTTGCTTGCCCGACGATCATAGATCCGTGGAGCAGCACCTAACGAGAATGATTTCGACCGGATCGAGGGGCAAGTGTGCAACGACTGTCTGAAAACGGCGTCGTGTGTGGTCCGAATGGCAGTGCCGTCAGTCAAAATCTCCTCCCCGGCGTCTGCACACCCCTGCCAACCGATCCAGAAGTTCCTCGTGCGAATTTTTTTTTTCTCTTCCTCTCTGTTCTCCTCCCGTTCGTCTCTTTTTCTTGTTCGAGCCGTTCGTCGGGCACCGGTCGAGAAACCGTCGACGGTGAAAGAACGGGGAAGAGCACGGCACAACCAGAACGAATATCGTACGCGCCAACAACGATGCCATAGTCGCGAGTAGAGCGATCGCTCCAGAAATACATCCCGGGACCTGTATAGAAAAAGAGAAAGAGGAAAATCCGGGGCCTACCGAGGAGGCGCCTGCAGATTGATCTCGTTTACACTTTGCTGACTGAAACCGGTGAAGAGAGCCGGAAAAGGAGTGTCAGAGAGAGAGAGAGAGAGAGAGAGAGAGAGAGAGAGAGAGAGAGAGAGGAGAGAGGACGGATGGAAGGGTGCGTGGGTGTCAAAGTTGATTCCCATGTCGAATGCATCGTGTATCAGGGTGGAATTGCGAAAGAGTAGTTAATAGTTCTTCAGAAAAAAATTACTAAAAATTCTTGCAGAAACGAATACAATATAATCTTGTTATCCTGTACTCAGGCGAGTACAATGGGCGCTAATGGGTTAAGGCTGTAGAGTAGGTCATTGGATTGGCCTTGACGTCAGACACAACAATATGTGGTGAAAAATCCGTAGAGACCTCTAAATAAATTCAGATGACAAGCTGATACAAGCGATGCGAAGTAAAAGTCGTCTGCATCAAGCGAGATAGGGTTTAAACAAATATGTAACTCTTCCTCTAATAATTCAAATACGATGAAAATAACATAACAGCTCGTTGTGCATAGCCGTTTCGCTTCAACTGCGCTTTGTGCCAAGTCACAATATAATTGCATAAACTTCCCAGTCTACGTGCTCTCTGCGAACCTTGATCGCAAAGGAAGAATTCGAGAGAAAGCGTATAATTTGACCAGAAGTCTTCCTGGTGTACGGAGCGAACCGCATTGTGTGCTCCAATTTAATACCGGAACGTACAGAAGCTCTCTGTATCTCTCGGACCGTCGAGTTTCGACTTTTCGTTTCGCTCACTCCGGTCCGGAATCGTTGAATCGAATCGTCGGACGGACAGAGTGGCCGTTTAGCGGCGTTGGAAATATTTATATTCTGCGCGGACCGAAATCGTTTTCCAGCGCCGTACATTTTTATCGAACAATGCACGAACATCGTTGGGAAACCGAGCGATCGGTCGCCGGACAAGATGTTACAGAAAAACGAATTGGAGCGACCGGGGGCAGACAGAAAAGAGAGAAAGAGCGTCGGACGCCGTCGAGACACGGGTGAAGTGGTCACTTGAGGAAGAAACTGCTCAAGAGAGCTGCCGGAGTTTCAGATTTATCGTACCTATACAAGGACCGATTTCGTATCGTGAGATACTCGTGCTTTTTCTCCTCTTTTCCCTGGGTCGCTTCCGCGCGTGTGGTCCGCGGTGAAATTACAGAAAAATTTACCAGTTCAAGGACGGCCTACTTGAATCCGGCTACTTCGCATCAAGTAGAGCCTCCCCGATATTCGCGATGCGGTTCAAGTGTGCAGAGATGCACTCGCCGGGAGCGTCTTTCCCAGAGACAAGGAATTCTGAACTACAAAACGATGTAAAACTGTCTTGGAAAAATTAGGCAAGGAACTCTGCTCCAACTTCAATCCATTGAACCCATTTATTACTACACAATATAATTCCACCTTCCTGAAGATTACCAAATCACTAAAGCACGGTACTTGTTCCATCTTAAGCTATCATAACACTGGAACTACTGACCCTGTCGAAATGACGAATCTTTCCTTTCAGAATTCGTTATAGAAACATTTTCTTGAGAAAATTTCCTTCTTTAATAATGTTGTAGAGTTGAAAATTACATATTTATGTCTCTAGTTGCTTGCCTATTTTTCTCAAAAAATCCATAAAATCCTCGGTCCATTTATCAGAGAAGAATCAAACTTTTTCGCATGTTTGAGAAGTCACCATAAGTCGACCCTATTAAAAATAAGATCAATGCAGACTGTGCGAAGCTAATCGTGTTTGTTCCGTCCTGTTTCAGGGCTGAAGATGCAATGTTCAAATTCGAATTCGACCAGCTCCGGAGGTGGGCTGATCGACCGGAAGCCATCCTACTTCGGCCACCCCGCGGGATCGGTCACTCTGAGCTCGTTAGGCTCCCTGGGCTCGCTGAACCTAAGCAACATCGGCGGTTTGAGCATATCGAACATACCCGGCTCGGTCACCTCGAACATTCACCACGGGACGACGACACCCTCGACGGCGATGTACTACGACCCGATCAAGCACACCATGTGAATACTTGTGTCGGTGTGCGATACCGAACGGACGCAACGTACTATGCTGAAAGCTAGTGTCGGACTTTCGGGGAATAGTGCGACGGGAGCAGTCCGGCTAGATTCGTCAGCTAGAAACTCAAACCGGCTAACCATACACCAGCGTATTTCCTTCTCGCGAGAATTCCGGCGGTTCCGGAGGAACGCTGGTCAGTGAGAAAGGACAGTTGTCGTTTTAGAAATAAGGGCCGCTTCCCGATGAAATCTCGTCCGAGAATTCGAGAGCAGAGGATTATTAGTAGGCTGCAACCAAAGAAAAATTTGTGTTTTAGTTTACTCATTTTAATAAATTGATCGTTAATTGATTAGCGCTAGGACTGTCGATCTTTGAAATGAATTGTTTGTAATCCGATAAGCTATGGAAGAGTTACAGGCCCCTCGGACGATGGGAAAATAGAGAAAAGTTAGTGAACATTAGTGAGTGTTATCAAGGAATAACAATGACGAAACGAAACGTGTTTCTCGCGGGAAAAATGCTGCTGTATGATTAGCTAATCATGAACCGATCTCTGCTATATGAAAGAAAGCGTGTATTATGTATAAGTTGTATAAAAGCGAACAGGAAAGAGACGATATCTTTTATTTATATTTATAGCGAACTATGAATGTTATTAATTTAAGTCGCCGCGAAATAGATACTGTAGTATTAAAACGTTCCTTGGTAAAAAAAAAACGAATGGGGCCTTGTTGCTTTAATAGTGTTCACATTATCCAACCTCTATTCACTCTCTATGTACTGAAGTTTATGCAAACGAATTGAAGTTCAACAGAAATTCCATTTTATTCTAAATTCGAAAGAGATCTCTGTTCTTATAATAGGGTCTAGATCGTTCGTCGAAGACAGTACATGCACAATCTCGGCGCTTTCAGGCTTTTTCTGATGCGTTCGAAAAAAGGAAATAAAATAGAGGCTCCAGGACACCGGCAGCTCTAGATCCTCCGGCAGGAGGTTATAAAGAAGATAATACGGCCGTGAACGATGGCTACCGGGTTAGTGTTCCACAGATTTTCTATTGGAACAGCTTGTTGCCGGGTCTCTCGGTCATAAAACTGTACACGGCGCGCCGTTCGGGACACTCTTATTTGAGTAATATGGAGTTCCCTTCGGGCCTTCTCCCCGATCACGTGTTCAAATAGTGTCGGCTCCTTTTTGGAGGAACTACTATACTCGCCTACTTATAAATCACGTGTCGCATCCTTTCGCGGAAAAGACGATCCAATAATTGATCCTGTCACGTCTCGAAATAGTCGACGACACTCGATCCAGATCGCAATTCGAGCTCTGAAGCGATCCAGAAGTCATCGGATCACTGTACTTTGCATAAGACACGACCGAGCTAACTATGGTCTTGATCAGAAAATTCTACAACCATGATTACCCACGGTACCCATCAGTTGCAATCTGTAGGAGCTAAATGAAAACTTATTTTCCTTATTAATCATTTTTGTATGTTAAAAATAGTATATCGACATTTTTTAACTGTCTTTTAATCTTTTTACTGTTTCGGATTACACCGACTCGTATGATGGTCGCACTCATGTTGCCGAATTTCATCTTGATTGCAAATGACGTTGCGTTACCTCTCGAATAATCGGACCTTTGTTCAATTTTATCGGTGCAGCGGTATCTACTAATAATTTCTTCGAATCGGTTCACGGAATCAAAAGCGGCACGATTGCTTATCTAATAAATTAGAGCGTGGTACGCGAGGTGGCAGATCCCATGTGGTATCGGCTTACACGAAGCAGATCCATCATCGACATTAATTTCACGTCCCGATTAAACGCGCAACACGTACGACCGACATGCTAGATCTTACAACGGGATCGAAGAATTTTTTTAATTAATTTACGGACGATTATCTTGTATTTTTTAAAGTCATAGTTCAGGATTTTTCAATCGTGAATCAACAAGTCACCCACGGGACACGATCTAATCATTTCATTTTGAATTATTATGTAACAGAAGATTTGTGAGCTTCCTTTTGGTACAGCGCAATTATTTAAAACGCTTCCGGTAGATAAAACGTTAATATCAATTTAATAACGCTTATCTAGCAACGGTAAATAATCTTCAAGTATTAACACAGTAATCAATTTTCCTTATATTGAGCAAAGTTAAAGTTGCAATGTTTCGTTCGAATTAGAAAGTTACTGTGTTATGATGCATCTATAGTGGTTTAATTAAACGACGTAATTAATGTTAACGTCTGGCATGTTATCTAACAGCGTCGAAAATTATGTTTATTGTATTTGGCCCGTGTTAACCGATTTTTGCCGGGTCTGATCAAGACCACGCGATCGAGATACTAAATTTGTACGAAAAGAGCCACTTCTGGCGCGAGTTGTCTGGAATGCACATAAACCAGACGACGAATATGCACGAGGTGCAAGAGGAGTCACTCAATGACGCCGTTGACAGGCTATCCGCTGTGCTTCATCGAGCCTGTGTTTCTGCGATATTTTTTCATCAGTTCCGCAGCATTCAATCAATCGAACAGTACATCCTTATTTTGTCATCATTGCAACAGAAGATTAGCGGAATATTGTTCAACAATGTACGTACAAAGTTTACTTACTCCACTTACAGTAACTGTTTAGGTTTCCACAATTTCCGGTTTTCGTCGTCCGATGTTAGAATAAATGTTGACCGATCCTGGTGTTGAGTGTCATCGAAACTGCATACTAAAAAAATAGCATAGTCAGTCGGCCGGTCGCATGTGATATACAAAATTGAAAGAAAAGGGACGGAAATTTTAGTATATTAGGAACAGTAAAGATATAAGCCTTGAATTATAAAGATTTGTAGGAGGGAATCGTCAGGTTTTGAAATGCATGGTTTGAATTGCGCGCGGTTTTTACGTGTCGCCGTAACCGCTGCACGGCGCCACTATCGTAACGGTGAGGATACGATTTCCCTCCATTCATTTCCCGCTCCCGAAAGACGACTTTGAAACGAATTAGTTACAAAGAAATCTAACTGTAAAAATCTATAATAATCGTCCCTAATTTCCAGTTACGACATCTAGGTTCTATACCAATCGCTATGACCGCACACTTGAATCTAGGAGCCTGCCTGCACTTAACCTAATTACAAGTTCGAAACCGATCCTTGAATCGTAACAGATGTAAACGAAGAAGTTCCTTAATTGAAATATTTACAAAATTATTTGAAACGAGTAGCGAGAGATGACGATGTTGACGGCATTAATTGAACGATTCCAGGAGCTGTTGTTCGTGTATTTTTAAAACAGGGTTCCAAAGAATCTGGAAGACCGCATTATTTCGAGACGATTTCGTATCGAAGCGTTCGCGAGAAAAGAGGGTGAACAAGATATGGGGAAAGGGAGACACGGGAGGAAGGGGTTTTGGCTCTAAAATAATAAACTGCTCGATGCGTTGCGGGACTAGACGAAGTCGGAACAAACGGCTCGCACGATTTACACTGTGCAGACACGATGATAAAAAGCTCGGTCTGAAATTACCGTTATTAAAAAAGAAGCGATTGTTTAGAACGAATGACGTACGAACCGTCATTATCTGTCCAACTGTGATCGCATCATGATCATACCGTTCACATTGACCGGACACGGTATTCAACATTTACACTTTTAGTATAACATAAAAGAAAATAACTTTGTATTTATCAATCTTTTCGATCGGAAAAGACATCTTTTCGATCTTTTCGTTGAAATATATGTATATCGCATGTATTCGTATACGTACTGTTGTTGCTCGACGTATAGTGGTAAAATATTGTCCTAGCCCTTTGTTGTTAAGTATAAAACTGCCTAACTATACAATTAATTACATTAAACAAGAGTTTCTTACCACTTTAATCCGATTAACCGCTTTCCTGGATCAGCTACACGCGTCTAGCACATTCTGCGCAGGCGCAGTACTTGTGTTGTCCAAGAACTATTTTCTGGTCGATTTGAATTGTTTCAAAATTTTGGTTAAACGTTCCTTTGATAATTAAGGGATTGGTGCTATCCCGATATTGCAAAACACAGTCGCGAAACTGATATTACTATAGCTTTGAAACGTTAGGTTAAATAATAATGGATATAGTGAACGTAATTAAATAATTTGGAATTTGCGAAAATTAGAATTCTCTACTCGGTCGGTAAAGTTGTGCTTCAAATGCCATCTACGTTACTCATACGTCGGCGTACAGTCACTTAAAAAAATTTCCCCGTTGGAGACAATGACATATGGTACTTATGTTTAAAGAAGAGAAGAAGTTAAAGGCATTACGATATGCCTGGAATAGTTAAATTGCATTCTTCATATGTCATCGTTTTTTGTAAGTGTTTGGCACTGTTTTGTAGAAGAAATAATTTATTAGTATAAAGAAAGTTCACCCTCTGTTTGTACGTTGTTTGGCACGCATGCGCACTCGTCGCACGTCCAACGGGTCTATTTCTAATTGTCCGATCAGCGGCAGCGGAGTAGCGGCTACTTTGTGCAGAAATTCTTAAGAAATACATATCGTATCGCTGATATTAAACTAATAATGGAGGAAATACTATCGAAGTTGCTTGTATCTGATAATGCGACGATACAACAGGTATGTGTAGAGAAATGTCAATTAGTAATAGAAACAAATTTCGCGATGTTCGAAACACGTGTTCAACCCAGTTGATAACCATTTCAAATATTGTCGAGGTTATTTTATTAAATTTCTCTGGTAGATCGTATCAGGCAATGCTGTGATCTCCTTATATATATCAAATCTATACAATACATGAAATACTCTATTCCCTTTTGCAACTATAACCTCATTCTTAACAGCATTGATATATTAGTATGCATAGCATGTAGTCACTTCATTTAATAAGGACAGGCATCCGTTCGTATAGTTAGTATGTAGTTCTTCAAGGTTTCATATATCACCCAAGACCTTCACTATTTATGCAATAATATGTCGATACGTTTCTCTTAAGGGAACCGCAGAACTTAAAGAAGCTTTTAAGAAACCAGAGAGTACACCTGCATTGTGCCAGCTGATCGTGTCATCGCAGAGTGTTGAGGTACATGTTTTTGTTACATATTATTTCTGTTCTAAACTGTTTACAATAAGAAACTTGTATGTTCAGATACGACAATGTGCAGCCATATTGCTTCGGAAACGTTATTCCAAAGGAAAGCATTGGTTAAAATTACCACAACATATACGTAGGGAGTTTAAATCAATAATTTTACAAGTAAGAAGATATTACTTTAAAATGGATTTCGATTTTATCAGTATATTCTGTCTTTTATTATGTTCTAGGCGTTAGTTAATGAACCAGAGAAGTTTGTTAAAAATGCTATTGCACAGTTAATAGGTATAATTGTAAAACATGAACTGCCTAATAATGAATGGCCAGAAGTTTTACAGTTCACTCAACAATTAATTACTAGTGAAAATTTAAATGAAAAAGAGGTATAAAATGAATGAGGTATACATAAAGCTCGTAAAGTTTGTATCACATTTTGTTTCTGCATGATACAATTTTGTTATAGTTGGGAACCTATACGCTGTCGATTATGACAGAAATTGCGCCCGATGCGTACGAAACACACGTTGGACCAATTATAACTCTTCTGAATCAAACATTGAATAGTTTGCAAGATCTAGGACACCCTGTTGCACATTATGTCCTACGAATAATGCAAAATCTTGTTCCTTTAGTTCAAGATCAACAGATTGTGAGTCTCATGCAATTTAAAATTTAATCGAAAAGAAAATTAAGTTGCTTTAATAAGGAATTATATTTAACAGGTGAATGCTTATCAGCAAATGATGCCCCAAATAATGGCCACAATTCAAGCTCTTACTTCTAGTAATGAAGACAAAGCTATTGAATGTTTTGAGCTAATAGATGAACTATGTGAAAATGCAAATTCTGTGATAGCACCTCATGTCAAACTCCTTGTCAGTATGTGCCTTGCTATTGCTGGTAACAAGTCATTGGATAATGCTCTTAGAGTTAAAGCAGTCGTGTCTATTGGCTGGCTAGCAAAAACAAAGAAAAAAGCCATGATAAAACATCATTTAGTGGAACCTATTGTAGGTGAGTGTCTCCTAAGAAATACAAAGTTTTCCTTATTTTCGTATACTAGTTAACTTGCAGCTACAATTATTGTGTATCTCTTCAATTTTAGATATGTTGTTCAATCTTATGTCGACACATACAAGCGCGGAAGAAGACGAAGATTATTTTAACGATAACGAAGACAATGAGCCTGTAACTTGTGCCGCTCAAGTTTTGAATTTGCTTGCGCTTCATTTGCCACCGGAAAAATTAATTCCTCAATTGGTACAGTTGATAGCACTTGTAATAAGTTTTTCAGCACGACATTACTGTATTAATTTATTCTTTATCTGTATAGCTGCGATACATCGAACCTAGTGTACAAGGAACTGATATGTATGCAAAGAAAGCATCGTATCTAGCAATGGCTGTATTAGCAGAGGGATGCTCGGTATACATCTGCTCTAAATACCTTGAATTTTTCTTGCGTTGCACTTGTCAAGGAATTACCGATCCTACCCCCGTTGTCCGCAATGCTGCTTTCTTTGCTCTTGGACAGTTTTCGGAATATTTGCAACCAGACATTTCGAAGTATTCCTCCGAGTTATTACCTGTATTATTTGAATATCTTAGTCAAATATGTGCTCACATTAAGCAGGAGAAGAAAGCACCACCGTCGATCGACCGCATGTTTTATGCGTTGGATATGTTTTGTGAAAATCTGAACGACAGTATTCTACCGTATTTGTCGACGTTTATGGAAAGACTTCTAGAAATTCTGAATGCTGACACTCCGATTCACGTTAGAACGCTCGCACTGAGCACTATCGCTTCAGTAGCCGTAGCCAGTAAAGAGCACATGTTGCCATACTTCGAAAGGGTCATATCCATTTTGAACAGTTACCTTTCGGAGAAAGAAACAGACGATACCTTGTGTCTTCAAGTGCAAGCATTTGGTTCGTATGGTTAAAGGTACTCAGCTTGTACGCAATGTTTAATACTGTTATGACTCATTAACGACATTGCAGCCACGCTGGCAGTGCTTGCGAATTCAATCGGCGAAAAAAATTTTGCACCTTTGGCTGGTAGTTGTCTTAATTTTGGAATCAATCATCTAAAGGAGACGCAAGACCCAGATCTAAGAAAATCCACTTACAGCTTATTTGGCGCAATTAGTTCTATAATGAAGAAAGAGATGGCGTCCGCTTTGCCAGAAATTGTTGAAAAGATAATATTAAGTATGCAGAGTTCGGAAGGCATAGTGGTATGTTAATTCAAAAGAAGTACAAACTGCGAAAAATCAGTTTATAGGTATGTTGTTCGATTTTTAGCCTCACTTTAAGGAAGACGAGAGTTCTGCTTTTGCGATTTACGAGGATCTTATTGAAAGTGAAAACGAAAGCGAGGAAGATATTGAGAACACCGATGACGAAGACGATGATGATGAGATTGCAGGTTACAATGTTGAAAATGCATACATCGATGAGAAGGAGGAAGCGATTATGGCGTTAAAAGACATCGCTGAACATACGGAGTAAAACATTTGTATTAATGACCATTAATTTGAAACGATTGTCACGCGATTTTACATTTGTAATTATTACTCTAGAGAAGCCTTCCTGCCATATCTTCAGACAGCTTTCGAGGAAACATTTAAATTAATCAATTATCCTCAAGAAGATATCCGAAAAGCTGCTGCTGACGCTCTATTACAGTTTTGTATTAATTTTTCAAAAATTAACACCAACGAAGGAAAGGAAGCACTGTTGAAAGCTCTCTCTCTGTATATACCAAAATTGTCAGAATTAATACGGCTGGACGAAGAGCGAAGCGTAGCAATTCGTGGCTTGGAAACATGCGCCGAATTACTAAAGGAAATAAAGACAGATGTTTTTGCCGGCGAGGGGCACAAGGAAGCTATAATGAATTGTATTCTGGATGTTATGTTAGGTTAGTATTAAGTCCAACTGATAATCATCTCAAAGATTCGGCGATGTTTTACGTGTCTGAAAGTTCAATCGTTACAGGCCAGACTCAGTGTCAGGATCAGGAGGATTTAGAAGACGACGAGACCGAAGCCGAGCAAGATAAATTATTATTCGAATGTGCGGGTGATGTATTGGTCAATTTAGGAGAATTAATGCCTCCAGAAGAGTTCTCGCTTTTCTTCCAAAGGGTGCTTCCAAAACTTTTAGAAAGATTGGTACGATTCTACCTTTGCCGAGTATAAACATAGTTATATCATAATTGATTAATTAATTGTTTCGCAAAAAGAACAAGTCAGAAGCGGAGAAATCGTTCGTGGTGGGCACCATCGCACAGTGTTTTTCAAGACTTAAACACACTGCCTCTGTAAATCAATTCCTTCCTATGTTATTAAGACTCGCAGACGATCCCGGGGATGAGGTACGGAATAATGCGATTTACGGAATCGGTGAACTCGTGTTGCATGCTAAAGAGGCTGTGTTCCCGTATCCTTTTAATGTGCCGCGCCAAAAATTGTCTCGACCATATGAGTCGGTCTGACAAAAAATCGAGATATTGGAATATTTCTTAGCAATAGTTTTGCAGACATTACACCGACATTTTGTCAGTCCTCTCCAATGCGCTTGGGAAAGAAACTCACGCGGGAGCCCGCGACAATACAGTCGGTGCGATTGCGCGACTCATCATCACCAATTACTGGAGTCTGCCTCTGGATCAAGTGTTCCCAGTTTTTGTTAAGCAGCTGCCGTTGAAGGAAGATTTCGAGGAAAATAAGGCAGTCTTTGGGAGCATACTGACGCTGTATCAAGCTGGCCATTCCATTTTAAAACCGCACATGCAGACGTTGCTGAAGTTGGCGGTGAATGTATTATACGAGGAAAGCGCCACCGACGAAGGTACGTCTCGTTATATTACCTATTGCATTATGAGATGATAACAAGCACTATCACGCCTTTACACTTTTCTGCGCAGAGGCGATGAATTTAGTCCTAGAATTCATCAAATCGGCACAACGAGACTTTCCAAACGAATGGAGTGCCATGTACGCCGAGCTTCCGGCAGAGGTCACGACGAAAGTTCAACAGATGATATATTTCTGATAGGTATATTAAGTTATATGCAACGTGCTAGGGTTACTCCCATCAATTGAGTCGTTTATAATGTATGTATACATACATTTTCTCTATTGAACCTTCAATAAGTGCAATTCAGCTAAATGAAGAATGAAGTGGAACGTCATACCCCATCCGATTTTTTTTTTAGTTGTAACCGTAGGTAGTAAGATTTCTCGCAGACAGAAGCATAAATTCCTTTTATAGAGATATATGTATGTATACATAGCGATTGAGCTGTTTCTATTAAATTCTAGTCTGTTGATTGGTTCTTTTTTTCCTCATTTCCATTTCGGAAAAATTTGGCGAAATACTCATTGTGTAGTTAAATTGTTTTAACCAATGAAATTTGTTATGTTAAGTTATTCCGAATGAATCACGTAGAGCGATGATTATTTTATCCTAATGATTACGTACACACACGCATACACACACTTTACAAAATGGCGATAAATATATATTGTTATTATAGAACAGACATTTCAGTGGTCTGTCTCGCGGTTGTTTGTAAGTGAAAATGCTCGGCGTATCATGGAGCTTTTCATGTATACATTGAACATAAACTGTACCATTTGAAGAAATAAAAGTGTTGCACTATATCCCTTTTATAAAACTGCGCGTGTATCTTTCTTATCTTCGAAATTGCATCGCTAAAAATACCTACGCAAACAAAGTTGCACACAACTTTATCACGACAGAGGCGGGTTCCGGTATCACCAAACAATGGTATCGTTCTTCTGAATCATCGATGAAAAATATGAAAATATTCGTGTTTATTGTTCGACCGATTTTTTAGCAAAATTATTAGTGAAGCAAAAGATATGTTTATTGTAAAGAAATCCGTGAGTTTCTTGCCAGACTGGAGTAACGTTTTTTAATTAGTCGGCGTTGATCAATTATCGGATAGAAAAAGACGGAGACTATGTTCGACAATTCGGATAAACAGAGTTCTACTGTAACTAACAAACTACTTTTATTTACAATCGGTAAGGACTCGAGTACATCGCCGTTCGAACAGCAACGTTAAAAACGAGAGTAACAGAACGTCCGTTGAAAGAAGCATCGAGCTCGCCGCGACACTATCGATATATTATCTGGAAATGTAAGATAACTCATCGATCCATCGTGCGTCTGATGACCTGTCGAAATACTGATCGTCTTACCTAAACGTGTCCAATCTCGACAGTGACCATCGCGCACGTCGGCGTTCCACGTTCGCATGACAATCACAGAATCATTTCTACATACAAGAATCTCCGTGCGCGCGTCCGACTGTAAACAGCGTGGACGAATTTAACGAGTCCGAAAAAATCGAGAAACATTTCATTCCCCGGAAAAGAGCGATCCGTCTGTGCCGCGTTTCTTTTCACAATGGCACAAGCAAATCGACCAGTGAAAATCACCGGCGAGTTACTGGGATACTCGCCGTGAAAACGAAGAGACCGATGCGTGACGTCATCGCGTTCGAAAACGATCGGTCGGAGGAGATCCAAGCACGTGTCAACGGTTACGAGTCCGAGGAACAAGGGTCCGGCTCTGACATTGATGTCCGGTAACATGAGCACGATCACGTGGACAGGTTTTATGGACGTCGCGCGTTTACGCGGTCGTTACATACGGAAAAAAGCACGGGATTACGAAGCGTTAAGTTAAGAAGCGTGCGTGCACCGTGTACCGACGCGAGGTGAAAGAGGTTCGGCCGTGGCCAACCGATGCGACTCGGTCGACGACGGAACGGACTGTAAAACGAAAACGAAAGGACGCCTAAGCGTTCGTATCGGGGTCCGAGGTGCGATGCGCGGTTCCTACGAAGCGTGCAACACGTTCGGAGAAAGTGTTCACCGTCCCGATCAGTTCCACGACCAGATGATCCCGGCCGTTTTCGTGAACCGACCACGGCTGTTGGATACCTGTCGATCGACGACCTTCCGATAGCGAGACGACGGAAGTCATAAACCGTCCCCGAGGTTCTTTTCGTGCCATTGAGCCGGGTGAGTTAGTCATCGACGATCCGAGCGAGTGTGTGCCCACCGCCACAACCATCCACGTACCTACCTACACGGTGTATCGAAATTCCATTACGTTGCTTTTCCGACCGCGCTATACCATTTAAGAGCAACCGTTCCACGAGCATTGCTTCCGCAGCTGCGAACCAGAATTTTCGTAGCTGCGAGACGACAAGAATGCTCGGTACATTGGTTACACAATTACGAATGGTTACTCGGGTACAGCGGTGACGAAAGCCGGCGGGAATTATCGGAACCGGACGTTTCGAAATTCGAGCGTCGATTTGCGGAAACTTCGATTCTGTCGAAGCGCTGAGAGCACTAAATCCTCGGTCGATAATCTCGTAGATGGATGAGAGCAGAGTTGTGTCAAAGGACAGGACGTCGTGGGAATTTCGAATTTGTCGGTTACAAGTGACGGAACGAGGATTTCGTAATCGCACGGTGTATCCGTAGGAATTGATGAACGTTATCGGTGGGCAGAGTATACACACCGTAGACACGGGGGAACGTGCTGAGACGGTTAACAGGCCTCGAGGGTCTTGCCTCGGGGAACGGCCGAATTTTCGGACACCCTGTACGTGCACGCATATATCGTGTGCTTGATGCTGGCAGGCGCGTCCTTGGGATCTCCACCATGACTCGAATCGAAAAGGAGCCGTAGGTGTACGACCGATGTCCGTGGCTCGGTTGTTACCTGTCGAGCTTACCATGCTTCATGGAGATATCGCTAGTGGAAAGTTTCGTCAGACGAAAGTGGTTTATTGCGCGCGACCATTCACTGCGGTTAAATCGTCCGGCCCGCCGACCAATTGTCCGAGCAACGTGTCTGCATAGTGGAAACACATCACATCGTGCGCGCTATACCGCGGTCAGTTTTGGCGGAAAATACAAACCGGACGGAGGGTGTCGTCTTCTCTGATTCGGGTGAGTGAGTTGTTTACCCCGTTCGAAAAATGTACGCTATTTGCTAACCTAGCGGCCACTATCGAAAGTTGCACCGGTATCCAAAGGACAGTTTTAAATTGACACTTTTTTGCGTGTCCGCGTCGAGTGTCTTGTTCCAGATAATGATTACAATTGTCACGTTCGATTAATCGATTTCTCTGAAGAATCTCTTCAGACTTTGCGATAGGCGTTCGCTAATCGATAGAACGGTCGAGCAAACATCGATGTGTAACATCGGTAATTGTGATCTGCCAATTTTCGCAAGTTGTTTCGAACACCGCAGTAGAAATTCTCGCCGCCATAATTGATTTTTTAAGGCGGCGTTCGTGAGTCATATTTCTCAAATTAAACGTCAGGTTGCTCATTATTTGAACCGCTTTCGGTGAATAACCATAATGCGAAATTAATGATTCTTTTGCATGATTGGTTCAAGTTCTGCGTTATTACCGCGCCGCTATTACACCGTCTCGAGAATCAGTTTACAAATACAAGGCTTCCTCCAGGTTTTCCCGTTTTGCCATTAAATTAACGATCGGCTCTCGGCTGACCCAGTATCGTAACAGTTTTTTGTCACGTTATAAATGTACGCTGAGAGACACACTTGTTATTTTTCCCCTCGTAAATTGCCCGCGCTATACAACCGATTGCGTGTTGAACCGGTTGCTCGATTATTTGGTCGTTAATCCGGCGGGACGATTATCGGCCGGCCGGTGCTTCTGTCAAAACTTTGATCGAGACAGAGGTAATTAGCGGATCGCGTTTATTTCGGTACATGTATGATCCTATCGTACCGATCTGTCTAACTAAAAAGGATTTTACACGATTTACCGGCCGATTAATCGGCTCTTGCGCGAAGTCAATTCAAAATCGTGGCAGCGCCCCTATGCGAAATTATTTATGTCATTGCGCAGGCGCAATGATTGAAACAGTGGGGTATGACGCACTGGTGACCTTGAACTACCGATATAATTTCGCTTCGGGTTCAACCCGCGGACATCATCTATTATTAGCACAAATTTCCATTTTTTCTCTTTTCTTTCCCGTGTTTAGAAATTTTTAAAAATTAATTTAGTCTCTTATTTTTAAATTTAGAAAATTTTTGTCATAAATGACGAAAATAAACGCCTACATCAATTCGGATAAGAGTGTTGTATAAATACTCGCAAGATACAGATAAAAAAAGGCGGAAGATCCAATTTTTATTGCCCAATAAAACATGATGGAGTATAAAAAAGGCATCAGCTACTGTGACAAACAGTAAAACAGCGGTAAACAGCTGTTAACACTAAACCTACCACGTTGACCTACCAAAATGACCGGTTTTATATTTTACAATTAGTCAAAATATAAAAATTCACATATGGAAAATATTTACCAGATATTGGCAATATTTACCAGATATTGTTAATGCTTGGTAGGTTTAGTGGTAAAATGATCCGGAAGGATTGTAAGTGTTCGCGACATAGCTTGCATGTGAAGCTGCTAATGCAGGATGTGATTAAGATTCGACGATTAAAAGACTGACAGCGTAGTGGGAGGCCACTGCATTTTTAAGTCACGCGACGATCATTATTTTCGTCACGTCGATGGATAAGTGGGCTGTAACAACACGGTGGATTTTATGTAAATCGGTACGGCGATTATTGGTATTTTGTTTTTTAGTATGCGAATTTTTGCACGCGGTTATGTGACGGTAAAGCGCCACGTCGGTCCCTAGGGACCTACATCGAACTTTGTGAGCTAACTTTGTGAACAGGTGACCTCTGTTTATATACTAACTTGCGGTTACCCGCAGCGTGAACGAAAGGTTCATAGGTACAAGCTCAGCGTTTAACGTGTTAACCCTTAGCACTCGAATGGTGACTGTAAGGCGCCACTAAAAATTGCTGTATCATTATTCAAAATATTTTTTACGTTATTAAATTTGTTAGCATCTAATGAATTACTAAACATTTCGGTATTGTACGAGTAAGTTGCACCATTTTCGTATGTGTAACATGAAAAAATATATATACAAAAGGGCAATATTCTAGGTCGGATGAAATGTTTCGTTTGGATGTAAAATAGCTTCGAGTGCAAAGGGTTAAATTCGGGTCGTCTCTCAATTGGAATTTTCAACCCTGTACTTAAATATTTTTCCCACTATTTGTCCGAAACTTTGAAATTCTAAAAATGCAGAAACAAATTTGTTGCACCACAAACACACCCAACATGAAGAATGGAAACACTTGAAAACCAAACACGTTTGCGGCATAGATAACTGTGCAATCTCACTTCGATTGACAAGGGACAATTCATGGATGCACACATTACTTCAGGTTGCGCGGAGTATTCATCCGTGACTGGTTGGCCACAATGATCAGCCGATTGCCCATAAAATGTCACTTTCACACTCGGCGGGAATGACGGGGGCACCTAGTGCGATACTTCTCATTTTCCACCAAATGTCACAAGTAACGACAAACACCATCAGCTCCCTTTTTATGGAATAATGTTCTGAAATTCCGTCAAAGCATGTCACAAATGAAATTTGCAAAATTGATAAGAATTTACGATAAACTCGGGTGCGTTTAAAGCAGGAGATAGACTAAAAGAATATAAGCTTATGGAAGTTATTAAAGGAGGAAGGTTTGGCTCCTGTTCATTGTACATTCTGCAAAAAAATCCGCAGTTTAGGGTATCGAGCAAATCTATTAAACCTAACAGTATCAGAACAGCTCTAAAGCAGAGTCGAAGCAGCGCTATAAATTAAGAATAAGGAGAACCTGCTTTTAATCGTTGTTAGCTCAAGTATCGTGAAGAACGGAGGGTCACTGACCAAGTAGCGGTCACGTGCCCGTTCGCCGGACAATTTGTCACGAAAAGTATCATGTCTCGCTCGGAGAAGCGTGTTGAGATTCCTATCAGTCGCTTGCCCCTTGTACAAAACTTGAGTCACGGTCAGGCGATCAAGATCTCAATGCCAAGAAGCGAACAACGAACGAGCCGTGGATCAAGATCGGGAATGAATCACAATTCGAAACGGGCAGTCCTCGATGGAGCTGAACTCTGCCCGACATGCTCGACGCAGAAAGAAATCATCGTCCGACACTGGGGAACAGGTTTTCGGCGGAGATGCATCGCGAATCCGACGGAGAAAGTTATCCGCCATAATAAGGGGTTCCGTTAAACCAGTTGTCGCGTTTCTTTGAACAATTTGTCCTGCGCGCCTCTTGCCCGTTCAGTCGCAATACTTGGTGTTCGGGAACTTGTAACATATAAAGATGTGTTATCACTAAACTGCGGATTTGATGCATTTATGACAAAAATGGGTACCTGTAATTTGAAACAAGAAGATTTAAGAGATTGTAGAGTGTCGATGCATTATTTCCAACCTATACAAATTATTAACCCTTAGCACTCGAATGGCGACTGTAAGGTGCTACTGAAAATTGCTATAACATTATTCAAAATATGTTTTACATTATTAAATTTGTTTGTATTTAATAAATTACTGAACACTTCAGTATTGTACGAGTCAATTGCACCATTTTCATATGTATAACACGAAAAAAAAATATATGTAGAAGGGAAATATTCGAAAGAAATGTTTTGGAGTTCAAATAGCTTCGAGTGCAAAGGGTTAAGTCCACATTTTGCATGAAGACAGTCTAGTTATTACCGGTGTTAATTAGCTAGAATTAACGTGGACAGCTGAAATTCGGCAGCTCTCCATTCACTCCCACCGCAGCCGCATTGAACAAATTACTAAAATCCTCGTATCAGCGAGGTATCCTCATCAACAGAAACGAACCTCTCCAATTACATTATCAGATCTCCGTAGTAATTCTAATAACTAATCCTTATCTCTGTGTCACGCCACACTTTCTACAATCGCACCCACCCCGACTCGCAGCAGGAGTGCTTAGAACCGCTTTTGCTTGCAGTGGCGACCGATCCTCGAGTCCCAGCACGCTGACGTCGTCAACGTCGTCGTTCGAGGAGGATCCTGTCGCGCGAATGGACCGATCCGGACGGGTTCCAGGTCACGGTGTCGAAGCTGAAGCGCAACAGGCGTCGTAAGGCGGCGAGCGAGTCGCCGGGAGCTTTTGCGGTCGGAGAAGCGCGCGATTTTCGCGGCTGAAGGGTTTCGAGTGCAGCGCGGACAGACGAAGGAAAGGGGGACAGCGTGATCTAGAGTGGCCCATTTCCCTTATCACGATAAAGCGGTGCTCTAACGGTAGTGCCGCTTCAGAAACCGTAGTGACGGAGCACGAAGCGAACGCGGCCGGCCGCTTCAGGGTGGTGACTCATTTCCACGTACGATCAGTCTGCCCGTGGATCGTAGCCGCGATGTATCGAACGGCCGCGAGGCCGACGCCGTTTTCCTTCTTGTCCTCCTTCTCCTGCTACCTGCTAATCAAGTGAATCCTGCCGTTTCCGTAACCCCGCGCAGTCGACGCATCGAGGAAACATGGACGTCGAGCTGGTCACCCGCGCGTCCTTGAACTCCCTGCAGATCGTGGACGACGCACGGATCGTGTCGCCGCAGAGTCTCGACGAGTGGACCTGGTCCAGCTTAAGAGTGAGTCACAACTTTTTCTTTTTTTCCTATTCCTCCTTTTGTCTGTTTGTAGATTTCACCGAGTTCGTGGTCGATTCCTAGCAGCCTGCATGAGTAGAACCGGCGTATCCTAAGAGAAAGTCCCTCGGTCTTCCTACTTCTGGGTGGTTGTAGATGATTTTACTCGGTTCATCGTTGATTCTAGCAACCTGCATGACTTTACCTGGCTTATCTTAAGGCGGTATTTCTGAGTTTTCTTCTTTTCTGGTGGTTCCTCTTTCTGAGTGTTTGTAGAAGATTTAACTTAATTGATTGTTGACTCTAGCAACTTGGATAATTATACCTGGTTTATCTTAAAATGGTATTCCTGACCTTCCTTCTTTTCTGATGGTTCCTCCTTTTGGGTGGTTGTAGCAGGTTTAACTGAGTTCGCGTACGACTGCGCCAGCCTTGATGAGTAAACCTGGTTTGTCTACAGAGGGAATCCCTCAGTTTCCTTATCTTCTATTAGTTTTAAGAAGCTGTGGAGAGTTGTACTGTGTTGGTTTTCGATAGGGTGTCAATATCTTAAATACTCGGTGAAATTAGACGGGAGGAATTCTGATGCAAGGACTTCACCTAGCTTGGAAGTCGGTGCCCGTTTTTCTTATCTTCTGATAGTTCCCCCGTTGGAGTGGTTTCACAGAATGTAATTGCAATGGATTTGTGGACTTTGGATTATATTGGAAAAGATGGATGAATTTGTCCTAGGTTAGAATCCCTTTTTGTTCATTGACCGTCTCTATTAGGCGGTTTCAGAAGGTTTGGCTAGTTCGCTAACCGACTGAGTATCTATGAAAGTATCTATTTGTGTATGAAAGTGCAAACTTGCGTGCATTTCCGCAGTCTGCTGATAATGTATCAGTACATAGACTGTTTGGTCTCCAAGTATGCAGTTTGTGGACAAGATATAATGGACTCGTCAACTTTCTGTCGGTTATTTCCGAACCTCTCTTGTACCCACCTGCATCTATTTAATATCTTGTAAATATCCAGTAAAGATTTTCTTAGTAAATTTCAATCAACCAACAAATCTAAAAGTAACCTTCAGTAAATCAACAAATCATCTTGAACAGCGTAATCTAATAATTTCTTTGAGATTACTATTTTATACAAAAAGGCTAACTCGTTCTTGACGCGAAGCAGACGTGAAGAAGTCTGTTGACAGATTTGCGGTGGTTAAACTGTAAAAATTAGATGTCCCTAAAGTGGCGTGTTGCTTAATAAGCTCCCATCTCATCAATCGTACCGATTAGGATAGTAGTACCGATGAGGGTTCTAACTACACAAGTTCGTTAAATCTTGTTCAGGGATTAGAGTTGCAATCCCATAGCGAAACGAGATTAATCGCATGTTTGCGCGTTCGAGATACTGCTATTTAAAACTTCAAGTGTTGATATCAATTCTGGATTACTGATGACGACGTTAGTGCAATCTTAGCGACGGTACACTTTTTTACTGCAATCCTCTCACTTCGAATCATAACAAATCTGACTTTTACGTTTCAATTGGGAACTCAAATTCTTCTAATTGCAATTACGAAAAATATTACTTGGCCCCATTTCGTTGATCATCCTGTACACGAGGCCGAGTCCAAATGCGAAGAACAAACTCCATATATTTTTTCCACTTTTTATATCTGCACAAATAATTGCTCACGAGATTTCGGAGCAGTTGGCATATTTTCTCGTGCACCTTTATCGAAAGATCGAGCACCAAGCGCCTGAATTGTAGCACCTGTTCGGTAATTGATACCGCAATCGACTGTTACGTCACACGAGCATGATCTCGACGCTCCGAGGAACGTTCCGAGACTGCGATTTCCAGTTCTGGAGCGGCGTTTTTATATACGAGCGGTATTTCTCAACGAATAGGCGAAATATTCTTAAGCGTAAACACACACCGGGGAACCGAAAAAGGAGCTCGATCTCTTCGCCAATTTCGTTTTAATCGCTACGATGATGATTAACGTCAGCCAATGTGGTTTATGGACCGACTTAAGACCGAGTGACTTGTTTATGAACCGCGACGGAATTCACCTGCGGCTTAAATATTAACTGGTTGCGAGACCGTTTTGGTGGTCACCGGCGACCGGAGTTAGCTGAATCAAATAAACATTCGATCCTTAAGCGGCAATGTTTACGACCCGGCAAATATGATTATTCGACGGCGGATGTTTGCGTGCACTCATGCTCCTACGAATCATTCGACAAACTTGGATATTAAATCGGTGTTTACGGATTATTGCCCGAGCTGTCTATTTTCGAGGTAAATAAAAATTATACGTAATCGGCGTACACCTTAAAAGAACGTAGACTCTCGGGGAAAAAAATCTAAATTTTATTCATTACCTTATATGTAATAACTAAATAATTTATTCGTAACTTCAGAGAGTTCAAAGAACTGAAAACTTTAAGAACCGAATATGAACCGAGATAAGGAATTTTTTAAATTTCATATTGTTAATTTTAAGAATCTGACAATTAGACGAATTCCTTTACTCTAATCGTTGCTATTAGATAGTAAGATAATTAGGTGTAGTAAGAAACTATTACGGCGAGGCCAGCGATGCCATAAAAATTACGGTGATCATTAAGCAACGTTAATATTTAAATTTGGTCACGCTTCGGCCATTGTTCCAGGGTTAAACAGTTTTATTTAAATAATTTCCGGAGGATATCGGCCAGGTGCGATCGGCGGAAACAATGTTTGTCATTCTTGTTCTCTCGCATCCTCTACTATTATCATCCACAAAGACAACATTATTATTACTTGCAATTTCGAAATCGGTGACTCCGCAATTTCGTAATTCACCGTCTCGCTTCGATATCATTCTAATCGCTAGAACGCGGATCTTTATGCATTTAAGTCTTCATAAAATACCAATCTCATTTGATATTTAACACAGAAATATTTTTATGAAAATATTGCATTTTATTTCATCCTTAGAAAATGCACAGTTAATAGAAACTTCGAGGTATCGGAAATTTTTGAGGTAGTCAGAGTCTACAGGGTGTCCCAAAAATTCCTGTATACGATTTCGCATAAAAATCCTCGCTTTACTAACCATGGACGAACTGCTTTCATTTAGTGGTGTTTTACACGGTCTGAGAAAACATTGCAGCTGGAATGGTTATTTATTCACAAGTCTGACTTTGGCGAGGTTGGGTGAAACACTATTCCAAATATTCAATAGCAAATAGTCGATTTCATTTATACCGTGTGTACAACTTTTCACATCAACGTAATCGACTTAACATAAGATTTATATCTTATGAATTCCTTCCAAAATTCAAACACATTCGTTTTTATATCAACATTCTCTTTGTATATAACGAGTTTTATCGTTGCACTTGCCTTTATCGTTACCGATAAAAATTTTGCGTACGGAACGTACACGTTGTTAGAACGATAAACGTTCGAATATTTGCAATCTTTCCTCTAAATTTTATTCATCTGCGAATGGTTGTCGCGAAGATGAGAAACAGTCGCATCGGTATCAGATCACTTGGGTAAAGTTTCCGTGGATCGTGGTAAATTATCGGTATCTTCAGATTGTTGATTACGCTTAGATGAGTTGTATCGCATTTTTCGCGCCGGCTGGTTGGATTACAAGGAAAAGTCAATGTTTTTACGGTACACGCACCTCGACAGCATTTTTACAGCATCGTTCACTTGTGTCAATAAAGCAACTCGATAACTGTAATACAACCGAAAAAAATGTCTTGTCCAATCTCGATCGGCGTCCTTCAACGATATCCGTTCGACTGGTAGCGCATTGATAGCGATTCGCTAAAATCTTGAAACGCATAACTTGCAGATCCCCGGAATTTTCGATGAAAATCGCGTTAAAACAAAAACTGTCCCCGAAAATCCTTTGATGAAAATTCAATGAAAAAATATACAGGGTGTCCCCTGTACATGCACTTCGTTCGGAGGGGTGATTCCTACGAACTACTTAGAGTAAGTAGAAGCGTCGGGCAATGGTCAGACACTTTCCGCCTACTTTGCTTCAAACAATCGCCTAGTTTTGTGTTAGAGCGTCCGTGATTATCGCGTGGGATATGATAGATTCGCGTAATTAATGATACAGAGAATCGTTTATCTTCGTTCGTAGATCGAGTGAAATCAATTTGTATCGTGGTCGGAAATGAACTGTCACCGGTTAATTATCGTCAAGACGCGGATAAACGATTATTTTTCCAAGCGATATCGCCAGCGAGCTTTGTAACATTTTACAGCGAGGCGTTATCGATAGAACGCGTTATCGATAGTTCTAATCGCGCGGCGCGAGAATGCTAAATATTTTCAGATATCGACCTTCCGAGTTACACAATAATATTCTGGGAAAATTCAATATCCAATTAGACCTGCCAGCAGGCAACGATCTTTGCTTTATAAATTCGTCTCCGAGAACGGACGCCGCCATGTTGGCATCCAGTTTATTCATTCGATTCCTATAATTACCAGCAAATCGTGTAACTATTCTAGTGTTTGTTCGATTAATCCGATTTTTACAAGTTGTATGTAATATTATAAGACTTTTCAAACCCGATAACAATTTTCTCGAAATATTAACAACTTTTCCCAAATTTTTCACGTTGAATGAGCGTCAACTTTTAGTCGAGTTTTAAGAAAAGTGCCGGAAAGTACCTCTCTGATTTTATGCAGACTACTTTTCCATTTCCAAATCCGTTTTCTTACGTATCAATTAAGTTTTCGCTTTACTGTTCTTCTTGTCCTCTTTGAAAGAGCATCGGGCGTCTTAGGTGGAAAACGTATCAGTGCAGAAGTCATTAATTCTCCGCCGGCGTTCGTGTACGGTGCGTCGAACAAAACGAAATCACGCGAGGTCGTGGTCACGGCGTTATCACGCGCGCGTGACAACGGCCGTCGAAGCATTATGATAATTCAGAACAGGTGAAACCGGGAAAAGAAGGAAGGTGGAGGAGGGCGAGGGAGGTGGGAAGAGGTCGAACCCGCGGGTTCGGGATTGAAGATCAATATTCGCCGGACCGAAAGGTTCGCCGCGAGCTCCGGCGGATGCACGAAAACGCACGCGCGAGGAGAGGAGAGGAGAGAAGAGAGTAGGAAAGAAGAGAGGGCGCGCGAGCGAGAGAGAGAGAGAGAGAAAGATGGTGTTCCCCGTTCCGACGAAACTTTCGACTCCGGGTGCTGGCACCGACCGCTTTTCTGCCGTGGAAAGGAGACGCGGGTGCCGTTGGAGGCGCCGCTCGAGCCCCGCGACACAAACGCACATAGTCGCTGGGAACACAGACGCGTGCCCACACGCATAGTCCGCTGGTTTTTATCGTGCTTTACCAGCTGCATAATTCACGCGGCCCGCCGAGCATACACGCCGATTTTCCGTCAGACCGCCGGTGACCGCCGGGGATACGTACACGTCGGCCGCGCGCGCGGTTTCATCACGCGATTCGCGACGCGACTTTCGGTGTGCTGCTGGCGATTTTGTGAACCATGTGCCGCCCGTGCTCGTTGTGACACCACGGACTTGTTCGAGCACGCACACCGTTCCCCGGAATCCCTGGGCGTGGATTCGCTCTACCAATTTGACGAACAGCCCTGCTAAGAGGTACTCCGCTTTTCGCCCGGGTCTCTCGCTCTTTCAGGACCGCCAGATTTGATCGTCTCCTTGTTGTGATAGATACATGATTCTGTAATGACTGTTAGCCGTTCGATTCCTCGAATGCGCTGAATTATTAGAATATAAGGGGTTTGAGGTTTAACTCTTTGCGAGATGCGATCGCTTCTTGTGACAGGCATATGGTTGCAGGCTGTAGACGTCTGCCGATTTTCTGTATGCTTTGTGCTCGATTGCGAACTCAACGGACAGAGTTTCAGGGAAGTTTACTATCGCGAGAGGATGATTGTTGTGATAGGCACATGGCTTTTGAGCGATTCTTGATTCTCTACATTGCGAAAAGATGTAGAGTCTACAAGTCTTTTCCTGTTACCGTTGCGAGATCTGATCGTCATTCTGACTGATTTTAAAGTGAATCTTAGACAAGAATTGATTCTCCGCTGAATTGCATAAATACATTCAATACGCAGAATACTGTCGCTAGAAGATCGCGATCGTGCACTTGGCCAGACGGCTGTTGTGATCTATGTTTGCTGTGACAAAGAAACAAACTTAATTTTCGTCTTGCAGCTTCGACTCACAGCTGTTATGATCGTGGACCCGCGATTTTTGTTTTCTGTTATTACTAAGGAAACGGTTCGAAGTGGTTCTCGAAGTGGTGCTTCGGCTCGAGGAGTTGCGGAAATAGAAGCCTGTCGGCTTTTGTCCTGCTGCGTTTGCACCTTTGTGAGGAAACCGATTATTTTGTGATCTAATAGGCACTTGTTGTACTAGGTACACGGTTCCCGTTCTTCCTAGTGGAAGAAAAACTTGGTTTTTGCAGCGTTTCGCAACACCGGACAGTAGTTGTGATCGCAGTATGCGACCGTAGAATAGTGTTCGCGCGAACAGGAAGAAATAAGAGATGCGACGACCGCGGTAGCGTGATTCACGAAATGTGAGACGAATTTCAGCGGAGACAGGCACGGAGCAAGTAAAGCAAGAGTTATTTGTCTTATTATTCGATTCTTTTGAATGCATCAAAGTTCGAAGTTTAAAAAATAGAAAGTAGAGTAAGAGACAATTTCCCGTGCAGCGACAGATATCGTATGTCCATTTTGTGATCAAACACGCTCGGCAGTGCACACAGTTCCGTTTCGAGCGAGTCGCAATGTTTGTAAACACCGGGGAAGAAAGCATGGAACAAGAATGGTGACCCCCGTTATCTTCGTTTTCGTGAGCGCTCCTCCGACAGTGACTCAGAGTCTCAAACAAATCGAAGGGTCATTACTTCCGACCGATCTGTTTCTTCGTCCGGGAAATGTGCGCGACACGTGTCGCGATTCTTTTTTGTGTGTCCAGAGCATCCGGAGCGTAACCGTATCAATTATTTCATCGTTTCCCGCGTTACCGTCGAGACAATGACTTCTGTTACCTAACTATAGCTCCGTTGTTCCGTTGATACCAGTTAATGGCGGCGATGTTCAATGGAACAGCAGGCCGTCAGTGTGCAGTAGCTGCAACCCGTTATTTTTAGCGCAAACTGTTTCCCAGAAACCGAGAAACAGCCGGGACCAAAACTCAAAGATCTCTCGCCTAACATTGTTCTATTCGGAACGATAACGATGCCTCGTGGGGGTCGTTTGCGCATTCCCGAAGAACTAACATTTCGAACTTCTGCCTCGCACCTTATTTTCGAAAGGAACTGCACGAGGCGCGAATCTACAGCGTCGTTCAACGATACGGAGCATACTTCGTTCTTTAAACAAACAACGAACAGACGGAGTGCTGATTCAACGGAATTATTGCACGCCTTGAAACAACCGAGAAAATATCATTTCTACTGGCGAACGATTAAATTTTGATTCACTGCCGACAGTCGGCATAATCCACCTATTATATTCCATTTTGTTTTTTTTTTTATGACGCAGTCGCACGTGCATCTGTATCGCGTGGAAAACGTTGAAGGTTTTTCCTTCAATTAGATCTCGTTAATTAACGCTGCACAGTGTATGCTGATGAGCTGGAATTTAACCGTAACTTCTCTCGGCAATTTCATTATCATTGCAGACTATTATCTGGAAAATGATATACCTAAGGAACTCAATTTTCGTATTTTTTCCCATCGGCTTTCATGGACAATTAATGTTTATCGATTTCGAGTCCTTGTGTTTGATATATTCGTTTTTGTAGTCGAACGTGGAAACGGAAGTAAAGTCTGTTAAGAATTTTAATAACACGCACGCTCTCAACTACTAGATAAATTGTCTAATTAACCATTCCTGATTATTCGAATGATTGCGTATTACCTCTTTGCAGAATGATTAAATGTAGATTACAACAAAGTATCTTAATAGGAATAGAAAACAGACCATCGGTGTTCCGATGTGGGGAAACACGTGTGCCTATAAACACGTTACCGGAACTGAAGACCGTGTTTATAGTGAAAGTATATTGAACGCTTAACCTGTAGTATGGGCTCGAGGATTAAGTGTTTTATAGATACACGTGTTCCGGGGAAATAAAAACGTCGTTACGTTCTATTCAATTCTTCGCTATACTCTCACATGTAACGGATAGTAGAATCAGCAAACATTTCCTTCAATCAATATCTCAATTAATATCTTTCCTCTGATCGATAATAACTTGTCGGACAAAATTTATGTTCGCCGTAAACTGTCACGGGCCGGCATATGTGGAGCGGAAAACGGAAGCTACCTTTGATCCAACCTAATAATTAGTAACTTACGTATGCGTAATCACGGGTGTTAGGTCCAAAAAGTACTGGCTTGCGGCCGTAATAAGAGCGCTAAAATAAATCAAAACTGCCTATCCGCATTCGATGCGCCTTTGGCAGGCACATCTCGGAAACGAATCAACCGACTTATGGTATTTCACAGGAAAAAAAAAGAAAATAGTTGTTGACCCTGAGAAAGTAAGTGGCTCAAACTCATAAACTGTTGAAATTTATGAAACAATCGCCGGTGCGTTCAGTTGTGCAGTAAAAAATCGATCAGTCAGTAAACATTTACGGTCTTTGTTTTCGTCGTTACGAGCGCGGAAGGCGTGGGAGAAAAATGGTGGGAATTCGCGCGGAATTTCATTCAGGACTCGCCGGACGCAAGAATCTCGTAAAGTCAACAATCCGCGGATCTTCGAATCGTGCCCCGGTGTATTTTTCTATGTTTCTTTTTTCGATCGGTGTGCGCGCACGGATGGCCCCCACAAAGCTTTATTTCAGCCGGAACGATCGACGGTAATGCAGCACTCGCGCGCCCACTTGATGATTCAGTTTTCAAATAGAACGCTATTTCAGTTGCCACCGTGCTTAAAAGACCTTCTCGTTCCGAATTCGATTCCCTGCGGAGCACCGCGCCATTGTCCGTTAACTCACGGACGTTGTTGCGGATGTCTATTATTAGGCCACCTTTGACGAGCTTTGATTCTAACGAGCGCCGAGAGCACACCTGGCCGGTGTCATGCGTTCAATTTAAATGATCCCGCCCGGTGAAAGTCGGCCCGCCTGTATTGCTAAATCTTGATCGCGTTACTTTCGTGGTAACGTATCGATCGTCGGACCCGGCATGCTGACCGGGCCTGAAAATCATGATCGAGCGACCGCCGCCGTGCGCAGATCGTGAGTAATGTTTGGACTGTGAGTCCTCTAGAGGCGCGCGACAATCCGAGGCAAGGCTTAGATAAACCGTTTTGATGTTATCGAATTTTTGTGCTCATTTCATTTCTGTGAATTTGAGAGCCTGGGCTAACGCTGTTGGGGGGTCTACTCAATTATCCCAAATCAACTGGGGTACCAAACATTTTTGTACAATCTATTTTTCCTTAAACTTTTTTACCACGAAAGGTGCCCTTGAACCTGTACAGCCCATAAGGCTCGTGCCTAGATCCGCCGTTGAACCCAGGTGTGTGAAAACCCGATACGCGGAAATTGTTTTATAGTCTATTTCAGTCAAGGCTAAAATACTGTTTTAATTTGTTTTAGCTATCACGGTTGTTTTATCTAGTCCTTGAAGTAAGAATTTTTGTTCGTTGCATATTTCATTCGTATTACGAATGTTTATGAACGTGGTATCGGTAGAAAATGATCGTATCGCTTTCTGCGTACCATATCGATCGCGAAACTCGAAATGGTAACAGAGCTGTGCAGAGTTTCATTCGGGTATCAGCAGATCATTTCACGTGCTACGTGTGCCACAGCGTTTGAAAGAGACGCTGGAGTAAGATCTCCAACAAATTGTATAAAATTTCTATAGTGCAATGAATCTGTGGGATTACGATTCAATTTTCACTCCGGTTCGTACTTTTACCTCAATAAATCTTGTGTGAGTAGAAATTGTTCATTTGGTTTTCTGATACTTTCTGCGTATCATTTCTCGAGCGCGAAATTATCGAACGATAATTAAAAAGGGGCGTAGTTGTATCACCGGTTGGTCGACCAAATTATTCTCATTTGGAAAAGACGAATCAAATGTTCATGTCTCGTATTTATGAGTGATAATAATCTAGCATGAGAGAAGGAACGCTACGGTGGAATGAAAGCTGAGGAATGAAAATACAACGATCGATCCTACGTTGATCGTTATTATTAACTTAGCGAGAAAGTTCAAACAGCGGTCACACCGCGAATATATAATCTCACGTGAGCTTTCACTTTCAGAAACAGTTCAAAGTTAAGGACCTAGAGAAGCTGTTCACAGTATACCAGAGGAGGTTTCAGTATGGTTACCTGTCGCTCTTCGTTCTGCTACAATTGGTCCTCGGTACCACGTATTGTGTGATCCTGGTTACGATGGTGAGTGTAATAAAATCCAATGGCAACATACGCTAATTCTATTTCGACTAGCATACTAGACAGAAGTCTATAAAATAATAATATAAATACTTCACGATAATGAAGTTAAAAAAGAGGAAAGAAATGAGTGAATGAATATTATTAAATAAATGTTTAAATAGTAGGTATATGTTACGCGCTAACTTTACAACCAATTTAAACTGCATGCCTCTTTTTTCCGTGTTTGATAAGAACATAATAGGTAGTTCTACATTCTACTTTTCTTGTTTCCCCAACCCTATTTAATTGCCTGTTCACCAAGCACATAAATCATTCCGACCATTTAACAATTTACATAGGCTTGTGAAAATGTGGTCAGATTGTTAATCGTATAAATTGGTGTACATAAATTGAGCTAAATCGTGCGCGTGCGCATAAATCGAATCGTTTGATCAGAAATTTAAATTTGCTTTCGGGCAATCTTATCGATTTGAAATTTAAATGGCCTTTGTGTTAACCTTAGAAACTAATGAGGAAGGAAATAAATTTCGAGTTCGTTAAAACCGTTGACACAGCTGAGTTGTTTTCGAGCTCGTCAAGTTACACCTGCGACTATAATCAGGCTTAAAGATCAATGAACACTCGTAGGCCTTTAACAATTTATTGCCGACTAGAAAATTCGCGAGGTCAACGAGCGTCGAGACAAATCGAACAGTTCGATAATAAACTGAAAAACCTCGGTGAAACAAATTTCCGTCTTCGTGCTTGAATATTTTACGACCAGTCGATTAATAGACTAAAATAGATTCAAAAACTGCAGTGTACGTGTTGAAACAAACTTTCCTCCGTCTTCGTACTCGAATATCTTACGACCAACCGATTGAAACGGTTCTCCGCGCCGTCCACCCCTCAAATCGATAATCTATTACGAAGAGGAGTGCCGCTAATTTCGCTGCCATCATCAGGCCTTCAATGAACCAAAAATGACTGCCATTCCCGGTCATTTTATACGGGGCAGAAATAGATCGGAATTACACCGACCGTAATCGAGCAGCTCGATTCAATTTTTTATTTGTCTCGCACTTAAAATACAAGTCCTGCAGCGTAAAAGAACACGGTACACAGCCGGAGAGACAAAATTAGCTCTTTCGGGTCAACTCATTTTAAAGTGAAATTTATAAATGTTCGCGATTTGCGCGTTCCATAAATAATATCGTTTCAATAAAAGACCCGCGAGTTTATTTTGAATCGTTTCTGTTTTTCACGATCCCCTGGCGCTTCTTGAATAATTCATGAATACTTTCTTCGTGGAATGACTGTTTCGGGTGTTTCCGATGCAGAATGATCAGGTGACCAACCGTAGTTCATAATGTAGGTTGTCAGCACATCAGCCTGTCGTTAAGGTGTTAATTATGGACATGGTCGTGCGTATGAACGTTGCACGTGACCGCAGTTTCAGTGACTCGGCGCAAATGTAACGCGTAGGAGCCATTTCAAATTCATTTCTGAAATTTATTATTGAACATCAACTAAAAGTTGCTCGGTTGTTGCCTCGGTGCGGACGTAGCTTCATATTTGACTTAAGATCAGCTTCGTACTTTCAAATGGTATGGTGCAAAATTATATGACGATTAAACTGCGGATTTTGTGCATGTATAGCAGAATTGAGTATGTGATATTTAAAATTGTAAGCAAATGAAAAATCCCTCACGGCGCGGAATTAAAATCAAGCAATGACGAATATACACGTCGAACGCAGGCCAAATGCGGCTATTATAAAAGCCAAAGCCCTTGTAAAGCTAAATCAGAAAGAATTACTTTTTTATTCGATAAAAATTGAACAATTCATCAACGTTGACTGCACCGCAATAGAGTTTCGCATCACAGTTAACTGGTTAAAGTCGTTAAGGGAAGAAATAAAATATACCCCTAATCTATGGTCCCTACAACCCCCCATTAAATCCGCCGCTGGTCATCGACCAACGAAGACATTCGGTCAGTGAACAAATGATTTTCCCGCAGGTCAGCGTCGAGAACTGCGTGCCGGACGTTGTCGTCTGCATCGTTGGCAGCGCGTTGCTGTGCCCGATGATAGCCTTGTCCTTCCGGCCGAAGATCATCGCTAAGAACAGCTACTGGCCGGTGATGTTGTCCTGTTTGATCGTGGTGTTGCTGGTGGTCGGCGATCTGGCCGTGCCCATGTATTACACCCTCACCTACACAGAGGGCATACCGCCGATAAGGTATCGCACCGACGACTTCAACGACCACAGAGACAGGGATATCCCTGACTGCGATCGGCCCGTCCAAGGCCCTCATTTAATTAACAGTCGCGACCTTGCTCGGTCCCTCGCTACCTTTTCTCTGTACGCTCTTTTTCCCCGCGTCCCGCCGCGCGCGGCCGGGTTTTCGCTCGCTTCCTCGAAAAAAAAAACCCGGTTACGAAAGATCGGCGAACCACTCATCGATATTAATCTCCGTCGCCGGTTTTGCAACGCTGCGAGCCGAGCACTTCCTAGAACACGCGTCTCGTTTCAATTAACTGCGGAGCCGGGTGCATGCCGCGAACGCGATCGCCACGGTGATAAGAGCCCCGCGTACATGTACAGTTGTTATCTCTGCATCGTGTGACGATGTTAAATGTAAGCGAAAACTTGATCTTCATTCGAAACATTGAATCTTTACTAAGTAGATCAGTTTTCGCAAAGTTCACTGGTTCGTCTGTAAATATGCTCTATTTGTTTCGTCGTCGTCTTCGGAGCGTATCGCGAAAATGAACTCTTAGAATCTCCTTATAAGGAACCAGGAGATGTGAATCATACGTTTGCGAAAATTATGAAACAACCACCGGTCGGTAATGCGTTGATCCACGGTCCGTTGGAGAATGAGCCAGATCCCGCGGGTTGCGCAACCTGGCGGTATCCGTCGATCGGTTCGCGGATTTTTCTTCCGGGTGTTAATCGCGATCCCTCGTCGCCGGCTGTTCCGCTAACGAAACGGATAGCCGTGAACTTTCAATTAAGCGGCGGATATACGATGCGAATTGCGTTTCCTTCTTTTTTTTATTCGCAGACCGGCGTACGCGACGCACGCTCTGCTGGCCTGTTACGTCTTTTTGCCGCTGACGGAGAATCTGCACGCTTTCATACTCGGGATCACGGCCACCATATGCTACCTGGCCGCGCTCTCGTTAATCACTTACAGAAACACGTCCGATTACGCTACCAAGGTAAACACCGACGCCTTACGCATTTCCTTCACGTGAGCCGCTTGACCGAATAAATATGTATAGCGGCGATAATGCGCCGTTTAAGATAATTAGAAGATCAGCCAGGTTTTATCGTCGTGTTAGGCGCTCACGTGGGCCGACGATTAACGTAGACGGTGTACAGGCTGTTCCAAACGCGCGGACACGCGAGTGACGTTGTTCTAATTGGAAATCTGTTAGCGCGTTCGTTGCTAAATCCACCTCGGATACCAAAAATCTTTTGGCTTATGCAAAATCGTCGAGCTAATTTAATTTGTAGATCATTGGATACTTCGATCATTAGGCAACGGATTTCGTGGATTTAGAGCGTGCGTGATTTCTAAAGATTCGGTTCGCTTGTGAGTTTGATCAATTTTTATGAACTTTCTGTTTTATTCGGGGTCCGATCCTTCGGAGTAGTTTCTCTTCCAATTTCTCCGATTTTCTAGACAAAAGTTTTTACTTGCAGATAGATTTTCCATCTGTTAATTGTATGTAGACAGCAAACGTTTAATTTACTTTCGAGCATGCCGCGTTTCAATCTTCGCGTAATGTTAGGATACGTTTACTTTTAACAAAAACGGTACAGAGTGCTCGAAAGGGTTCTTAACGATGAAGATAAGCAAATGTTTTGTCGCCGAGTGCAGGAAGTTTGCATGTTGACATTGAATCACTTCCTGCAACAAGAAACCTTGAAAAACTGTGTCTATTAATTATGGGACCAGTTCTAAAGAGTTGTGATCAGTCGCGAAGAAGCTTGATCTATACGAAATACCTAGTACATATTATTGATCGATGTTGTGCGGCATGATCATTATGTTAAGTCCCCTGATTGCAGCCCCCGTGTTCACCCTAACTCACAATCGCAGTCTTTCGATCTCTGATTTTCCAGATAATCACAGACACGATATATTTTATTTGCGTGAATGGCCTAGGATTGTACTTCAGGTTCATGAACGAGGTCGTTATCAGACGGTCCTTTCTCGATCGCCGGAAGTGCGTTGAGTCGACGTTGAGATTGAACTACGAGAAAGATCAGGAAGTAAGTCTGACGATTTGGTTGTCCGACGACTGGGAGACATCGGACAGCACTCTAAATTCTACGAACGTTTTCAGGAACAACTCACGCGAAGTATATTGCCGCAGCATATAGCCGCCAAAATTAAAAAAGACTTCCGGGACATATTCAAATTCATGGAGGAGCATAAGCAGCCTCCGGCCAAGGGACGACCTCACAGGTATACCAGCAAAATGTGCTCGATCATCACAATTATTCATATATTTCGCGTGAATGATATTTTCATTGGCGACGAAGGCTATCCCGGTAAAATTAAAAAAATTCACAAGCTGACAAATTCTCATTTAAACGGTACTTTTCCCAATTAAGAGGTATCTCGCGTTCAAGAATGCTGTGTTGATTTATTCGCAGTGATCTGTGCGTCGAGACGCACAACAACGTGAGCATTCTGTACGCCGACGTGGTCAACTTTTCTGGGCTGACCGTGACCCTGCCGGTTCGAAAACTAGTAGAAACGCTGAACGACCTGTTCGGCAGCTTCGACGAGGCCTCCGAGAGGCACAACGTTCTGCGAATCAAATTCCTGGGTGACTGCTATTACTGCGTGAGCGGAGTGCCCACGCCTAACTCGCAGCATGCGAAAAGCTGCGTGGATCTGGGTACGTTCTACGTCCTGAAGCTATAGAGAACAATCCGGTGTATTAGGTTGCTCGCACATGAAATGCTCGATCTTGTTCACCTTTTCACCTAGAATTACCATTTAAAAATTCAAGGTGACCCTCGTATCTCGGCACTTTATGTCTCCCTAAAAACCATGTAACGTTTGTTTGAAGAATTTTTTGTTACAACAGAAAACCGACGAGTTATTTGAACTGGTCATGTAACCAGACTCACCCCGTATAATCCGAATAATAAAATCAGTGTGTCGTGTTACAGGACTCGACATGATAAAGATCATAAAAGCGGTGAGAGCAAGGGTGCGACGTGAAAGCGGCGTGGACGTGAACATGCGGATAGGTGTCCATTCGGGGAACATAATATCTGGTATACTGGGCGCCAACAAGTGGCAGTACGACGTTTGGTCACGCGATGTGGTTATAGCTAATAAAATGGAGCAAACCGGGAAGCCCGGCAAGGTGCACGTGACGCAACAGACGTTGGATCTCGTGGACGCGACCGACTACGACTGCGTACCGGTCGAGTCCTTAAACGACGAGATTCTGAAGAAATACGAAATCCGCAGCTACCTGATCACGCCCTCGCTTCCCGAAGAGCCGTTGCCTAAGCAGGTGCGTATTTCCCGGTGGCGTAGGAAGCCCGCAGCAATTAATCAATCGCGAGGAGACCGTTCGGTGTTTTTCCCGTTGAACGAAGGTTCGAGCAATTCCTACGCCACTGATCAACGTCCGTCGGCCGTTCGAACGAACTTCCGTTGAGCGTTTCGCATCGTTGACAGGCGAACCTTGTTGCAGAACAGCGAGAACACCTTGACAGTCATCACTCCGGACTCCCCACCGGCGGCTAACAAACAATACGTGCGATTCTACAACGTCCGATCGACCAGCGTCAACACCGGAGCCAAGAACAGCAGACGGCTGACGGCGAATATGAACAATCATGTCGACGTGCTGGCTTACAGGCGACGCACCCACTTCATGGACTCTTGCCTGAAGGATTACCACCTGATGCTGAAAGCCGCGGACGCCGAGATGGAGACCGCAATTAAGCAAATGCCTCTCACCAAGTGGGAGTGAGTAATTAATTGGCTCCGTTGCGACTGTGTTGCACCATTAATATTCCCTAGCGCTGACCCTCGACGTTCGCCGTCCCATCCCTAACCGAAGTCATCGTTTCGTTTATTCCATATTTCCTCTGTAATGTCGCCAGTCTTCGCCGTTATCGGTCGCAGTCATTCTGACGTGACGTTGCAGAGGAAATAAATATATATTTTGTGAACGAATGACTAATTTTATCGATCCTCCTTTCAGACAATGGAGCAAATGGGATACGATAAACCCGTTACTGCTAACGTTTCGTCAGTGGAGCTGGGAGATACCGTTCTTGAAGGAGCCAGATCCCCTTTTCAAGTTCTACGTCAGCTGCGCCGCCTTCGTGCTAATTTGTATGGGACTCATTTACTTGGTACCTACGCTTTCTCCCTCCGAGTATGTTCCCTTCGTAAGACCGTCTGGTCAGTAACCTACTTCGGAACACGAGCAGCACAGAGTCCTAGCAATGATCGATTTACTTTTAGGTGGCACGTGAGCACGGCGATCAGCTATTCGGTAGCGATGCTGTTCTTGATCGTTCTGATGCCAATCGCCTGGATGCATTTCGCGTGGAACCGGTACAAGGACCCGCACGACGAGTGCGAAGGCCTCATTCCTCATCCCCGCAATAAAATCTTGTGCTTCCTGTATCAGAGCAGCGTGAAAGTGAATATCCGTCTACCTTCTACTCGATCTAGTTTTCTATTTGTATGTATTGATTTCTGTACTATGGGTTTCAGGTTGTCTGGAGCGCGTACCTTAGGACGATACTTTACTTGGTCATAACGATCATGTTAGCCGCGTGTGCCATGTTTGATATGATTGTAAGTAAACCGCATAAATTTCTAACATACGAAACGTCCGACATTTTGCGATAGCTTTATCTGTTTGCCAACTCTTGAAGTTGTATTTGAAACGTTTCCAGAGACATTAACAGAGTCGAACATTTCGTATGTTACAGCCGAATAGAATAAAGTCAAATGAAATCAAGTAATTAATCGCTGGCGTGATTTCAGTTCGAATGTAAGAACTTGGACAAGCTGGCAAGTAATAATATAACGTCGAGCATATCGGAGCCGGGTGCTGCTGAACTTAACTGCACAGCTACACCCTGGGTAAGATTATTTAGTAGGTACTGCTAAACGCTGTAAAACTTGCCCCTAGTTTAACGTTTCACCCGCTGCAGAACAATCTTCTTTGCGCCATTGAACGATTGTTATTCGTCTTTTTTAGCAAATGACGCAAACCTGTTCCCTGGCAATCCTAACGAGCTTTTTGTTTCTGAGAGTCCATTATCTCTTAAAGCTAGTGATAGGTATCGCTGTAGTGGGATTTTACTCGGGAAACGTTTGGATACATCGTGCGAATCTGTTTCAGGTAATGATTCGACGCCATATGCGTTTACTTTCCAATCGACGCTGTTAATGTTAATAACCAATAATCGTTCTTGCTTTACATTCACCATTTTTGTTCTCCACAGTCGGGCGAAAGATTGAATCCACACTTAGAACCAAGATTGGCGCACATCTTGAGTGTGGTTTTCCTCACGTTTTCCTTGCATCTCATTGATCGTCAGGTGAGCTATTCTGAACCAAGGACCAACTCTCTTTTTGGCTAGTATTGAATACGCATTAATCTCGATGGCAATCTATTTAGGCAGAGTACTTGAGCAGGCTGGACTACATTTGGAAACGGCAGCTAACGAAAGAGCAGGACGAGGCGTTCCACACGAGAAACGCTAACAAACTGCTACTGCGTAATATCTTGCCAGAACACGTTGGTATGTTACGCTTCGAGCAGATATTAATTCGCGGAAATCATCATCAGCATCTATCACATTCGAGATCCTTCTTCACAGCGGAATTCTACTTAAACATGAACAGAACCGAAGAGAACGAACCGTACCATGAAGCTCATAATAACGTAGCGGTCATGTTCGCCTCGATAACGGATGTGAGCATCGACGAGAGTAACATTCTGGAGGCCCTGAACGCAATCATCTGCGAATTTGATAAATTATTGTTCCAATCCCCATTCGTTTGTCAAATCGAAAAAATCAAGATTGCTGGTAAGAAATAATGCGAATATTCTCATAGTCAAATGTAGCGGTAATACACGCGATAATAAGTGTTACACCGTAAATCCGCCAGGTACTACCTACATGGCAGCGTGCGGATTAGAAGCCAGTCGACGCGATTCGATGCACAGTACAACAAGCGAAGAGGTGTCTAGTGACAACGTGGTGAAAGTGATGGCTGAGTTTGCAGCCGAGATGATAGCAGTCCTTGACAAGCTGAATTCTAAGCTGTTTTATACGAAGCCTTACAGGTACCGCTCCACGTTTACACATAACTCATTTCTGAGAACAAAGGGACTTACAGAGATCAAATGTCTTTCTTTAGATTGAGAATTGGTATATCCCATGGAGAAGTTACAGCAGGCGTAGTGGGTGCTCAGAAACCGTTGTATGACATTTGGGGAGACGCTGTGAACATGGCATCAAGAATGGATACGACAGGCCTCCCGGGCAAGATACAAGTCCGTTCGATTCAGAACTAATTGTTACAATAGTTTCTCGCTTTACGCAATAATTGAATGAGTGTCTATAAAAAAGATATGCTTATGTTACGCTTCAAGCAATTAATTGCTCGCTGTAGCAATTAAAACGGCAGCTGGGGTAACAGTGTTCTTCTAGTTAAATTAAAAATTGAAGCTATGAAAATTTGTAAGATACAGCTTCTTCTGGACACCCATTCAGTTGTTCACTGTAAAACAAAAGTGTCCGTGTTAAAAGAAAGATATGGCCTTTGTGCAGGTGACGGCGGACACCGCTGCAGTCCTCGAGCAACAGGGCGTGAAGTGTCATCTTCGAGGAGAGACGTACGTAAAACCAAAAGGCTTTGTAATGACATACTTCGTGGGCCTCGACGAGGAACGGAAGCTTCTGCGAACTGACTCTGTTGAGGAGACCAGCCTATGATTCGACCACTGAACAGAACATTGGACAGATCCACTTCTCTGGGTCACGGTAACCACGGTGGCCTGACGAATCATGTGAAAAGTGAGATATTAGGTGTTTAGGTGAACACACAGGGACGGTAGATAAACCAAAGAAAATCCGAGAGACCAAAGAACGTGGCGAGAAATGCAGTTGTTGGCTGTAATTCTATGTGGAATATACCTCAAAGCTTACTCAAGTGGTCGTCGAGTTTCTAATTGATGTGTACATCCGAACTCGATCACCCAGAAAAATTTTAATAGCGTCTTTTTACATGGAAACTGAAAATGATTTTATACAACGCTGTGATTTTTGGGCGCAACACGCTGCGCAACAAAGGAATCCTCTGACAGCGTTTTCCAATGTGTAGAGACACCATTCATCATGGAATGGTGCTCCTAAGTAAAAAGCCGATATTATAATTACTGGATATCGCATTAGTTAATTGTTTAGAACGGTTGTAATGTACATAAAGCAAGCGAGAGCGTTTATAAACGATGACACTTGGAAAACGCTACTCTGAACGATGCACAATCCAGTTGAAAGTATGATGTAACAATCAGTGATAAAAAAAACATCTGCGTGGGCGGCAGTGATTTTTGATGTAAAGATAGGAGAAAAAAATTAGTCGATGTATAGACATCAAAACTGCACAAGTACCCGGAAGATGATGTGATCGGGTACTTGGAACTGATTTTCAACTATTTCAGTATTTTGAAAATGTGGCCAGTATATGAAGTATTCGAATGTTTCAAGTGAAACATTCCGATTGTGTGTACTTACATCTTTTTTTACTGTTTGTATTGTTGAGAATTTTGCTCCAACTTAAAACAATTATATTTTCGAGCATTCCGTGACAATTTGGTGTATAATTTCGAGCATACGGTTCCGATAGAAAGTACTTATTTCAAATTTGAATACTCGAATAGACGAGTTGAAATTTATACACTCGAAATTAATTAATTGATAAATGTTAACTGGAAATTCAATCGGCTAATTCCTTTTCTCCCTCCCTCTTTCTTTCTCTCTCTCTCTTTCTCTCTTTCTCTTTCGCTCGCGTGTGTAATTTTCTGTAGACCAGAATTCGATGCATAGTGATTGATTCGAGAAATAATCAAAACGAATACGACACTTTATTTATATCGGTGCATGCGAATGATAATGATGTTTTTCAACTGTATGTTAAATGTATGTATGTACAATGTACCATATTCGGTAAAGAAATGGTAGCTAGTTCAAAATATTTATTAACGTAAACTCCCGCGGAATCATGACAGTATAGGCGAAAGTTTTGAAAATTCATTCGTTGTCTTTATTATCAAAGGTGCTGATAGACTTCAAGCATAGTCTTCAGAAATCCGAATAACTTTAAGTATTTATTCATTATTCAAAATTATGACGACGTTCTTTTTCATCGGGTAGTTCTCATAATATATTTCTTCTGATCCGCTAAAACCGTTACATCTTTCTATTTTTCAAATTGTAACATTCAGCACGATCATAACCCGCGAATTTCAATTTCGAACTGTTCAAATTACTCTTCTCGTAGTCAGCGCATTTTTAAATACAATACACAGTCGACATCATTATGTATTTTCATTGTTCAATCTTCAAGAATAACACGAGAAATTTTTTTATAAAATAATTAGCAGTTTTCTGAAACGATTAACTTCCCTCGTATAGCGTAATTTAGATATCATGCGTTTCGTAAACAAAGTTTCCCTCCTCGCTGGTAAATGAATACATACTTCTTTTTATTTTTCTATCATTATTGGCGTTCGAAGCGCTCATTTTTCCGTGTAAATACTTTTGTACATATATTTTTTAAACTATTAGACATAACGACCAATGTGATTTCTCCGACGATTTGAATAAAGTATTTATTACTACATGCGTAGGACACAACTGTAATTTGTAAACAAACAAACATGGAAGAGCCTTGTAAAACAGTTTCCGACGAAATACGTATTTCTTCGGTCGAATAAAACATCTTATGACACTGAACTTCGTTTGTCTCAATTCACCCACTCGAATGATAATACCTAATGATAATTAATCGAATCGCTCCGTTAAGCGATAATATCGACGAATACATTCGAAAATATACATATACAGATACTTTCAACGTTGCGTGCAATTTAACGGGACGAAGATTTCATTATACAGAATTCCGCGACGTAGCAACACGAGTAATTAGGGGTATATTTTTAGCGGAGCAGCAAAAGAATTAAAAGGCACTGACGAAGAAAAATTTCCCAGCTCGGGGCAATAATATTCAATAATCGCGTGCATGCGTGCGATACAAGTTCACAGTTCTGTTAATAATACTTGAAGTTTGTTTTCTAATTCTTCTGCGAATGGCAACGAAGACAGTTTCACATGCGTAGTGGCCCCATTTTTTCCCACTGAACAGTTTGTCTATCCCGATGTCACCGTTCGCGTAGAATTACGTACAGGCCGTGACGAACTGTGACGGCTATATTCATTCAAGACCTAATCTAACACGTTATCGATTTACGCGAAGTTTTAGTGCTTCGCATAGTGAACTTGGTACATTTTTAGGCGCAACATCGAGGTCGATGTATAATAATCTTTTACAACAAAAATTGATATTCATCAACGATAACCGTATGAATCATCGCGTCAAACAATCGTCCCACTGCTCATTCCATTGACAGGAGCGTGACAACAAGGTATACAGTAGACAGATATCATTCTTTGGTACTTGACTCATCATCGTGTATCTACATTGCGTTGCTGTGAATTTTTCGCCGTGTAAATACGAGTTCCCCGTGTTGGTACCGTGAAAATAATACAATTCGTTTCAGTTGTACCTGTAAAACGTTCTATCTTCGAGGTCTGGAATCCGTGAAAGTGACTTCTATTGAAACTGATCATTCCATTGTGTTAACCAGCGAATAAATAACCTCTACAAGGATCTGTTTCATACAGTGAAAAATAGTTTAACAGTTACGACCCAGCTTCAACAAACAATCAGTCAATATGGATATTGGGTTTTCATCGTACCACAATGGTGGTCCTGCCAGGGAACAAGACTTTGGCAGGTTGTCGCAAACAATTGGCACATCGATCTTGAAGATATCTCAAAATGGTACGTACCTAATCCCATTATTTCTCCCATCAACGTACCTACACAATGTTCATTTGGGTTATGTTCAACAGTATCTTCGATGCAAAAGATGGTCAATCAACTGGGAGGTTCGACAGACTCCCAAGAACTTCGAAATCAGCTGTAAGTATCAAATACGTATGAATCCAAGTTTCATTTTATAAGTTTAGGGTGCTGTTCGAAAGAAGTAGGGTCCCAATGGTTTCACATAGGTTTAAAACCTTAGAACAATATACTTTGATATATTTTATCCCATCTCTACTCATAAATGTGTTTTAGAATTTGAGAAACGAGGTTTATACATAAGAATTCTTTCCAGGCATCAAATACAACATTATACACAGCAGCTGGCAAAAGATACCAGTGTGCATCTTCGAGATTTGGCTATGTTAGCTAACAATTCAGGATCGACTAGTCCTGGAGAACAGAGGCAGCGCAAAATGCAAAGAGAGCGTCTCCAAGAAGAATTTACAAGTGCACTAAATTCTTTCCAAGTAAGCATATGTTTACTTCCCATATATTATTTAGAAGGCCATCTATATGCTCGGTAAAAACAATTGATCTGTATATATCATTTTAGTCAGTGCAAAAGCTTGCGGCTTCTAAGGAAAAGGAAATGGTTAGAAGGGCCAAAGCGAGTGCTGGTCTTCCGCCATATGGAGAGAAGAAACAGGAAACATTGATAGAATTACAGGACAGTAGAACCCAAAAACAAATGCAGCAGCAGCAGATGAAGGAGGAACAGAATCTTCGAATGTTAGAAGAACAAGAAGCAAGCATACGACAGTTGGAGGTATTATAACGTTATATGAAAATTCAATCAGTTTTGTCAAGTTCTAGTAATATATTGAACCGTGTATATTAATATTTTCACAGAACAATATCAGCGATATTAATAAAATCTTCAAAGATCTTGGCACATTGGTCTACGATCAAGGAGAAGCAATCGATTCCATAGAAGCTTCAGTTGAAAGGACGGTAGTAAATGTCACTGAAGCTTCGTCTCATGTAAGGCAAGCAAGCATTTATCAGAATAAACTGCGCAAGAAAAAATGTATACTCGTTGTTGTTGGAGTAGTTGTACTCTCTATATTAATTGGAATCATAGTTTGGCAGAGTTCTTAAATTTGTTCGAATCACGAATGATAAACTCGTGGCGGTAGTTGATGTTACTGGCGTAGCTGCATCATAACTGCAAAGTACCATGCATTCGTGTACTTTCAAACAAAGCTCCTGATTTATTTTCAATTGCTTTAAAATTATCCGGGACAAAGCATAGTACTATCAAGGAGAATGAACGCAAAGAACCTTGCATCGTTCTGTATCTTACTGATAACATTCTTGTAATTGTGATAATAAATGGTGCAAGATCTATTTTGCAAGTAACGTGTACAATGGTAAGTCTGAGAGAGACTGCCCTGTCCATTTGTACGTTTCATTACTCGTTGCATAATACTAGCTCATAAATATACGTATAAAAGTATATGCATACACACATAGATCTATCGATGGTATAGTTGTAATTAATATTCCATATTATTTTAAGAGTTTACTCAGAAAGTAAGGAGATTCATTTTAAATATTGCCTGTGTACACTTCGAAATGAGAGTTTTACGTGATATGTGTGAGTCTGTATGATGTGAGTGTGTTGGTATAATCATTATATAGTATGTAAGCGCGTTCCGAACGTCCTAAAGTGTTACTAATTATGTGGAGATGAACAATTAATAAGCGTATATCGTACAGGAGAGAATACGGATGAAGTAAATTTATTTATTATATTTAAGAATGTTGATTTATTTTAATCAAAATGTAATAAAATAAACTATATATAATACAAAGTTCATTATACGAAATTTGGAAAGGAAATGACTATTGTATGATTTCTATTCAATCTCAACATTTATTAAACTGTCTAAACAAAATTTCGCTTTTAGTATTTACTCTACAACAATATATATTATAAATCCAGATATTCCTTATATTTTCGCGAATCTAACTATACATTGCTAATTGCATGTTAATTGCCAATTTCTGTAGACAGCTCAAATTAAAAATTGTATATTTTCTATCAACATTTCATTCCTCTGATTGAAGTAACATATTTTGTTTCTTGTAAATAATATTAAATAAAGACATTAGATGAACTATGAGAATGTATGTGTTGAAGTAATAACAAAAAATATTATATTTGAAAACGCAAGAGAAAGAAAGAAATTAGACAATTTGAACAGATCCGCGCGTTGTCGCGTATCGAGATACTGCGACTTATCGATCGGATGAAAATTTATCGCAAGATGTGCCACCTGTGAGAAATATCTGCAGTTGTCTTTCTATGTTTCTCTACTCGTTCGTATCATTTGACAGCTTAGAAAATGTGCTAGATAAAAATGTTGTTGGAGTAATTTTTTTGTTCACAAATAGGTGCTGGATAATCGTGAAGATCTGAATAAAAGAAAGAATACATGTGTTAGATGTGACGCCTAACGACATAATGTTGAAACAGATATTTCTCGTAACAGTAATCATACTGACATGTTTATCACAGTCCGAGGTTAGAATGTCATTTTACGAGTGAACGAAATTTAATTATAACAGCGTATAATCTACATGAACGATTTCAGGCACAATATGACGACAAACGATGTAAATGCATTTGTCCTAGCCTAGCCTCTATGGTGAATGCAACGCAAGTATCGTTAGAACGGCAGACCTATATTATAAATGTTCCACCTTCTCAATGGTAATTAAAATTCCATTCACTTCATTATAGAACTTAATGATACATCTGTTGTAGAATAAATATAGTATGGTACACACTCATTTACATTTTAATCCGCAGTAATTGTGAAGGTGTTGTATTAGCGAAAGTAGGAGATCAATTGAAAGGCAAAGAGGAAATATATTGTTCACGATGCGACTGCAAATATGAAAATAGGAATACCACCATTATTAAAGTAAGCTTTTTATTTTTTTTAAATAAACAGACTTATAAAAAATAATCATTTCTCTTTGCAGATAGTAGTAATACTTGTTATTTGGGTCATATCTCTTTTAGTAATCTATATGTTGTTCTTAATTTGCTTGGACCCATTATTGAACAAAAGAATTCATAAAACATCTGCAAATATCGGCTACCATGAACACAACAATGAAGAGGTAAGTTATGACTTTCTATATACATTAAAGTTTCATTCTTAAAGGAGAAGCAGATTTCATTTAATTCTAATGTATAAATTATTTTAATCTCAAACAGGATGACACATCGATAACTCCTGGAACGTCTCACCCTATGGGTGAAAGAGGTAATGTTTTAAATCGTGTTGGGCATCAACAAGATAAATGGAAACGCCAAGTACGTGAACAAAGGCGTAACATTTACGATCGACATACTATGCTTAATTAAGCTGTACAGTTCTAATTCTAGAAAGAATTAGATACGATACCTAAGAATATAAAAGTTGTGACATTTACTTGAAGGCATTTGTAATTTTGTATAGCATCGTTTCTTATTTCAATTAGAAGCAAAATAACAAGCAAATGCAAATAAACTTATTAGTAAATGCGATCAAATCTGGTCTTCATCGATGTGTTAATATTGCATTGAGTATATAGAGATATTTAGTACTCTTAAGATTCATTTTATCTAGTGTACGAAAGAATAAAGTATTAAAAATGTATTATTTTTATTGGTGAGTGTATATACATTTCTGATGAAATATTTGCTTAAAAATAAATTGGAATATTTTATGGGATATTTTATTTGACACTGTAGAAGTTTAAATATTTTGAATATATGTTATTTTATTGTTTCTCTAATAGCGACAATAGAAAAGTATTCTAACTTAATATATCAATATTAATCTAGATTTTAGTTATGTGAAAGTTAATATTTATTTAAATTTCATATGTCTATAAACTATTTCAATATTGTAGTAAACAGTGCGAAGCATCACTTTGGTGTAGGAGCTTTTTCAGTTTTCACAGTAGTATCCCTTCCTTTCAACGCTTCGTCAAATATATTTTGAAGTGAATCATACAGTGTTAAAACTAATGCTCCACCGGTACCCCGAAGAATATTTGAAACTGAGCCTTTAAAAAAAGCCCCTACACCTTCAGCCTTAGCTGTTTTTATCCAGCAATCCAATGTATTTTTATACATCATATCTGATTTACTACGACCTGATTGCATCATCATACGTCTTCTAACTGTATCGAAAGGATATGATATAATTCCAGCCACTGTCGTCACTACCTACAAAAATTCCATACATATGAATCCAATTGATCCTACATTGTCCATAAGTATAATTTACCTGTGCAATTAAAAAATTAATATACAATGGAGTGTTTTTTGGATCAGGCAGCATACTTTTGAAGGTGTCATAGAATCCAAAATATGATGCTCTATAAATAATAATTCCTTGCACGCTGACATTGAAGCCACGATATAAACCCATAAGACCGTCTGACTTGAAAACCTTTACCAAACAATCACCCATACCTTTGAATTCTCTTTTATCTGCTTTTCCAATATCCGCAGCCAATCTGTTAAAGCAAATTTATAATTTTATTATTTAAAATGAGAAAGGGTGTAGTACATGATACCTTGTACGAGCAAAGTCAAGTGGATAAACAAAGAGCAGGGACGTGGCTCCAGCGGCTCCACCAGCAGCTAAATTTCCAGCGAACTGTTTCCAAAATGCATCTTTTGGTACACCTTCCAAAAATATACTTTTAAATTTGTCTTTAAATGCAAAATTCAATGCTTGAGTTGGAAAATATCTTATTACATTAGCTAAATTGCCTCTCCAATAACTAAGGACACCGGTTTCTCTGGGTATGCGAACAAATGCATCCATCATACCTAATGTAAAGTACATGGTATTTAAATCAATCAAAAACAAAATAATGATTATATAAAATTTTAAACACATTCTTCTTAAAGTGTAATACTAGTCAGTTATAGTTGCAGACGTACCTTTGTACCTGTCTTCTGGACGTATTTGTTTTGAAGTAGCTTGTACTTGAAGTAATAATTTTACTCTTTCTAAGGGAGCAACTACAGTTTTTGAAACGGCTGCAGATACACCACCGGCTAAAAAATCTATTAAAAAATTCCTGTACGCCTCCATATTTTTTATGTAATAAATTCTTAGAATATGTTATATTTGTGAACAATTTGCAATATACAAACGTAAAATCGTTTGGAATGAAAAATCATAATGTCTCTTTATGACTAAATTGCTATTTATAAGGACTGTTCGCACACGTTGAATAAAATTTGAACGAATCGCGAATAAATAGATCAAGTTTGACACGTGTAGATTGTTATTTCAATTGTTTTCATCGTCTATACATAACGATAGGATGGGTGAATTAGTACACAACGAACATATTGATTTTAACATTTAATCGCTTTACATAAAATCGAATCTTTCTTTTATTCATCAAAGCTCTCAAACACAATTCAAGAACCTATGGTTATCATTGTTGTTTTCGTATAAAGAGTTAGATCACAGTAAATTCTAGCTAAAATCGACGCAAAATATATTAGTGCATCTTTGAGTGTTGGAAGTATGTATAACTAAAGATTTACGTAAAGATATTTGAATCCCAGGGACTAGACATAGTTACTTAAACATCAAACCACATTCAATGATCGAGTATCGGATTTCACTTTCATTTCTAAAGCGGACATACCCATTAATTATATATATTAATATAATCGGAAGGTACGCATAGTATAGTTGGAGGAATGTTTCTGCTCTCAGTGGCACAGTTTCTATTATTTATGGACAAAACTGGACCATGTTTGGTCAATAAGAGATTCAAAAAGATATATTTTTCATACTTTTTTTCCCTATTCTCTCCTAAGTGTATAAAATACTGATTTAAAAAAATCTACTAATCAAAAATAAAATCTTCATACGATTATAACATATATCGAGACATAAAAGCAATACATAATTTTGGTTAAAACAAATATACATTCACTGCCTCTGCAACTCAGATATGTAGAGCCATCTATTGCGTTTAATTAAAATATGAATCTTGTGCGAATGTATTCGGAATCTGCAATCTATTTTCGAAACTGTATACCAATTCGAATTTACTCACAGTTACAATACAATTTATTCAAAATTGGCACAAATCGAAATCGATAGAAATACGTTCAAGTAAATGGCAGTGAAAGTACCGAATTCGTTATACAACGAAGCGACATTAAGTTGAAACTAACAAACCTAATATGCAACAGCATATTGAAAATAAATGTATGTATCAAAGACTCATTAAATATTTCGTACAAGTACGGATGTGGTCAGGAAGTATTCAAAAGTTTGTTATAGACCGTGCTTACGCAGCATGGATAGACTGAAATTGAAATAAAAAAGTTATAAGTACATTTTTTTTCTGCCAATACAGTACATAGGTGTTAAGTGAAATCATACCTTTGCGATATCCACGCCTGTTAAGTTTTTAACTATATCTGGCACACGCGTCACAATGTTAAAGACTTCTTCTGTCAGTTTCTCTGCTCCAACGGTTCCATTGCCACTAGAAACCATAGTTATTTTCTTTGCTTGCGATAAAGGTGCTGCAACTTCAGCAGCAACCTGTAAAATGCGTGTCAATTATACAATGTATATTTTTAAGTTTATATTTTTATATGTAATTGAAGTTGGATATTATAATTGCCTTTGGAAGAGTGTCAAGCATCATGTCTATCATAGCAGCGCTCTTGTACTCATTCCAAGCTGCAGCCTTCTTCGTCATTTGTTCTGCTTCAGCCTTAGCCTTCGCATCAATGGCAAAAGCTTCTGCATCACCTCGAATTCTTATGGCTTCAGCTTCTGCCTCAGCTTCCATGACCAAACGTAGTTTGTTAGCTTCAGCCAGTTTTTCCAATCTGTAAATGTATGCTCGTTAATAGTTACCTTTTTCTATGTTTTTATAGATTTCGACGTAGTTCAAGATTGTAGATTTTCTACTTCAGAGATATGAACTACTAGGAACATAAAACACCTGTATTTTTCTGCGTCAGCTGGACGTTTCACGGTAGCATCCAACTCTCTTTCGCGTCTCAACATTTCTTGTTCTTGTACAGCAATTTCCTGTGCACGTTCTACCACCTGCACTTGCATCTGCTCTTCCATGATTCTTTGCTTCGTTTTTGCAGCTTGTAATTCGAACGCCATTTCTGCTTCTGCTTTCTAAAGGTAGTTATATAATATTTTATTAGACAAATTGAACGTATCCGTTAAGTAAATACAGACATTATATAAAACACACTTTCGTTTGGACTTCGACATCGTAAGCGGCTTTTTTCAATTCAAAATCTCGTTGCGCTTTCGCAATATCGGTGTCGTTAAGGAAACGCGCGGCCATCCGCTGCTCTTCAGCAATGGCCTCGCGAATTTGAGCGTCCCTGCGAGCTTCTGCTTCTCCGATTCTCGCGTCTCGTTTCACCTCGGCAGTTCGCGCCATTCCAAGGGCTTTTAGATAACCCTATAAACAAGTGAGAAATATTAAATGCATAACGACAAATATCATTTATACTATTTTACCATTAAGAATTTTTGAATGACAACACTGATGTCAGCATATAATTTGAATACAGCCCGAATTAAACACAAAGGCCGCATACAGTGAAAGATGCCACATATATGTAAATGACACACATTTGCAAATGTGTACAGTAAATTTGTGCTACCGTTAAAGCAAGCACTCGAAATATCATCCTCTAAGTCCCTTATCATTTAAGTATTAACAATATTCGCTAACATTGTCCAAACAGCAGTGCATTGGCATTACATGTAGTGATAAAACATAATTTGAACGCACCTTTGCCCCCTGCAAGTAGCAAAACAAAAATGTATTGAATATTTACTACATATAAAATTACACTACATTAACTGATATTAATAAAGGTCTCTTATATGTTTACGACCAGTTAAAGGGGGACTTTCAGTAATATGTAAACCATTGATATTGGACAGAATTTGAAAGATATATATTCTAGGATTTGAGTCGTATACTGTTTTTGCACAAAATTCTTCTTTCATTTGTTGCGCATAATATATTAGTAATAGTTTATATCTATATTATTAATAGTGTTGAGGGGAAAAGGTGTACTTACTTCTTCGTCTCGAATATCTTTTAATGTGTAGGACACAACAGTAATTCCCATATTGACTAGATCGCTGCTGGCTACTTCAAACACTTCTTTGCTGAATTTTTTACGGTCTTTGTATATTTCCTGTGATAGAAGTGCAAGTAGATCGAACCAAATCAGTATATGCTCTCTTGTAAACAAGACTAATCAAAATATTGCAACATTATAATCACTATACCTCTACAGTCATGCTTCCCATAATTGCTCGTTGATGTCCTTCTAATGTGACAAGTGCAATATTGTGAATCTCTTCTTCAGATTTTCCTAAAAATTGTTCGCACGCAGTCGAAAGCATTTCTTCATTTTGTCCTTGTATCTTGACCTTTGAACGGATTTATATATATTATTGCTATATTTCGACATTATTCGGATCCAACCAAAGTACTTTTTTACAAGTTGATTTCATTCATTACCTGTGCTATTCCTGTCACAGATATCGGTACCCCTTGACATGTATATACTGTTGGGCTCTCGACTTGTAATGTCATGGTATTCAATGAAATTCTACAAGAAAAACATGGTAGTTACGTGAAATTATTCTATAACGATCATTATGTATCTTCATAAAGAAAGAGATAATTCAGTGGTAAATTAGTATATTACACTAACTTTTGCACTTGTTGAACAATAGGCCAGACAAACACCCGGCCACCAGGTACCAAAAGAGGTTTGCTGTAGCAGCATCCTTAAATAGACGAGTCGAAAATAAGTTGGAAATGGTTGAAGAAAAACTGAACACAATAAAATTATAAATTGTAGCATGCATTTTTGCGTCGGCATCTCGTGCTTACATTTAAAAAATAGATTCAATAATACAAACAACAAAAGCGTAAAAGAATATAATTCGTCGGTAATAATGCAAAATTGATCGAATGTAATCGATGATATAACATGCAATTATAACTTGTCCTTGTATTTGTGGTCTAAATAGTACAAATCAATTAATTGATACGACACTCCTCTCGTGTCGCCTCATTCAAAGCGTGTGCGAAGCGAATACTTCATTAGGTGAATCATGTGTGCATAATTACCTGAGACTACAAGGGCCTCGTTTGGGCCGCATGTAACGAATCCGCAACTCATTGTCACAGCGATAAAGGAAAACAAACGTTGCCGTAAATTTAAAGGGAACAAATTCCAGCGTAATTCCCCGACACTCAATTGACGTCGCTGTGTCGCTACGATGTCGTCATTCTACGCGGTAGTATTCAAGCTTATGCCGAGTTTACAACGTCGTGCAATGAATCGTGTTACCGCAATATCATCCCCACTCTCTTGCCAATTCTGATCGCACAGCCGCGCTAAGTAAATTGAGAATTCCCTCTTACATTATTACATTCTGATCCATAAAAGCACCCACGAACATCTTATCTTGTCAGCGATAAAAATAATATGTATTTTAAGAATTTGAAACGGGATGGAGTTCGTGAAATTTTAGCGAGTTGCTGAAGTAGACGAAGAAAAGAGGATTATGTACTTCCTTGTATTTACACATTTAATATTATTATTAGACTATCCAACGACTTATTTCCTATATGTATATAATAAATTGTTTTTGGGAAATACATAATTACGAAATATTTTACAATTTTATTTTACAAATCACTTTAGAATCTTCTAAATTGTTTCTTAAACCTTTCATAGTGATAGTCGTCAGTTGCTTTCTCTCCATTATCTTTTCGTTTTCCCTTGGTATCGTCTCTAGGCGCTGCCACTTTCTTTTTATCGTCGGGATCTTGTTTTGATTTTTGAAAATCTGGATCTTCTATATTAACTAGAAAAATATAAAGTGTATTGTAATTTTGTTACATTTTCATTAATTTCTGAAATAAATATAAATAGAATACATCTGTTATGTTGTACGAAGTTCACAGCCATATTTGTTGGCACAAATTGAGAAGGACCATCCTTTTTTCTGTGCCTGTCCCAAAGTAACTTCAATTTAGCTTCTTCCGTAGCTTCAATATTGCGTATTTTTGCTCTAAAGAATGTAAATAATTTTTACATAAAAAAGGCGGATACTGCAAAGCTTATTAGAGTAAGAAGATACATAAAAAAAGAAGTCATACTCTATTCCAAGGTCTACTTCTGGAATTCCAGACAGCATTTGATTTGAAAGCATCTCTTCACTCCTATGCGCTGAACTTTGCCTCAAATGTTCAGGTACAGCTTGAAGTGCTGCTTCTTCTGGAGAACAATAAGATCCTTTCTCACTGTTATGTCCATTCTCTGTCTTGCCTTCATTTTTACTCTTTCTCTTTGTCAATTCTTCTTCTATATATTTTACCCTGCAAATATACAAAAATATGTTAATATGTTTTAAACAGTTTTAGAACGGATATAAAATAATATTTCTTTACACACATTTCTTCGTCTTCATCTCGCTTATTGGTTTCCGCATTAAACTGTGTGCCAATTCCTGTTTCGTATGCATCATTCTGTTTTAATTTTGTATTTTTCAATGCAGTCATGTTCACCATACCTCCGGATTTTACATTAAAAGGATCCGACTAAAATTGATCTTATTAGTAAATTATTTTAAATATTGTTGAAACTGCATATTTATTAATTTTGCCACAAAACTCACGGTAATTACGTCAGGTGTTACATTTTCTCCGAGAGCTAGACCAACAACATTTACACCTTTTGGACGTTCCCGTAGCTTTTGTATAATTTTCAAGTCTTCAACTTTTTCTCTAAATAAATATCATACTCAGTGGTAATCTGATAACAACTGTACTATCAATCATAATACATATCTTATACATAGTATCAGTCACGAAATAACATAACCTTATTTTTCGTATATTCAACAGTTTTCCACATACCTGACAGAAGTTTCGTCATTTTCATTGTCATCTTCATCCGATGAGACTCGCCTTTTTCTTAATGCTTTCCTCGATTTCTTCTTAAATTCAACTTTAGTTGTACTTTCTTCTCCACTATTCATCTGAATCAGAACGAATAATTTGTAAAGCATAATTTTGTATACATCTTTTTCTGAAATGCATTTATTGAACATATATAAATACCTTTTACTGTAGAGATTTACAACGATTTGTTTTGTTACAATAATACCAATAACGTGAATGTCAACAATTTGTGTATAAACAAAATTGTAGGTTAAGTTCACTAGTGAGAATGACCTTATTCAATTCGTGAAAATGCGCCATGCTCAACTTCAATCTCGGCCAGGCATGGGATTGGTTCGATTCGCCACTCCCCGTGACGGTTCTAGTTCTGAAGCCACCTCATGCTCGTACCATATGAACCGCGCGTTGCTGGTCTACTCTTTTTCCTTGTCTGTGGTTGAACAGAGAAGACCTTAAATTACTGGACGTTTATCAGGGAGGAAAGGAGAGTGTTCACGCCCGGGATTCTAGTGTCGCCGGGATTCTAGCTGCCCCCTAGTCTAATTTTTAGCCTGGACCAGAACCTGCATCATCTTTTTAGTCAGGACCAGAACCTGCATCGTACCTATATCATTAGCAGCGGATTCCAAATAATGCCAGAGTGGATGCTACTTCTATATTAAAAAGACTATGTAGGCTCTGATCCAGCCTAAAAGATGACGCAGGTTCCTCGTGGGGGAGTGTGTAGGGATATTGGCGCTGCCCCGCCATTCCCCTAGGCACGCGCCTAGAGAATATGCTCCGACAAGGTTGGCAGCGCCAACCTCGGGGAACGCAGGCGAGAGAACCGTCATGTATTCTCCCGTTGCCTGACTCTCGATCGAGACGTCTCGATCCAGAGTCGAATAAAGTTATTTCGTTACATACACGTGTTAGTCATTATCAGTAGAAAGTCTCCTAGTGGTTCTGTGCAGAGTAGGCTGCATCTTGGTTCCGCATTTATCCGCGGGACTCTTAAACCTACACCAGACAGTTTCGCGTAGTCCTCTGATGACAGAATTGAAAAGCTTCATTGAAGAAGATAGTTGTTCCATCTATTGTTTTTAGGTCGCTGTGATGAACGTATGTAGATCATGATCATGAGTAAAAACAGCAAAAAGGTAATGGCGGCTATTCTTTAGACGATCACCGAAATTATTATGAAAAATTTCGGAAAAATGTAATGAAAGCTTGGTGTTCAACGAGAAGATATTCGAGGTACGTGCTGGCCGATTTCTCGTTGAAATCCATGACGACAATGTTTTTGCTCAGCTCGGTACATCCTGAGGGATGCCACATGCAACCACATGTGGATTTAGAATTAACGAACGGTTTATTAGAAAAATATAACTAATCGTGGGATATCGTTTCACTTACACCTACACGCTTTTGATAGAAGTGATATTGAACGACGATCAAGAAGCACTAGTAATCTATTATAAAATTGATGTTCTGTCATTCGATTTGTGCTAAATTTTTGTAGAGTTGACACAATATAATACATCGCGCGAGAAACATATGTATATAAATATTAAATTTGATTTTCTATTTGTATTTGCGATAATTCTATGCCAGTTCTGTTTATCATATAGTTACCTACACATTTTAATTTAGTTAAAACATACAATTACGCGAACTACTAACTTCGATATTAAGAAACTCGAATTGTTCATGTGTTTATAAAATAAGTCTAAGAACTCGTTAAATACCTGTCAATTTATACATTTTACATTTCGTAGAACGGGAGATAATATTATTATCCGAGTATTGTCAATATATTTATGAATAATTTTAAGTGATCATATTATTTTTTATTTTTTCATCTCATTTTGTTTGTTATTTTAATTGTTATATTATGATTTGAAATAAATTATTTTCATTTAAAACTGCATTTGTTCTTTTAATTTACACATTTATTCCCTTTCATTGTTTGTTTGCACTGTTATGCTATATCTGTTAATAATTAGCTGTCTGCGTCTTCTTGGACAATGTTGACTGGGATCTCTCTAGGTGCGGTCTAAAGGGAGAGGGGTGGTATTGCCTGCAAAAACAGAGATGGCACACAGCATGTGCACACAATGGCAAATAAACAAATGGAACAATTCTTAGAGTCAATGTGTAACGAATGGTGGTTAATAGTGGAGCAATTAGAGAAGATCGTCGGCAGGCAGGAAGGAGTAAGCAATCGAGTGTACTTGAGTAATGAGCGAGACTCGGCATCATCTTCACTCGGTCTCGGACTTATATGCAGCCGACGAGATAGAAGTTCTTCTCTTAGAAGAGATTCGTGACCTGGAACTACCAGCTTCTGCATACTCTAGACCTGAAGATATTCAGGACTTCGAAATTGGTATGACGACAATGAATTTTTTAGAGCACTTAATAGTCTCAGGTTCTATATCTTCGATATCTGAGAGGCATAATGTAATTTTAAGAAAATGTAATTTTGAATGAATAGGACATATTTGAAAAGAGTATGAATATGTACATTTTTCGATATTGTATCAATAGCAGGCAGTCGGTCAGGGGGGCAAATTAGCTCCCAACCTTTGGAACTGGATTCACCAGGAGTTCATTCATGGGATTCACACGCTAATTATCATGGTTATGGTTATGGTGATTACCATGGCTCTTCCTCTAATGCTTTGGCTTGGCCGAGAGCGAGTCACTTGGTTCTTTATTGTGACATACAGGGACATCTTAAAACAGCTATCGGTGTTGTTAGACTCTTACTGCTTGTATGTAGTTTCTTTATTATTATTTTCCTGTCTATTGATCTCTAATACATTGTTAATTTGTTTGATAACATTTGAACAGATATCATCTGCAGCATGTCTGGCGACACTGTGCAGTTCTGGCACTGCCAAGGTCAGTTTGTTTATGCTGCCTTTAGTTGGACGGCTGCGTTTCATGATCTTTGTAGCTGTTTTCTGTTTTCTGGTCACTGCATTGCTCCTCTTCCTTGATATTTCACATGTTATCTATGTTTTTCCTCTCAACTGGGCTAAGTTGGTAAGTAGGCAATAGTTTGTTCTCTATCTTCTTTTTCTTCTGTTGATGCTAACACTATATAATCAAACCTGTCATTTCTTAATATGTACTACTAGTACCTTCCAATCTTGATTGATATATCTGATAGAATCCACCTCTTATAGAATGCTTGGATATTCACTGGTATAGGCTTATCTTATGCCTCGAGTAGCGCATTACTAGCATGCTCTATATGGGAATATCACAGTGGAGGCTGGGTACCACGACGCACTCGTTCTCAGTTATCAGCTGCAGCAGCACTTGGACTGTCTTGTGCAATCTTAGCATTCTTACTTTCATGGATACACAGTCGCAGCGAATCTAGCTGTAGGGGTCCAGATAGCCGTAATCATACCCCGACACAACTTTATAAACCTGTTGATAATTCTTCTTCTTCTGGAGTAAGTAGTTCTGCTTTTTTGTATTATTTTGTACAGCACAGTCACAAATAAATCAATATCATCTCCATAGGTTACTCTTAAAGAACGTAGTCCTAGGAGACCCGATTCATGGAAAACTCAACAATCGAGGAAACAGACTGCAGACAGTGACACAAATATAAATAATGGTCACCACAGCAACGATAATCATTCAAAGTACAAGCAAGGTGCTAGTAGGAAAGATCATTGGGCTTCTGCAAGGCAACATTTCTTACCTTCCGAAGATAATACAGAAGAGATTCAAAGAGATGACATTGACACCGAAAGGAGAAGAAGAAGGCGAAAAAAAGAGGGCGAAGCTGGCTCAGCGGGCGATGCAAATTTAATAAATACAAAAACTGATAGTGGTCATGTTGTAGAGGATAATAAAACTAGACGGGTGCCGCGACAGTTAGCTTTACAATCGGTAGAACAATCTCGACCTTGGCCTAGCGCTGAGCACAGAGGCAGTGGTTCTATGCAAGTTAGAAACAAAAGTTCGCAAGTACCAGTGAACAGTAACGCACAGGACTATTGTGGTATAACTGAATCTAGTTCAATGCAAGTGACTCAAAATGGTTTTCACTGGGAGATGGAATGTATGTCCAGTACCAGCATTGAGAAAGTGGAAATGGCTATGGCTCGCACAGCCATGTGGTCCGAACAATGGCAACCACCACCTGATGACGTTCAACCTTGCTCTAGCAAAACTATCGATCCTTATGGCTTTGCCTAATCGAATTTGGCAATGTATAAATGTACCTTCAAAAATATAGGACTTATTACGGCGGATGACTTTTGGGAACAGTTATACGATGCAGAAGCTTCCCTTCAAAACAATAGTTTTACTATTTCACACAATATTTTGATTTTGTCTTTAGATTAAAACTGCAGAGAAAATGCATTATTATTTCATAAAGAGAAGGAATACTGAAACGAATTCTGCTGAATTTAATATGTTAACAATTTTATATGTAAAATCGCACCAAAGTTAACAGTAATGCACAGTGACCGTGGAAACCTATGTGTCCCTGTTTTTTCATCTTGGGCATTTATCATATTATCTCCCTGTGCATAAAAATGTAATTTGGAACTAAGTCATCGATCAGTTACTTCATTATATTCGACGAAAAAGCAAAACAGTCACATCGAAGTTATTGCTGCCATGAACAATATGCTGCCAAGATGATTCTTTGTCTTTAATTGTTTAGATGTTGACGTTTTGCATCATAAAAAGAAAACAAACTTCTGAATGTTCACATACAAACGATGTTATTTCATTCCATTTATATATAAAATGATATATCTATATAAGTTTTAAGACCACTACCATGTATACATTGAAACGTTTGTTTACTAATTACTTTTACTGCCAACATATTTTGGTATCATTAATTAGTAAGCATAAGTTATGTTATTACGATTAATCTCTTATAACGAAAAATTATATGATTATTAAGATGCTACTATTATTGCATAAAGGTGGACCTAATATGATCACATGTAGTCATTCTTATAATTTGAATTACAGTTTAAACGCATTTACGAAAGTATTAGTAATTCAGTTTTAGGTAAATATCAAATTAGATAATTTAAAAAAAAAGATCCGCCTTTATGTTTGTAAAATGTACATATATTATTTTAAACTATTGTATATAACTTCAGAATGATTTGATAGGGAATATAAATAAGCAGCAATGGCATTACATTACATTTTTACTTAAGATTTTGAGTCATTTCTAATCTAATAACTCTTATAAAACTGTGTCTCCTTACTGATTCACCAAATTGACGAACAAAGTAATTTTTAGTACATACATATCGTGTTAGAGGTACAATTCATCATAAAAACTATTGGAACATTTAGTTTTTGACCAACTGGTCCATAAAATCTTTTTTAACATACATATAATATAAAGAGTCAAAGTGGAATACATCGAGACTTCTATTGTTTTTAGTTTATTGTATCATGACCATTTATATCATACAAAACATAAAGAAGTTAACTATTCTTGATTAGGATCATAATGAATTATAATTTCTCTCTTTTGATACGATAATAGAGTGTGTACACACATCAGTCATCTCTGTCAATGTTTGGCGTGTGTAATGCATTAGTTCTTTAATTAATGAATTAATTAGTATAAGGAAAAAGTGCGTGTTCATATAGGATCATATAAAAAGAAGAATAATAATATATTATAGTAGCTTCGTTGTGCCTAATATTGACAATGTTATAATTTGGTTCACATGGACACAACGAAGAAGTAATTGTAATTTTTCTTGTACATTGTATATGCTGGTATTCTGGCAAAATGTTTGAAAGTGCGAATAGATTTCGTAAAAAATGTCAAACGGAGAAGTTATACGGTATAAGATATTTAGTTTCGAAATTTAACCAAAATGATAAAAAAAAAAAGGAAAGAATATGTACGGCACTGCCAGAAGAAATATATAACGCTCCTTGAGTGTCCTGTATATTAAATGACTTTATTACTTCTCAATGACTTAGTATTTGAGGATTTACCTCGCTACAATTTGCAATACCTCATGATAAATGAATTGTTAATATTATATTTCGTATATAAATTTGCAACACTCGTTAACGTGTTTCTATATGATTTTCAACCAAGAACGCTTTAAATTATAGCACAAATATTAACAAATGTCGAAATTATATTTGATCATCATAAAACCTCAATACATTATAAAATGTAGACAATTGTTTAAGGATTATGTTTCACCTTTGTAGCAAGATTGTTAATTTTCTTACAGACGTATTTTTCTTTTACTTTTGATAAACACTGTTGATTGGAAAATGTTAATCAAAGAACAAATGATTAAAATTCTTACAAATTATCTAAAATCTTCTCCTACTGTTTATTATTCTTCCATCTAATTAATTTAATTAAGGCAACAAATGATTTTCACTTTTCATTTAGAAGTATTTATTGCACATTATTCTATGTAGTCCTTTTAAAAAATATTTAAAATATAAAGAGGTATTTGCACTACAATGTACGTAAGTTTAATAATAATTTAATGTTGATTCCAGCTATCATAGAACTTTAATTGATACATACAGAATTCTTCATATCAATAAGGCTGGTAAATACGTAGTGGCCCTCATTTAACGCACAAAACAGTAATTATATATTATTATTTCTTTAACACACTAAAACATTAATATTTGTTGTATTATGTTTTAACATTTCATTTCACTTCAAATAACATTATCCTGTGTTGTAGTTTATAGATATAAATTACCATAAATCTTTTATTTCAGAATTACAAATTCTAGAAGAAAACTGTTACTACTTGTATGCTTTTATGCGTCTTGTAAGATTCAAAATACAATCAATCAAGTGAGTACTACTGTATTCAAACAGTAAAACTGATTCTTAAAGCAGTATAGACCAGTAAACTAAATAAGCTTTGCTTATGCACGTCTGTCTTGTTCATTAGTCACTATAATGCTGAATAATGACAATCTAAACAAGAAATATGAGCTATGCACTGCGAGGAACTATTGGCCTAACTTTTTGTTTTTATTGATATTAAGTATTGAGAGCAACATCGGCACATAAATTTATTTTTATGTTTTCAGATGATGCTGCCAATACTGACAACAAATAATAAACATTAAACATAAGAATATCTTTATCGTAGGCCCATTACAGGGATAACAAATTAAATCTGAGATTTAATAATTAAATTTGAGATGAGGAAGATTGCAAGTTAATGAATGTGGTCCGATAAATTACCAAAGGTTGCATGGCTGTAACTCTTTGGTACATTGGTAATTTGTCGTGCTTTAGAGCGATTGTTCTGGACAATAATGGTTAATGATCCATATAACATCTAAGTTGATAACTGTCTTTATTCTTTTAAACGTCATTTTATACACCTATGAATAAATGATGAATGGCTTCTGTATGCGATAATCTATACAAAGCCACGAATGTGTACGATGTTATATGTTAAACTAATGAATATACCAAGAACTGTTAGTTATTAGAAGCAACTTTGTTCCATGTTAACCAGTGAATACGTGTACATTTGTTAGTTAATATATTATAAGTATTAAGGTTTAATTGGCGTCATCAAGGATGTCCTGCGTATATACAATTAGCAAAGAAAAATTGTCACGCAATCGTCCAAAATACAAACGAAATTATTAAAAATATTAGCGACTAATCTAGCACTTATAATTGTTATCTTTTACCAGTGCCAAAGAAATAATAGAAGAAATTATATGTATATACGTGTGAACGTATCAACATTTCCATTAACGGTTGAGACTGGTGCAAGATAAATACGGAAATGAAAACTTTTACCAGATATGTACTTTTCTAATTTAAAAGTCTTCACTTATAATTTAGAATGTCAATACTGTTTGGTAAACTTTTATGAGTACTCTTTGTAAATAATGTTTTTAGGGTACCAATTAGTCTACATCAGTATCTGAACCAGTATTATGCAATTAGCATTTTCATTTAGAGATAAGTTTAACACATTTTAACATCTCTAAAGTTTTACAAAGGCTAGTAAAAATCCTTTAATTATTTATATTTCTAATTTTGATAGCTCACAAGTTTCAAATTATGCCTATACGTAAGACTTGTTCCATTTTCTCACTTTTTCCTTGGATAAAGCACTGAACACTCATTCTTTATACGTAATGCAGTACAGAACTCCTTTTTGATGAAAGGATGAAAAGATACCAAAATACTTATAACATCTAGTATAAAAGATATACAAAAGAGAAATAATAGATTATGAATGATATGATTGAAGAACTTACTCTTTATTCTTTGAATGTTGAAATGGGGACTAAAAAAAGATAAACTGATTAAAGTAAAGGAAATACTCGAGCCTATTTATGTATTTAAATAATATTCAATGTCTCACCTGTTGAGGAAATCTTAATTGTTTCATTGTTGGATGTCTCCAATCGTTATATCTCACCCAAGTGTATGGAGTGCTATGTATGTTTGATAATCCTGATTGTGCAACAGTATGCACTGCAAATTGTGGATTCACAGTTAATTGACCATGTTGTTGCAACAATTGCTGCTGTTGATATGAACAACTTGAATAATATGGTTCGTATTTGGTGGAACTTTCCACAGATGATATTGCCAAGGAATTTGCCACTGCCACTATAAAACAATATATACATAATATTAAATTCTTACACAAAATGTAAAAAAACAATAAAAATCCAAATAAACCTTTAGCTTTCTGAATGTTCAGCAACGTGTTATAGTAATGTTTTTTAAATGTAGCGAATTCTGTAATGGGTGTAGTTTTTTGTAAAATATTCATATTACTTTGTTCTGTTTTGTTTACTGCAGATCTGCACACAAATAATTTCGTTACGTATATTGTTAATTACTCATTACATTAAATGTGTATGATAATTTCAATAGTACTTGTATGGTAAATTTTCTATGTTGTCCTTTTTATCATATTTCATTGATTGCGAATCGTTGAAAGGTATATTTACATTTTTCTGGGGCACTTGCAACTGTATTGATTTTGGATAAGTATTTGACAATCTTGAGTATTTTTTGTCAATTAATTTTTTTATACTTTCTGGCGAATTTATATTCCTAGAGTTATTGGCATTGCTCATTAAAGAGTCAAACTGACTTTTATTTTCTGGGTTCTTCTGAGTTACAAATTTCCAACATTTGACTGTAAAAGAAATTGTATGCAAAAGTTCTATTTAAGGCGATATTGAAATCTTTGAATATATTATAAAAATTAATTTGATTATAAACAATCAAACCTTCCTGTTCTGCGCGTTTTAAAAAACTATCTAAGCTCGTTTCAAGCTTTTTATTAATAATGAAATCATCCAAAATAAAATTGTTCTCCGTTGATACCTACAATGTATTCATAATTACATATAAATCGTTATAAGTTATAAAATGATATCATAAATGTATTGTTTCATTTTATTTACTGTTGTGTCTATTTCTTCATTCCAACATACAACATCCATTTTGTATATATCTTCCAGAATTGCTTGTTGATTAGTTTTAAATTTTGGTTCAAAGGATTTGCATGTGTTCGTATTTAAAAATCTGTTTTCATTGATACTGTTATTGTAGTTCTTAAAATCTCGATCATCATTATGTAAAAATTCGCAACAATTAATTCCAGAGTTTAAAAATGACGAATTACTATTTGGTAATTCTAAGTTTAAAATTTCTGTTTTATGCTGTGTATTTGAGATTGTATTAGCATTACATTTCTTTTTTAAATCGTTTTGTGTCTATAACGTAATTTTTAATATATAAAGTTAAAAATAGTTAAATTAGTATTACAGATTAGTGATACAAATAGTGCTTACAGACCTGATGTAGCGTATGCGACACTTTAGCTATGTTCCATTTATTATGACCATTGGCTTTATCAACAGGTAACTGAAAACATTTATCACTCATCGAGCTGTAAAAATCTTCATGATAACTGGTTGTAGTAATTTGGTAACCATCTTTTTTATATAATAGGTGCGGTGTATGGATCCATTTAAGTTTTAAATTTGGCTGATGCTTCATCAGGTCTTCTTGTTGACCGGTATGCGATAGAAAATTTTGTCTTATGTCAACAAAAGGCTCTATGCAAGGAATATTATAATCTAATGTGTCATACATATAATTCACATTCCTTACATGACTGTGAATCATAGAGATTTCGTTAGGAGGGAAACCTCGAAATACTTCAGGTACTGAAGGTACAATCTAGATAAATAGAAAGAATAATGAATACATTCAAATTTAATTGAGGAATGAGCGAAGCTATAGGTGGTATTTTAATGAAGTTTTTACATTTTCATCCAATTCAATATTCTGAGATGAGGGACTCATTAAAATGTTCTGATTTAAATGGACTCTTGACTTATCGGTGGCATCTTCTATGTTAAGCATGTTTTTAGAAACAGTATTACTTCTTTAAAAAGAAATGTATTGTTACACATTACTTATTCATAAGGGAGTATTCAAGAATAAAAATCTTACTTTTGAAATATTTTGATGTCATTAGCTATTTCAATAAATCCTGTTGTCTTATATATCACATCCTTAATTAATTCATTTGATGCACCTTTTGGCAGTGGAACTGTAGAAATTATCTGTTGCCGTGTTTTATTATCAAAATTTTCAGACAGGAATAGAAGGGTTCTTAATATTTGCTCATATGCAGCTATACCATCCTCAGGATGGTACATATTTAGTAACTGATTTATAGGATTAATAACATTTGTATTTGTTAAATTGTGTTGTTGAGTGGTCTGTGATAATGACAAGTTTTCATATATAGAAACGTTTGTCGTAGTATCCTTATTTTCCATAGCAACTAAAATAAAAAATCACCTCAAATTAATGTTTGTTTAAGTACTTATTTTTTTGAAATTTCATTAAATATTGTTTTTAATGTAGTAAAAACTGCGTAACGAATAAATAATCAACAAAGTTAATATGAAACATTATTTATACAGGTAGGTAATGATAGTAAAATAATATGAACAATTATACATGACAGCATATTAAAAATTTAATGCTACTCACTATCAACAGCCTTCTTTATTTTCATTTTCATGTAGATCCTCTTTTTAGGATATGACAGCTTCGTCTACAAATGCGGATGTATATTCGTCAATACAATTAATTGGTAATTACTAAATAATGAAAACAGCTGCTATAATGTATTATTGTCGACAAGCGAGTAACGCATTTCTCGCAAGTTCGTTTGCAAGTCGATTAAAATCGGATTATAAATTTGATTATGAAATTATCCTGCTTTTATATTTAAGATGCGAAATAATAATGAAATACGAAATAATAATAAATTAACATTTTCCGAACAGAAATATGAACCATGAATATTTTTTTACGAGAAGGACGGATTACAATAATAAAATAATTAAAAATATGTTAGTTAAAACCTTCATAACGATAAAAAACAACTTAAGTGAAAGGAACGCTAAATTATCTTTTATCATTTCGCTCATTACATTTTTCTATTATTAGAATGTTCTTTTATAATGGAGAACTAAATTTAAATATTTCAATTAAGAATTTGTAATATCTATTAACACGCGACAGTATGAATAAGAAGGAAATTGCTTTTCTAAGCAGTACAGAGAAAGCATACTGTCTAATTATTAAAACATAAGTGCACCGTCTGTATATGATGGATTATTTAAATGAGAGTATTAGTCCCATGCCAATAATCCTAGAAGCTTTGCAAGTATTACTGTCTGGCCACTGCTATAAAAGCAGGAGTAGAACAGAGTCCAGCAATTAGTGCACAATGTTTCTAGTGAAAAGTATCCCGTTATTTTCTTATTTACTAGTTTTAACAGCTGCAGCAGCTGTTAAAACTCCTGCTGGAGCACCATGGACGAGCTATGCTTCAAAACCTGGTAATACAAAACACCATCAATTTTCAATCATTTCTCATTTTTTTAATGTTTTGTACAGATACATAATAAGTAGATCAATGTCTAAAGGCATATCACATATTTTCAGTTTACTCGAGAGCTCTTGGACCACCACCACCATCAACAATGGACACCATAACAGTGCCATACATGCCGAAGTCGCCGCTTTTCCCAAAATTCGTTGATCCTAAAATGATGATTTCTAAAAAGACTGACATGCTGAGCAATTTGTTTGGAGGTATAGGACCAGCTTACCCTATGGGACCTGCCTATCCTATGGCACCTTTCAAGCCATTTATGCCATACGCAGACAGTGCACCAACTTTGTACAGTGCTGGTAATGAAGCATCACTGAACACTCTCGATAAAAGCAAAATGGAAGATGCTAATGTTCCATATAAACGTGGAATTTTCGGACCATTCATGCCTCCTAAACCGTTTGGGCCAATGGGTCCTAAGTTCGGCCCAATGAGTCCTATGGCCCAGTATTCTGAATTGAATACTATACCTGATTATAGTATGAAAGGTGACTTTTCCCGCAAAAGGAGAAGTATCGATGAGTCTCCTCTAACGAAACTTCGGTCGATTATGGATGCAGGCAAGCCAAGCACAAAAGACTTAGGACCTCCGCCTCCGTATCCTACTCTTGCTCCAATTTCTGAAGAATCGGAAGACGACATCAGTTTGTTGCTTCAGAAAGCAGCAGGAAGCGCTGCGGCACCAAAAGAATATTTGCCTGGGATGTTCGGACCTTTCAGTCCATTCGCACCGATGATGGATCCGTCTATGTTCATGGCAAAGAAATCTACTTTCTTAGACACTTTGTTTAAGAACCTTGCTACCAGTACTCCGGCACCAGCCTTTGCAACAGAAGCAACCACAGCGAAAAGTACCATTGTACCACCTTCTTTCTGGTATCCATCATCGCTAGTACCTAGCCCAACCGAATACAGTAGTAAGGTAGAAGATTTCTTGAGCAAATTATTTGATAGCTTGAAACTTAACAAGACCACAGCGGCAAGCGACAGTGATAGTACAAGTATGAAAAGTGAATTCATGAGATCTATCAGTGATGAAGAAGAAGTACAAGCAAAAGTTGCGAGATCTATCGATGATCTATCATCCATTAGCGCAGCTAAAGACTCTATTGTCGATAGCATAGTATCCGAGATGGGTGATTTGAAGAGTAACATGGTATCAACGATGAACGATTTAGTAGCATACGAAAAATCCACGTCAACGACCGCAGCAAAGAAACCATTCAAACCATTTACGCCAGGTATGTGGCCAGGAATGAAGCCGCCTGTCGATGGTACACTTCCTTTTCAACAAAAAATGGCAATGCTGAGTCAAGTTTTTGACATGTTGTCAGAATTACAAAAAAATATTACTTTATCTGTTCAAAATGCGGTAAACGCAAAAATGGCTTCTAGCGGTGCCTCTAATCCAATGTTAGTTAATAATGCTATGCCTGGTATGCCTATGAATTTGGGTCTTCTAGATGCTCTTAAAAGTAAATTGAGCCCACTTGACTATGATATGCCCAATGCTTATGCAGTAACATCTGATAAATTTGGCGCAAACATGGCTCGAACATTGCAAAAGACTCCAGGATCATTTTGGGTGACTTATCCTGAAGAGAAAAGAGAAGTTAGTAGTGACGCAAAGCCTGTAGTTAATGAAGATAGTAGTACCGTTCGCAAAGAAACCCGTGGAGTTAAAATGCAGATGCACCAAGGATATCAGAGTATGCCAGCAGGTTCTGTGGAGTCTGTACAAGCCGGAGGAGGATCTGTGCCTGGTCACCAAGGCGGAGGAATTAAACTTTTTGTAAGTTTTGAAATACAAGTATATATAAATTAGAATTATCGTCATAATAGTTCATTCATGATTTAAATCACTAGATTAACACTATATTTCTTTGTATAAAATAATGTAAAATAGTCACTTATTCGATATAATTCATTGTACTATGGGTATAGAAGAATCAAAGGAAATAATTTTATGCAACATGATAGCATCATTTGTTTCCAGATACAAATGCCTGTACTGCCTAATACGCAAGTGCCAGGTTATCAAAATAATAATTACGAAAACTAATAGGTACGTGTAGTTTACGAAATTTGAATACCATGAACATGTTCTTTTGTCGCAGGACACCAGTGATTACGAGGACCTCAACAATTGGAGCAGCTGGATAGAGTATATGAAGAACAACTATGAAGGACGCAGGCATCATAATCACCACTAGATGCTATCGTTCCAGCAGGAATGCATCCATTACTTGTAATTACCAACTTTTATCTATAAATTGGCCACATTCATATACAATACATAACGTGTACGCTTGATAATTTCGTTCAATAAAGTATGATTTGCAAAACATATGAACTAGACAAGCACGTATTAGTAAAAGGTAGTACTTGCTTGCAAATCTTCCTAATTTACAATGCACAAAAAGAGATGGACCTGGAAGATATACAATGTCTTTTTATTCAATTTCTATTAGACTTATAATACATGCTATATACAGTGTCGTGTGAAACCAATCAAAAAGAAATGTATAAAATTATTTATTGAAATGCATTTAACAGTAACGAACATAAAATGGTCAAATAATACGTACATCAGACAAGCAGACATCAGCGCACATGGACGCAATCCTGCATCAAGTGCGTTGCTTTGTTTCTCTGCAATTAGCAATGCATTGCACGCAGGGTAGCGTTAGTGTGTTAGGAAGCACCAGACTTAATTACACGATTTGGTCTTTGAAGAAACAAAGGGGAATTGTTCCGCTCTTCTGTGCTACAAATTTCAGCTTAATCGTTAGTATTATATACGCTTAATTGTCTTTCATGTAAAGTCATATAAAATTTTGGAAAGTTTGGCAGTGTCGGTAAGTGTTGACATTCAACGCCTAATGTGTTTCTATTAAATAAAAACTCCTGTTTCTAAAGTCAAGAGGAAAGAGCCACTGCGTGTGTTCTAACATTAAAGTTACTTTTTTCTCGAAATGTGGTACTTTACTAGCGATTGTATTGTACACATTCAAAACTGGGTCACACTATCATCTGCCTTTTGTCACTCTGGATATAAGATGTTCCATTTGTTGATCAATTCTGAACACCATGTAAAAGGACGCCAGTACACTGATTAATGTCACCAACAGTCCTAATCCCTCGAATATTAGCTTTGGTGCGAAGATCTTCCAAACCATTAAATGCCGACAATGAATCGTTGCGGCAAGCATGCTGCCAAACGTCTATAATGTATATCAAGTTACAAAAACTTATTAATTAAAACTAGCTTTAAAAACTTATCTTTCTATTTGCTATTTTGTAATTCTCTTACTCGGATTCCATGAAGAAGCGCATATTTTCCTGCGACCGAAAAAATCGCCGTATGGAATACTGAGTCTTGTTCAAAAAGAAGCAGCTCTCCTCTTTTTAAATCATCTTCCGAAAATTTTGCTTTTATCAACTTCGGAAACACAAAATATAATGTAAATGGTACAATCACCAATAATGGTAATGTTGCACCTAATATAATATGTGATCCAAATGTATTTATTCCTGTAAGTTTAATATCGTTTATTGATCTTGAAGTCATTCTAACACTAACGCGAATGTATCTACATACTAGACTTTCCATTCCGACCCTGCATTTTAGGGTTCTCGCACACCTTTACTACATACCTATTAAGATTGCTGGTAATAAGCTACCATAGAAATGTCCACCTGTTCCTACAAAAGCAGCATCCCAATGAATAGTAGGGAAAGTCGACTGATGCCCAGTTCCATAAAAGAAGTAGTCAGCTATCAAGAACCAACATACTAGAGCAGAAGTGGGTACTTCAACAAGTTCAGCTGTTATTGAAACAATAATGTTAAATAAGTAACAATATTAATCATTTTTTAAAGTGTTTGTGTAACCCTGATACTTACATATACTATTTGCATTTTTGTGTCTTTCTATTGCAGACAAGCCCAAAACAGAGGCACAGGATATGAACATCAAAAATGTACTAGGCGATAGTATATCTCCTAACAATAAAGAATATAATAGCATAAGAAATACGCTCAGTGAAATAAATGCAGCACTGTAGGCAGTGCCTAAGCCATAAACAATTGGCGTTTCATCTGCATCTATCCTCTTACGGTATATCGACTCCTTTATCTTCTCGAACAATCGAGGTACTATATTCTCACCACTGTATACATTGATCGATTCTTTCTTCTTTGGTAATAAAAATATACTGAGAGGACGGTAGTAGAGAAGAGAGATCGCAGCTAAACTCAATGCGTATACTATGTTAGGCAATGTACTTACTTGCCAAGATAGTACAAACTTTACTTTGACAAATTTCGGTAATCGTTGAAGAACCCAATAACAACCCATGCAAACACCGATTACAACAGGACAATATTGACCTACTAAAACACTGGGAGAGAAACCAGTAAGATTGCCACAATTCTGTAACCACAGCCTTACTATTGTAACATATAATGCAAGTACAATCAAAGTAACAGCAAGTAACACACGTTCTAAACTGTTGGATATTATGGAGCTTGATTTACCAGTGATAAAAAGTGAACACACGCGTTGTTGCTGCTCCTCCCGACAACGCCAGAAATAATGGGATAGTCTTATAGAAATGCATGCTATTAAACCGATGGCTATTATTACTAACTTTAAATTTGACTTTGTTTGTGACTTTACGAATGGCTTTGGTTTCCTTTCAAGACATTCATTGGAACTTTCCTTCTTTAAATTAAATGTAAGTAGACAGAGAAGTGTAATAAGTAAAAAGGACAGCACATTATCTTCCTCTACGATATAACTATTGGAAAAAAGACAGCATACTGTTAAAACAAGGATTACTCTAGTAATATAAATAAATTTTTTAATTTTGTAATAATTATACCAACTCATTGAAATCACATCCCAATTCTTGGCAATTAATACGACTAATAGTGCTATGGATACTAGACCAGTAACACAAAAGGTAGTGTTTTTAAATTCGCTTAGAATGTTGAAGAAATACAAGAAGAAGATTACCAGAGCAGTAATTAAATTTACTAGGATAGAATATTGTAAATACGAAGACTCAAATATCTTAGACATTCGACTTTCTGGAATACCTGTGATAAACAGGTAAAAGAAGAATAGGGTACAAAACATTAGAAGTAGGCCTTTTGACATTAGACCAGAATCAAATTGAACCCAAACTTCAGAACAAGTATCTTTCAGTAACTTAAAGTAACTTTTGCTATTTTGAATAAATAATTCAAATTCCTCCATGGTATTTACATGTTTCGCCTGTTCTGATAGATGATTATACATGGTTTCTAAATTTTGAAATTGTTCTATCGAAAACAGGTAACTGTCTGTAGAATATACATCTATGTATTTTTTGGTTTGCGCAATATTTCTCCATATTGAATGTAAGGAATACCACATATCGTTTTGTCCTTTTTTTGTTAAACTTGGTAACGAGTCAAGTACTATGGATCCTAAGTTAGAAAAAGGTATAGGTATCCCAAGAATCGACGCCAATGTAGGGACAAGATCAATTTGATTCACAGTACTGCGAACTGAATTATAGTTTTGTAGAGGGAGCAAAGAATAAACGAACATGGCAGCTTGGACTTCACTCAAACTCTCGCCGCCATGGTCCCCAGTCTCTGTCATTCCGTGGTCACCAATGACAAAAAGTATTGTATCTTCCTCCAAAGATTCAACGATTTCTTTAATTAGAGTATTAGTATCATTCAACTTTCTGGCCATCTCAGGATGATTAGCACCATGCTTATGTCCACAATGATCAATACCGAGAACGTGTGCTATAAGTAGGGACCAATCTTTCTTCTTTAGTTCAAAGAATATACGGTACCTAACATCTTTATCCACGCTGTCCAGGTCCCAAACATTAAAGGACGGCGATGGAAATTGACGTTTGAATTTTCCAGGAAATAAATTAGTCCAAGTATCGTCTCCCATGAATATAATACCTCTGTCAGCATTCTGATCAACAATGTTATCTTCGTCGATACGCTCAGAAGCAAAATTAGATCCGATATCGATAAACGTAGGTAAAGATCCGGTAGTGATACCGTTTAACCTTTGCATGGTTGTTGTCGGTGGGTCTGCCATGAATTTATATAAACGAGATTTCGTAGGTTCGGATTCTAACAATTTGTGTATTATCGGCAGCTTGTTACGGTAGTACCTTGGGTCAGAGCTATTGTCATCGTACCAATGTACAAAATCATACTTTAATGCGTCGACGACTAACAGCACAACACGTGCTTTTCTTTCCAGGCAGGTAGCTGCTGCATCTTCTGGAGTTTGAAGAAGGTTTTCGATGTGACAGCCGCCAGGATCCGTACAATATTTACATTCAGCACGTTCCGGTCTGGAAACGCGATTAAGTAGGAAGCCGCTTGTGAAAACGAGTAAGCCGGCTGCCATTAAGTACGATATCCATCCTTGAAATATTAGATAATTCCATAGCTTGCTCATTTTTCTTGATGGTCCGTTCTATCTCCACGTTATTCAAAAAGAATGTAATATTAAAGGAAAATATCTTAACCTATCCTTTAATACAAGTTTGTTCTTCACCATTGTCACATGTTTATAGGAACGATTCAACCAATCTCGTTTGAAAACGGTTTTAGTAGTATAGTTAGGAATACGAAACAATCGACCAAGTATTCATGTTTTGTTGAAACTGTGGAAAATATAACCTTAAATTGGTTGCAGAAATGCGAGAATGTAATTTTGTCATACAAATGGCGCTAAATTTGAAGCTGACCAGTGTCGCTAGTGGGGTGAATTATGTACCTCGTTAGTCATGTGTCAATATCGATTTACCATCATTTTGTAATGTCGATAAAACAGTGTAACATGTTTATGATGAATTAATATTTAATATCCTGAACGTATGCACAGATTACATCTGAATGATTTATGACATTTGATGGTTATATCAGTTTGCACGAGATTGTTTACAAAATTTCACGCGATGGAAAATTTGAAATGAATACCACAAGTACAGTGTTTACTCGAAGGAAATTATGCGGAGAAAAAGTAGTGATTGAAAACGATTGTAGTTGATTTGATTGCTCAAATTGTATGATAATCTTCAATAATCGGAGAAATGATAAATTTTATTCAATACTTCAAATATCTCGGTGCTTTCAATATCGTGAAATTAGCAAGTCAAGTAATAGAGAATGCACACTCGAATTGTATTCTGGAGCATCTGTTTAAATGGAAATCTTTTGACAACGGCTTCGTGGAGGCCAAGCTAACCGGGAAACCAATATTTTTATTTATTTACAAAATCGGATGTCCGGCATGTGAGGTATTGAAAGAGAAAGTTTCTAAATCTGTACGCCTGGTGGACCTCAGCGAGCGGTACGTTTTATGGGTAATGAAGTACTGCACGGATATTAGAATTTTTGTTGGTAGATGTCACTATAGTGCCTCTTGGCATTCATTGTACTTATTTACATATATGTACTATGTATTTTAATATACTTTATATTCTAATAAGCGTGTAGCGGCAGGAACATTACAAGAAAATGGAAATTATAATAAAGAAAAAGAATTGTAAATATACTTATAACAATTCGAGTAAAAAGTATTATGTCATTTTTACAGATTTGTAATGATAAAAGTGGATGCGAGAAAAGACGATTTTATAAATAAGGGAAGATATCAGCCTGATGGAAAATATGTTCCTAGAATTTTGTTCTTCACCCCGGATGGTAATTTGATCAAGGAAGCGTACAATAAAAGAAACATCGCTAAGAACGAACAGAAATATTTTTACACCAGTCCCGCGGAACTTATAGAAACTATGTTATTCGTTTTGAATCAATATAGTAAAGAATCCATGCCGATAGAATTCAAATGGACAAAATTGAATTTATAGTACTGATTGCAAAAAAAATGAAAGTACCCTAATTTTAGGCACCCGTAACGCAGGTTTCGTATCTAAATCGATGTATTTAGACAATACAAATGCGCAGCTTTGTTTTCTACATGAACGTACACTGTTTTACATAAATGATTTATTTACGCTACAGCATTTTCTCCTCTTCTTTCCAATTTTCATAAATCGATTATTTTCGCGTTGTTGATATTGAAAATAATTAAAATAAAGATTAGAATAAAATAAATAGCTGTATTTAAATGCTTTTACAGTGCATAGAAAAAGTTAAATTGTCGAAAGAGCTTCAAAGTATTTTAACAATTTAATTTTTCCATATACATGTGTATACGACTCCATCACGCGTGTAAACGCGTGCTCACGCTTTTGGCAATTAAAAGTTAACATTTGAGTGGCCCGATGAAAGGCGTTTAAACGACGAAACGATTGGGCAGACTGTAGCAAGAAAGTCTGTCAGCGAATGGGTTAATTTGGTAACCAATCTGAATGCGAGCTCGGGGCAGGCGTTACCGTTTGAACACTGTACCCAGTGCTCGAGTCTGCGCCCATATATTAAACACCCTTGCAAATCAACCTATCCGCAACCCGCACAGGCAACCCTGACGGCGCTTGCGTTTGCAACTGTTGCCAGATCGGGCAATGCCTCCTCATTGGTCGACACTGTCTCACCTAGGGTCGCTAACCACGCCTATTTCACCCTCTTCAAATATAACTGTTCATACACGGCGGCGTACAGAGCGGGGAGCCTCCATTCCTCTTCCCTTCGAGATGGAATTTCCCCGATTGCAACCAAGTTGCACCGACTACAAATATTCAGTTATCTAATCATGTAAATGATTCATCGAAATCGCATTCGGCACTTGCGCTCACAAAAGAGAGACAGATTCTTCTGATCGGTCTACAATAAACATGAGTAGCTTCTTTCTAGATTACATAATTGTTTATTTCGTGGTCAATTAACGGACTAACCGGAAGAGCTAGTCGAATTATTAAATCATCAGATCTTTGGTGTTCTTTATCTTAAATCTTTCCCTGGCGTCGACGCGATTCGACGTTGAGACAAATCCTGCTACTTGCTATCTGATAATGACCGCCACAACAGCCAACGTGTTAAACCAGCATGTTTCATTCGAAGGGAAGGGTTGTAGAGCCGAAGTTGCCAACACGGCGAAGGCTCAACCGTCAGTCGTTTCCGACGTGAATCGACTCGGTGCAGGGTCGCATATTTCGTCGGCTGCATAGCCGAGGATGCCATTCACCGCGGCACCGTCATCGCCGCACGAAGTCTGCGGCCTCGCCGCGATCTACCGCGCCGGTGAAATACCGTATGACTTTTTGACGTGCTTTTAACAGATTGAATTGAAAATGGCTTCCCAGGCTCCCGATATATCCACGGGGCCACATCCACACCGCCGGGAACGACCGTGCTACGAACGAACGGACGTGGGAGACGAGATATATAATCTTTTTCCTCCGTCCCCGTTCCGCTTTCGTCGTCGCCGGAGGGGGAGGGGGAGGGGTGGGCTTTCTCTCACGTTCACACCTCGACGCAACTTTTTCTCTCTTCCGTTCCCGGCCCCCTGTCCTCGTCCCTCGTCTCGCCCACCTCGTTCGTCCCCATTCCGCGAAACGGTCGCCGATTTTCCACCGCGCCGCAAACCCCCGTTTTCTCTCCCTCGGATTTTTGCACATTCGCTGATGCGGCACATTGCAAGCTGCGCCGGCGGAAACGGCGACCAGCTGAACTGGACCTGGTCACTCGAGGCCACGGTTTGCCGACAGGGTACGGAAGGGCAGAGGGCGAAGGGCCGATCCCGAGGGTGGAGAGGACCCCGTAAAAATAATGTCCCGGCTCATTTTTTAAAGCCTCCAAACCGCAGAGGGCAGATCGGGAGCTGCAGGGCTGCGAATGGGGAGCGAAAAAAAAAACGTGACGGACGTAGAGATATAGGTGCGCCGATATTACGGGGGCGAAATAGCACAGGCTGGACTCGACCCGACGCCAGATGAAACGGTCAAAGCTAAAAAGCTCTCTCGCTCGCCCTCTCGCTCCCTCTCGCCGCGGCGGAACGGGTTATATATTATCTGCAACCCTTCAAACACAGAACACGCCGAGATCCATACATAACCCATGTGCGTACACTTCTCTTCGTGCCGTTTCTCCGGCCGGGGAGACCTGGGTGCGTGCATCCGGGGTCCGAGCATTTTTGTACGGTGGCCATCGCCTGGGTGCGAAAACTGATCCGTACCTGTGGATGATCACACGTGCCTTTGACGCGCTACTATCTTCCCAGATTTGTCGGGAGCAGTGTATCCGGCTAGCGTTCTTCTACGACATCAGGATTTTAAGCTCTCGGACCTGACATCAGTACGCCGTATCGATTCTGAGGAATATTTAAAAATTGATTACAAAAGGTCAGATCATTAGATGCGACGTGGTTTCATGCATTATCGTTCACTTTCCAGAATTTGAAGATAGCTACTTTCAATTATCCTTCTCGATTTCTCAAATGATTTTCTGACTCTCCTCGGAGCAAATTGTTGCCTCGGCTTGCTTAAAGTAGAGGAAATATCAAATATCAGAATTAGGTACATCGGTAACACTCTGTTTTCATATGCGAGAGCGAGTCGCGTGCGTGACGAAGGGTGTGACCAACATCCCGACCAATAAGACCCTCCTCGTTCGTTCCAGATCCAGTCGTGTCGACCCCATGTACCGAATGCTTTGTCATTTAAATGGCCGTGATAATGTGGCAAGTCTGAAATAACTTTGATGAAGGGATTAAGAGGAATATTTAACGGGGATTATAGCAGTAACTCTTTGTGTGCCCCTCAATTTAAAGTACCGGTCCGATTACTTTGATCACCCGGTCCTCATGGTTACTTGTCCCCTGCCACTGCTTCAAACTGGTTACCAATTCGTAGTAACACCCCTGTGTATACAAATTTGCTACCATTCTTCCTAATACAGACCCGCCCTGCGACCAATTGTGCACCACGTCTCTCGTCCATCTGAAAAAGTTTTTGTTTGGAATCAATCTTTTCCCTAAACGACGTATACAGTTTTTCATACAAAATGGCACAGCACCATGTGCCTATGTTCGAAGTTCTGACGTTAAACTTCTTGATATTAAAATTTTGTCTTACCAGTCCCTCTTATGTTTCGTTTGGAACTGATGTAAGGTCAACTTCGAAAACAAAATGGAACGGTGGTAGCGCGTGAAGTAAAAGTTTGTTCGCAGCACTCTCAGAGTAAACGTGAATACTGAACTATGGCGTCATAAATAAAAGCGAAAACAGTGATGTAACCGAAGAGACCATGCGCAATTCGAACAACAGAATTCCCGGTGGCAGCTCTCTTGTCCCCGTGCTTGCCAGTTGACCGACAAAGAGGTCACACAGTATTCACCCACGCAGATATCGCGGACGATCGTGCAGCCGTTTTGTACCTGCGCTCTCTCGTCGCTCTATAACGTGCACCGTCCCACGACCCTAATCTCCCTTATCCGATCAGCGCTGATTTGATCAGCTGTTTCGGTGGTGTTGCCGATCCCGCGTTATGTTGGCAAACATTGTAATTCGATATAGACGCGATCTTGATCTCGATCTCTGCTACCCCAATGCAAACAGCCGGAGGGAAGGTTCTGTGTATACACGATTGTTACACATCGTACCTGCTACTTTCAACGATAGATCGGATACTTCTCGAAACGCGGAGGTCAGGTGGTAAGAATCGTGGGAGAGTCTTCTTAAGGAATTGCTTCTTTCGATCTTGATCTACGGATCGGTCATATTGTATCTTCTGTTGCGTGTGCAAACAATTGAGGAGCCGGGTCGTGGATCTTTGAGAGACGATTTTCGTCAGATCTCTGAGAAACTGTTGCAATTGTTTTCCCGGGAAATTAATCTTTACAGTTCACAATTTCACGATAAGGATTTCCAGTATATAAGACCGTTCTGTTCATTTAAATAGAGGAAGCGTAGACGCGAAATTTTGCTCGCATTGTAATTCCAGCAATTGCGTAAATAAGGCTGTGGTGGTGTCGCCTGATACTTTAAAAGCAGGCGTGTATTGCCATAGCTATTGGTTTATTGATTTATCCATCGGCGCGCACGTTCGCTTTTGAGTGGCCGATATGCCAGAGTAAAAAATGGTCCGTGTCGATGTACACCGGTATCGATGAATACCCATTTCCACGCATATTTTCGATGTTGCTCGAATCGTCATTGCGTTTTATAAATAATGGACGAACGCGTCGAAACATGCGGTTCAGTGAAAACCGTAGCTGAAAGTTTTCATTCTACAATGGCTAAGCTGTTTTCAATTAGAGAAATATGGAAATTGAAAGTACCGTACGCGATAGTTGTTTGCTTAACATTAATCGTAACGCGTGCTGTAATTTCAGAAATTATTGCTTTTGATTTTTACAAATGACGCGATATTATTTTAATTTCGCTTTGTCAATATCAAATCGCGCTGAAATGCGTAACGAGATCACAAGCTCCGCTTGACCTCCTTTCACATTATATTTATTCTATTCGTGTTCAGTCTCGTTCCGCGGTTATTTAATTCTTGTTTTACTACCATTTTTAGCAACATATTTTGATAAAATAAAATCGTCGTTATTACACCGAGTATTTCATGTAAAAATCGCCATAGAATGGAACTTTTTCTGCATATGTTTTATTTTTATTGATCAGAGGATTTTTTGGTGTCTTTTCCTTAGAATACTTACTTAGGACTAAAAAAATGATCTTTTCGGTAAGATGTTTCAATGCAAAATAGCTACATTCATATGGGGCACCCTGAGCACATTTCATTGGTGAAAAACGTCATAGGAGACGAAACAGTCCAACAGACGGGGCTAATTTAATCGCGAACAATATCTAATGGCCATGTTCTCCGGTATCAGGGTAATATCGCAGCCGAGTCTATGCATTTAAATGCAAATGTCGTGGCCGCGGCGTTGTCCCGATATACAAGTTACTTTCGTCCGCATGGCTAAGTCAAAGGTAATAGTGCCATTGTACGTGGGTAGGGTACAGCATTATGGGGCCCATGTAGACAGGCAGTGGTAGGTAAGCAATCGTAGAGTGAGAAAGAGAGAGAGAGAGAGAGAGAGAGAGAGAGAGAGAGAGAGAGATGGGGAAGGGGAGGGTGAGATATACAAGGATCGAGATCGCAGAACGCTTACTACATGGAACGCTTTTATTCCTTTCTCATTGCCGGGTAAATAACATCTGTACATTAGATCACTATAAAATCGGTCGCCATTGGTGAACGACAATAGGGCTTCCCCCTATTGAAACCTCATTGTAGAATATGATTCAAGAAAGGCTCGTCCGCTATAATATGACGTTGTGCGCCCGTGTGGTTTACGGGGCACCGAGAGGCAGAAACCCTGGATGGATGGACGTGAAAAAAAAAAGAAAAAAAAAGAAACGAAAGAAAGAAAGAAAAACAGAAGCGAGACGGAGGAGATCGCGAGAGCAACCGCGACGGAGCGCAGGAGCGAGAGATGCTGAAAGGAGAAAATAAAAAGAAGGAGGAAAGAAAGAACGAACGAAATAAAGAAGGAAGGGACATGTTCTTCACCGAAGGGGACGAGGAAGGCGTGCATGGTTAAAAACAGTCCCGACGCGAAACAAAAGGCGGAGCGTAAAGAGAAACGACTGAGCATCGCTACGCATTGTTGGCGGCGGGTTCGAAACGGGTTTTGAAATAAAAGAGTAATGTGTTCGTCCGTTTTGCCTCTACCGCCGGGCACGGATATACAAAATACACACGGTCTGATACGCGCGCGACCCTCTTCTCCCCCCCTACCCCTCTCTTTCTCTCCCGTATATACGCACAGTTTATCGAGGGTGAGTTGGTAGGTGGGTACGCGGTCGGGTATGTCCCCCTTTCACCCCCGGTCAGATATAAACTCTTAACATCTTGGCGGAACAGCGGGCTCGGCCAATCGGACGGGCGCGCGGGCGTGGCCGCGCCTAAGCGCGGCGTCGCGTATGGCCGTAGCTCCGGGGAGGTACACTGTGGCACAGTGTTTTATTTCGCGCAACTGTGGAGGGGTCGTTAGTTTCTGCCCTATCCCTCTCCGCGGCATACCTTCCCTCCCTTACCCCTGCTTCTACTCGATCCTTTTCATCCTTCCATCCCGCTCCCGCTTCACACTTTCCCCTCTAACCATCTCTCGTTTCTTTTCTCATTCTTTCCTTCTCTTCCCACTTTTCCGCCTTCTTTCACGTTTTTCCTCCACACATTCCTCTTCGTTTTCTATCTCGCTCCCGACCTCCTGCATCCTTTCCGCGACATTTCGACACCCCCTCTCCTCCGCCCCTCTCGGCGGTTTCAACCGTCCCACCTCCTTTCATCGTTCCATCCTTCTCGTACCGCATATTCATCCTCCCTCTCCCGATCCCCTTATTCCTCTCTCACTCTCTCTCTCTCTCCTGCAACTCTACTCGTTTATTTTCTCCATTCTTTCTCTCTCTCTCCTCTCGCTTTTCCACCTTCTTTCACGATTTTCCTGCACACCTTCCTGCGTCCGTTCCGTCTCTATCTCTCTCTTTCTCTCTCTCTCCTAGTTTCCAGGATCCTCCGTGACATTCCGCCCTCTCCCCCGTTGCAGCGGTTACGATCGTCCCCCACCATTCCGAAACCCCCCACCTCCTCCTCCTCCTCCTCCATCGTCCGCCTTCGGGCTCCCTCTTCGCTGCCGCGACACCACCACGCCGCTTCTCTGTCTCTCCGCGCTACCTGAATCGACTCACCCCGGGATGCTGCAATTGTTGACAATGCCGGAGAGCGAGAGAGAGTGCCGCGCGACAGGAGTCAGCCCGATCCCGCATTTCGTACCCCGACACCCGTACGAACGGTGGTGCCGCCGCCGTCGCTCTTCCTCGTCGGCGTAGATTTGGACGTGTGGGCGCGTGCGCGTTTCCCGCTGCCAGTCCGTCGAGCCTCCGCCCCCTCCCCTCGCCGCGCGCTCGTCACCACCTACCGACAGTGTCTCGCTCGCTCCACGGCGCCGGTTCGAGAGAGTTTCCAGCGAACGAGCGTTAAATGTGATTTCTTCGGTTGAAGTAAGAAGAGCCCGGTGTGGTGTGGCCGCACGCTCTCTGTCGCTACAGATCTTCCAGCATCGTGTGGGCCCCCCCTTGCGAGTCGCCGTCGAGTAACGATCGCGTGTGTGGATCCGCTTGGTCGTCCACCGATCATCCTCGCAACAGTATTACAGTCCGCGGTGGCCCCCCTCTGGAACACAGGAGCGCAACCGGGGAAATCGTGGACAACAGAGTTATCTCGAGGGATGTTTCCACGGTGACGAGAGAGGGAGAAAGAGAAACATCACCGGCAGTGGATCGGTCTCGTTTCAAGATGTGCACAGCGACGCGTGTCAGCGGGCACCGGGCTTCATGCTCCGCCGAAAGAGACTGTTCGCCGTGATACTCGCCGTTTGTCGTGACCGACCGGGAACACGATGTCGTCTGTCCGTGATCGTTGTTGACCGTTCGCCTTGTTCAGTGGTTTCTGTTTGTTGTTCTCGTTTCGCTGGTTCTCTTTCTTGTACATAACGAGCTTCCTGCCGGGGCCGGTTCCGATTACGCGACACAATGTCGTTACCGCGGGGTGTCGGGCTTGGTGTTGACGTCGGCCAACTGATGCAGCACCAGCAGCAACAGCAGCAACATCACGTGCTACCGGCCGCGTTCTTCCTTCGTGCCAGTGCCGAGAGATACCAAAGGACACCGAAGTGCGCGAGATGCCGCAACCACGGTGTCGTGTCCGCGTTGAAGGGCCACAAACGATACTGCCGTTGGCGGGACTGCGTGTGTGCGAAATGTACCCTGATCGCCGAGCGGCAACGAGTCATGGCTGCCCAGGTAAAGTAACATTACATTATTAGATGATATATATATATGTTTGTCACGCGTGACAGATGTCCGACATGTTTGACTACGTGCGGTCCAAAAAAATCGGGGCTACTGACAATTTTTTCTCACGTAGACTTGAAAGAACTGGATGTAATTTAACCAGTTAACTGTGGAATTGAATTTGAAAAATCCCTCACGGCGCGGAATTAAAATCAAGCAGTGACGAATATACACGTCGAACGCAGGCCAAATGCGGTTATTATAAAAGCCAAAGCCCTTGCTAAAGCTAAATGAGGAAGAATTACTAAATGAGGAAGGGATTTTTCAAATTCAATTCCACAGTTTTTTATTCGATAAGAATTTAACAATTCATTAACGTTAACTGCGCAGTAATAGAGTTTCGGATTGACGAGTATACTCGTCAGTCACAGTTAACTGGTTAATTGTTTAATCTTACGTATTGATAAATTAAATATGCAAACGAAGTTCTTGCACTCCCAGGCAACTATTTTAATTCTACGATTACCGCGAAAATTTGGAAAATTATACCTGTTCTAATTTTTGGGCCAGGGACTGTAGATGTCGTTGGAAAGTAATGACATCATGTCATCATTGAAAGTAAGACATTTCATGTCCTACGTGAAAGTAATCTTCGACCATGACAAGGTTACAGTAGAGCAACCTACGTTTTCAAATTGTTAACGATTCGGGACTTTTTTGATCTTGTTATGTTCTTTTAATAGTGTCATACATACCACATGTCAGGAACGGTGTGTATAGTGTTTGTATTACTACTGTGCAGTATTATTGACGGATTTTGTTGGTTAGTTTGAAGAGGGTACCGGAACCACTTCGTTCTATCGATTTTTATCTTTTTTGGATTTGAAAAATCGTCTCTTGATTATAGTTAATGTATGTTAGGAATGGAAAGTATAAAAGAAAATATATCGAGAGTGCAGAAGCTAGGTTATAGTATTCCACTCGTAACATTAGTGTCACTCGAGAATTGCTGCGAAGTATTTTTCAAGCAAGGTTATGAATCGACTTGTAGAAGTGTTCGATATGCATACATTGCACTTCGAGAATCGAATGAGTTCGAGTTGAGTCGCAAGTAGTTTCGTGCTATGTGTCGAACGTTTGGCAACTTGTAATTGCCACTGTAAGTATTGAAAAATTATATTAATAACAGATATTTAAAGTAAGTGTAATTATCGTCTATATTGTGCATGTAATGTGACACATGAAATTCAAATATTAAGTCATGTGAATCTTACAAGAATTGAGAAACGACTAACGAAAGACATAATCTGATATAAGTAGTGATTATAACGAAAGCATTGCAATTAGTATTTAACAAAATAGTAGGATTAAGGGCAAAAATTGTTATATAACGGATTCATTCATAATGACAGTGTTTACACTGAAATATTTTTTGAAATCGAAAATGATGAGCTCAATATGTCGATTTATCGGAAGTAGATCACCTTCTTTTTATATTATTTACTAGACAAATGCAAAACTATTTGGCAATTATATTATTACGATAAAATAATCAGCTGTCTATAGTTTAATAATTCTTTTCATTCGAATAATACGGTAACCTGCTTCGAGCGGCAAGAGTCATTAAATTAATGTATATACGTATGCACAAAATGGTGGACAAAACCAATTCCGTACTACTTGAGCCGAACAAGCACGGAAAATATACAATTGTTGCTGACAAGCGATTTGCACTCTGTAACGTTTTAATTTTATTGTATACCTTAATTCGGGTTTTCGTTTCAGTAATTACCGCTTAAATTGACTACGTATCAATATTTTATGAGCGTAATCATTTATATTACAATTTTAATTTCGAGAACTAGACTGTTTCTTTCGAGGAATTGAATCGACACCGATTCACCGTGGATATTTATGCAAAATACAGATTTTGCAATTCACGGAATATACGTAGAAAAATTCTGCGAAAGTATTCGTCAGGGGCTTCAGTTGCGGGTGCCGTTTCCTCCGCCATGGGTTCGTGAAATGGTTCAAGGAAGTGTGAACTGATCCAATTAGAATCCGCGGAAGGGTCTCTTGTAACGTGCGACTTTCTTTTTCCTCGATTGTTCTTATGTTCCTCAATTTCACAGGGGAATAAGCCGTGTTTACACAGTAATCCACAGCAAAGGGATTCTTTGCCGTCGCTAGCTTCACCGTTACCATTTTTCTACCAACTTAAACGCGCAAACATAATTCTCATGTTGGGAAAAAATTGTTCAATTTGGAACTACGTAATATGTCACGAAAAAAGCAGCAATATTGAACATTAATTTGCTGCTGGCACTTTCGCCTAAACGCGGATGAAATTGCGAGCCCCTTACGTCGGTTTCGCCGGATCGTAACACTATACCCACTCGAACTCTTGATCTGTCGACCCTTGTGCCCCTCTTAATGCATCATTTTGATAACATTGTCTACGTGAATTGTACCTGCTCCCTATCCGTCGAGATATTTTCCTACGATAAGCCACGGGATCGATTTCGATTGAATCGTATGTCGAATTTTGTTCGCGGCAGGCGTTCGTTTTATAATGTGTGGTGATCGCAGAGCTAAAAGGATAAGGAGTAATCATTCTCCCTTTTGCTATTGAAAATTATGATCGCCCGCGGTGAAACGATTTTAGAGCGACATAAACGGCCGTAATCGCGAAACCGTAAATATGTTTATGCAAATTTAAACTCAAATTACTGTCCTGTAAAAAAGGGGAATGAGCTATAATCTCTATAGTTGTACGCCGCTTTTTTGTCTGATGTAAAATGAGTATGCACCCATTTATACGCCGTTGTGTCCCGGGCGTTTTGCTTTTTTGGTCAATTATAATGGGGATCATTTATTCCAGGAAAATTAAAGAAATAAACCGTGCACGTAAATATTTATTTTCTGTTGTTTGGAAATAACGTCTTCTATGTATGAAAATTTTCAATGTCAATGTAGTGCAATATTTTCAATGTTATAATATAAATAATAGTGAAATATAACTATAATGCATCTTGTTATATGCGTTTAAAATTAAGAAGAAGAAAATTGATTTCTGATAAAAATGGCGAAATAGTTTTATTTTGCTTTTTAAAATCAATTCTCGGTGTATTTCTATTTTTTTTTATTCTCGCGTAATTAGTATACAGAATTATGAGTTTGCGTGAACATCTGTGTCCCGAAATTTATTATTACAAAATTGGTTTGTCGGGTATTAATGGTGGCGACGGCCGTCGGCTCTCTAGTAACCTATCGACTTTGAAGTTTAGCCTTTCACCAAATGTGACACTATAGTAAATAATGGTTCGTTACATTTAACGTAATTACAAAGCGTTTTCGTATATCATTGATTATCTATTTTTTGAATTTAAGTGCTTGAACACATCGAGGATCTGGCGAAAGCCTATGACTGGGTCAGCGCAGGTCCATTCTAATTATTTTTTCCAATTGCTTGCGAATATAATTTTTCTGCGCACGTTCACAGTTATATAGACATTTTTAAAATAATAATATGAATAAGCCACGAACACTTGTTGCTGGTTAACGGTATGAAATATCACGCAAGAGAATCACGAAAGAGAACATTAATCGCAACTGAAGTTTTTTTGCATAATATTAATAAAATAAAATACCGTACGATATAAATTGTCTTAGTGACACGTGAATATAATGCAACTAATTAATTCTGCGGAGACTAACGAACAGAGTCCAAATTTGAAGGAGGAACGCTTGAGATCCAACTATAAACAGTGGCGATATTTGCTTCGGGATAACTAATTAAAGTTTGTTGTAGGTATAGTGTGTCTACATCGTTTTGAATACAATGTTCCGGGAAAGAAGCATTTGCAGTTGCAGCAACGTTTGTTTGCCGTAACTGCATGTAACGCAACATAGTACCAGGAATTTTCTTATGTAACCATTTGCTTCTTGCAATCTTCAAGATGCCACAAAGTTAGAAGAAAGACGAAACCGTTCGTCACAGTACTAAAGTTTGTTACCGCGATGTTAACTTTCAGTGTAAAATATTTTACCTGATCACTTCCTGTTTATCAAATAATTCATTAAATTTTTCACGAATGTCCAAATATTTCCCAATTAGGATATTATAAATTATCCAATCGTTCGCGCAATAGGCTGACTTCGCCTTCTACTATTGTTTCTTCGGTCCCATAATAAAATCTTATGTTTATATTCACCTGTATGAGTGCATAGGCCGTGGGGTCGCTCTGTTTGTCAAGCGCTAACCCTCTGTTACCCGAATTTTTGTTATGAGTGTAAACCGATTGATGTAACTTGAGCATGGCAAGGGTCATCCAAGAATGAGATACTATCGTCGCATTGCGGCTAGTAATTAAATGAAACTCTCGGAAAATTCCGAAGGTTTCGGTCGACTAACGAAACGAATGATTCGCAGGTCGCGTTACGGAGGCAGCAGGCCCAGGAGGAGAGCGAGGCGCGCGAGTTAGGTCTGCAATTGCAGTACAATACAGGCAGCTGCACCACCGCCCCTGTTCTCCCTGGTGCGGCGACCGCAACCACGCCAGCTGGCAGTCCACCCCCGCACCCAGGCCACGTTGCTAGTCCAGCAGGACTGGCAATTCCGGCGGCAGCGGCAGCCGCAGCCGCGGCCGCGGCCGCACACATTCAAACGCAACTCCATCAGCAGCCCGACTGCGGTCTTCTGCAACGGAAGAGGCTGCCGCAGGACGAATACCGGCAGCCCAAAATCGAGAAGCAGGAATCCATCGGTGGAATTGCAGGTGAGTCGATGAATCCCTAATCGACGCAGATATACTGTAAGACGTGCTATGGAAGAATCGCTAAATGATCAGCAGATTGACCCTAATCTGTGAAGGTGGTGCTGTAGGATGTAAGGCATACCGTGAAGTAGTTAGCGAAGGTAACTGGACCGATGAGCAGAGTAAAATGATGTGTGGAAACGACATTTCCTCATCTTCGGCTATAGTAGAGTGGAGAATCTAGTAGCACAACATTTACAGAAGCATTCAAGTAATCGAAGCAGCAGGAAACTTTGATAGATCTTTTTGTTGAGACCGTACAGCAAACCGGTGGTTCAATTCACCGTTCCATATGAACGAAAATATTGTTGTAGATCAAGACGGTAATATCAGGTGACACACCTCGGCTTTTATCACTGCATCGAGTGGCACACACACTTGCCCGGCGATCCCTGCTCTCCAGAGCCCCTTATCCACCAGGCGAACGCTATAAGTAGCTGATTCTGATCTCGCCGAAAGCATCGGGACCCCAGCGCACGATCGGTATCGAACGAGAATAGAGTTCGGGGGATAAGAATGGGCCTCGATATTTCTTGCCGGCGAGAGTACCATCGTGACGGTCTTGACCGAACAGGTGGGTCCAACGGGGCCGCTTTGGTACCATAAGAAGCACAAGTCCACTCTTCACGGTAGAGAACGGCACGCGCGTGCACTTCACGGTAGGGTGAGAATGAGCCAGGAAGGAGAAGAAGCCCGGAAAGGAGCGAAGGGTTGAACCACGAAGAGAATTAAAAGCCGCCACTAACGAGTGCACGACTTCTGGTTCGAGTGGTATAATAAGGGGCCACGAGTTTGGCCATTATTTACTTAACATTATGGTCTCTGGCCACTTGCCCTATTTAGCCGTGTATGTTCACGCACGCTCCTAATGGCCACTCATACGCAGCTCATGCGTGCTAAACGCATGCGCTCTTTCTCCTTCACTTCTCTGTGTCTCTTCTCTGTTGGTCGCGTGCCATATTTTCGTTGCTCGTTTTGCAGCGTCGCGGAATATTGGAAAAATGATGGTCGCCGCGATCCTGGACAAAATGTATACTCGCGAGCAACACATATTCATCGTCGTCGGCGGCTAGAATAATGTCTATTCAATTTCGACTTGGTGTAGTCGAAGCGGCAAAAGTTTACATTGAACGGAAACTCCGCGCGAAATTTTATTCCGCAATTTTATTCAGCTTTCGAGCCGAACACGCTGCTGATCTACACGCGGTTGCTCACGGCACACGGAAAGTTTGAAAATGCGCAATACTTCCTAACATTTACCGGCATCCCGAGCTTTGCATCCGACAGAAATTCTTTTCACCGTTCTTTTTCCCTTGGCTCGATCTCGAGGCATGGTGGAAAGAGGGAGAGGGAGAGAAGGACGAAGAGATAGAGAGGCAGAGGAGGCAGAGTCTTCTGCCGGGGGGATGGAAACTTCGATTTCACTCGGTTTCAATTACACCTAGGCTCCTCTTGTTCCCGGTTGCCCGGTGTCTCTCCTCCGTCTCCGCCCCCGCCCGTTCGCCCCCTTCTGTTTCGTGACCCCCCGGAGCCCACCCCATTTGAAAAGTCGAGGGTCGCAAGTGCACAAGATGTCTCTCCGTTCGATCTTCGAAACAGAGTGCTTACAGTAGTGTACAGAGGCGGGCGCGTCTTCAGTCGAGAAGTTTAGCCGTAATTGAATTTCTCGGGCCAGTGCCTACCACCGCGGGGGATTCACGACCGGTTTGTTGGTTGCCGGGTCTCTGTATTCTTGCCGGCTCCGGAGGAGATATCCGGATCCCGCCAGGAGAGGGTTGATGCACTCTCGCTCTCTTCCTCGCGGTCCTGGATATACCGAGATCCCGACGATACCGTGTATTGTGCCCTCTCCTGGATGTGATCCTGTTGTATTCCGCACACTCCACCCCTTCCGAACCCGCTGCCCTCTCAGATTGGCCAAGTTTCCAGCCGGCTTAAAAAGGATTAACGCGCGTTCTGCCTTTGTTCAGGGTCGAATTCGCCGAAATTGTAACCGTCCCTGGCAACTCGTGTTTCCCATGAACTGATAACTTGTACGCAAAGTAATCCTTACTCCGTCTTCCGAGCAACATCTTCAAATCTTTTCTACTGTTGCATTATTGGTGTAGGCCTACGTACCTTGAGGAATGGTATTTTCACCTGTTTCCTAATGAGAATATACATATTACTGTTATCTTCACAACTAGAGATGGCCCCTAGTGAATTCATCTAATAATTTTGTGTGGGAGTACAATATGAAAGAAGATTTGTAAGCTTTTAGAGTAGTAAGAAAGGAAAGCTGTTCTTGATTCATTATTTTTGCAGTTCGCACGTCGCATTCTCGCCTTGTACGATGCGATGGCTAGGTGTGGACGTACCTAAACAACGGATCAAGAGTTACCCAGCATCGTTTAGCCGAGGGTCGACGCGCGTTCGGCGGATAGAGGAGCGCAGGTGGCAAAAGTTGAGCGAGGGTATCGAATGGAAGACGTTAGTTTAACGAGTTCAGTCAGCGGGGAGAAGTCCGTAGGTCCACGGGGATGGATCCGGGGCCAATTTGGATGGCACGCATGTCAGTCTCGCGTATCAAAGGGGCAGAAACGTGCACCGCAGTCATTACGTCGAAAAGGAGGACTCGGAGATTTGGTCTTTCCAGCGGATTCCTCCGTGAAGTAGGCAGGATACGCTTTGTAGAGCAACCCCCTGGTGCACACGCGAGCGGAAGAACGTCCCTTTGTGTGTACGTGTGCGGTACACCCTTTATCCTGAAGGATCGCTCGGTCTCCTTCGTCTACGGGGACCATTATCCGGCAGTTTCTCACAGTAGAAGCTTCTTCGAGTGTCCAAGAAACTTTGTGAAAGACCAGTTCGCTTCCGTTCTTCCTCTTTCGTGGCTGCGGAGGACACCAGGAAATTATTTCACTCGACTGTGTACGCTCGCCCTCGTACTATGTGCCGTCTCTCCTTGCCCTCTTGCCTTCTCGAAACGGGCTGATGGTATCGTAGCGTTTAGAAGCATGATCGGCTGTGCGATGCGTCGAATCGCTCGATGAGACGTTGTTAAAAATCTTTTCAACCGGATAGTCTACAATTGGTACACTCAAATCGGAATAACTTATAACCAGAAGCAGGAAACTCGGTTGCAAACAACTCCGAACCCAGGTACTCGAAGCGGAGTAGCTCTAGGTCTAAGCTGAAGTCTGGAATGTACGTATCAAGGTCAGGAGGTGTCAGGATCGAAAGATTCAAAGTAGAAAGTTACACTCAAAAGATTCTCAACTCCGACGGATCAGTTCCACGGGATTAGGGATCTCTTGTAAGTCTTCTGCGTTGAAGGCTTCTAATGCAAATCTCTTGATTTCTCAATGAAGTCTCTCGGAATCGCTGTATCTCAATGTCTCTTCGACTATTTCAAAAGTTGAAAGTGTGTAGAGTGCCTCTTTGCGGGAGATCATTCGTGAATATTAAAGACAGCTTTGATAACGTCGAGCAAACACGCTTAGGTCAATGTGTCAGAACGGAGAAAAACTCTGGGCATTTCAGCGCTAACACACCGGCCGGAGGGTATCATCGTAGTCAAGGCTTCGCTGTTTCGTGGCTCGAAGTAACTTCGGCTCTGTGTGTTGGCCTACCATTTTGCCGTCGGCGGAGAAGGATTCGCGAACGCGCCTCGAATATATTTAAAGCCCGTTCCTCGGGGCCAGATGGGAATCCATCCGCACCGGCGGCGGCTACTTATGTTTTCGCGACGTGCCTGGCTACATTGTTTGCAAAGAGTCAGGCACCGGTACGCGGAACACGGCACGGCCACGAACAGCATCGCTTAGACCGGCTCTCTGTCTATTTGCATAGGTGTAGCCTCTCCTTCGAATGCACGTACACGTGCAACGCCGCCGTTGGAAGCACGTTTCGAAGTGTGTTTGAACAAAACTCCTGGCCAGCGTCCCCTTTCTATCCTGCGCGAACGTTTGCTCGGCCGTGATCCGTGAAGGATCTATGCTCTCGATCGAACTTCCATGGAAATCCTTGGAATCGCACGGTTCCTAACACTCTCCGGCCTTGCTGCCAGCGTTTCGACGCTCGATGCAACCTGACGATGGTTGTAATATCGGTTCCAGCTCTGAAAATAATTCTGGAGGACCATTGTACCTTACGTATTACAGTTCTCACTGTTCGAGGCTTTCGAGTGTAAGCCCTGTCCTAGAGGAATTATTTTCCCAACGTTTCGCCAACATTGCAGATCTAAAATTGCTGTAACATAAAAATTAAACAAGATGGAAGGCTATTACGGCGGCAGAAAATTCCGATAAAAATGTAGCCGGCAAATCGGCCGGTTAAACGGTCGTTTAATGAAGATCTCTGGGTAGATCGTGTCTTTGCATCACAGGTTCGAGCGGATCCTTGCGAGCCGTCGGGTTCTCGATGAGCGGTCATTCATAGGAAAGTAAAGGGGTGAGAGCGTAGGAAAAGAAACGAATTGAAAAAGAGGAAAGCAGCCCCCCCCCGGGGGGGGGGGGACGAAATCTCCGGTAATCGCGAAGTGTTTTATATTCATCCTTGATGGTTTTCTTTTCGGGCAATTGTGCCGGGCCGGATCGGTTTTCGCTCTCTATCGAAAAAATATTATGTTCGAAAGCCGGGGGGAGCAACCCCTCTCTTCGATGCCGGAGAAAAGAAGCGGCGGTTAATCAAATATGTACTCGAACCGCGGCTGGGGCTTCTTTCTTCTGTTACATCCCTTAGACGAACAGTTGCGCGACCGGCACTTTTTAATTAAGCCGAAAGGTATCGTTTATCGGAGTCTTCATCGCGTTCTTCCGCGATGATAAATCTTGGGCTTAGGTTGTTGATCGAGAGGTTCTTTTAGGAGGATACTTCTTTTCCCAGGGTTTCCGTTTACGATTTAAACAGTTGACCAGTTCATTTCTGTATTCGTAATAATTGGACTACAGATTTTTATGCGAGACAAAAAGTTTCTGCATTGACTTCAAGCCACGGGAGCTAAATATACAATTATTTCTTTTCATAACTCTATTGCAATTAATAATTTTTTTCATAAACACATGAAATCTGCCGTCTGGTTGTAACAATTATGTTATGGTATCAAAAATTACTCGCAACTGTTTTAGTTTTATCAGGCGGAGTAAATAGAACCTTTCTAAATCCTCGACGAAGCCAATTATTCCGCGTTCAATGGCGAGGAAAATGGTGTGGAAAATCGAGTCACATTCACACGCCGACGACGGCATCGACGGACAATAATTTTGCTCAATGCACGCACTTATTGACGCGCATGCATCGTCAACAATGTGTAACGATAGGAAGTATACACGGTGGCTTGTTCAATGGCAAAAGTACACACAGCGAGGGTAGGTCCGTGTCAATTGATGTTGTTGACGGTCGACACTGGCGTCGATCAAACGTGTAATTCCTGTGAATTCACCTCGGCCGAAACAACATCGATGAAGCACTATAGTAAGTCCCAGTCTATGGTAGACCAATTAGACCATTCGCATTTGAAACATCATATTTTTCATCAAAGAATGTAAACAATCGTATTTTCCTACATCGGGATGGAAACCTCGCGAACACATCGGTAAGACTTGCAAAATATATCGGTAAATGTAGCCTAAAAAGCAGCGGGTTACACCGAAACAGAAATTTCTCGGGCAGGCAAGCAGTTGAAGGGGGTGGGATTGGGGGTGCGCCGAGGCGTAAGAAATGAGCGTCGTCTCGGTTTTCCACGAGTATCGTGGCGCGGAAAGGAGTGTGACAAGGCTCCCAAGAGGGTTTGCGGGGCGGGAGGTCGGCGGAGAGTAGAAAGGTGAAAAGAAGAGAGGGTCAGAGGTGGAACCGGTGCCCTCCCCGTTGGCCCCTGTTGGCGTTCAGCAACCGTTTACGAGGCATAAACGCCGAAACAAAAGGCGGCTGGGCGCGAAACAATTAAAAACGTTACGCCCGATCGCTCTCCACCGTTCTCCCTTTCCCCTCTTCCCTCTTTTTTTTTGTCCTTCCACCCCCCGGCAACCCCTTTTCCGCCCCCGTCCGCTGGCTTCGACGATCTCGCGACCTCTCTGTCCCTCGGCCCCCGTCTCGCTCGCTCTCCTTTTCGCGCTCTTTAGCACACCCTATGCCCATCGAATCCATTCGGGGAGTATATACATCCCCCGTCGGTCGTTTTGCACCCCTTTCGTCCCGGTGCAACACGAAAACACACGGACGGATAAACCGGCGCCCACACATTCCAAACCCTCCCCCCGGAAACAAAAGGGAATCGCGACGATTTAATGACTGATCGGGCTGTTGCTCGCTGTTGCTGTCGCCGCCGCACCCTCGAGGACCTATGCCACCACTATCGCGACCACCGTCTCCTTCCTACGGTCTTTCTTCTCCTCTTCATCCCTCTTTCATCGTCTTCGCTCCTCCTCTCTTAACCACCACTTCTTCCCCCCTCTCTCTCGCTCTATTGTTCGATTCTTTGTCATTCTTGGCCTTCCCCGACCTTCCTCGGCGTTTCGTCATCATCTCCATATCTCTGCTAGTAAGGATACGATTTGCTCCGCGCATTATATGGTAACATTAAAGAACTAGATAACAATCTTTAATTTGGCCTCTGAATCAAGCAACTAATGAACAATAGAAAAGAAGATGTACTTCAGTAAATCGTAATCGATGCCCCGTAAATCGAGATTTGAACTGTGCATGCACTTCGTGTTTCGACGAACGTTCTCGATTCAGTGTAGAGAGGTTGGATTTCATCGAGGATCTTTTCTTCAGGGATAGAGTTTCATCGTTGTCTTTCTCCTTCGTTCGTGGTGATTTTGTGCTTTTAAGTTTTTTGTTCCGAATCCGAACTCATCTCGCTTCATCGAGTCTAGCGGTTCTCCACATCTGTTCTTGATGTTCCCTCCAGTTCTGTCTGAATTTTCTCCGTCACAGTTTCCTCCTCTCTTTTTTTATAGGTCTTCTATGCTTCCTCCTGCACTTCTCTCGCGTTTCCTACCCTTCTTCGTTCTTAAACGTTATATCGCACCTTCCTTTTAATATTTTCACCCTTTTCTCGGAGTCTCACCCCAGCTATCTAACTTTTCTATCTACTCTTCCCTTTTCCTCCAGATTTTCGATCTCCCAACAATTTCTAGCGAATCCTCCGTCCGCTCCACCCTTTCCAGCCATCGACCCTTATTTCCCTCCGGCATTTCCCAGCTCTCCGGTGCCCCGTTGTTCCCTCGGTCTCCTTTCGGTTTTGTCTTCGGTCGCTTTCCTCACGCTCTCAATACTTGCCTTTCTTCGTCCCTTATCGTCGTCGACTCCCTGCGTCATTTTTCCCTCCCTTCTCTCCTCTCTTTTCCATCGCGGCTGATCCGTCGGCCGCTGCTATTTTCCGGGTGTATCGATACGTAATAATGAGAGTCCTTTTTTTTCTCGCTCTCTCCTCTCTCTCTCTCTCTCCCTCTCTCTTTCTCTCTCTCTCTCTTTGCCTCTCCTCCTCTCGGCACGGCTGGCGCGTTCCTCTCGGCGCCCGCGTGCACATCGGAGCGCACCGATTGCGGAAAGCATTGCCGGTAACTGCGAATATTTCGCAGCGCTACCTCTTTCTCTCTTTCTCTCTCTTCTCGCTCTCTTTCGTTCTCTCGGGGTGGCGCGCTTTTTCACGGCGTCGCCGTCGTCGCATCAGATTAATTAATCTCACGGCGATCGGGCCTGGAATGTTTTTCGCGAGGCCGACCGATCGAGGGCGAGAAAGAAAATGAGAGAAAGGGCGCACGGCGCTGCGAGGGGCTTGTGTTTTACTGTGAGCCCGAGGCCCGGTGTAATGCCAGCCCGCTTCTGCAAACGGAGAACAAGCCGAGAATTAAACGGGACCAGATGGCGGCGAGACCATCATGCTCCTGTTAGTTTTTGCCGAATCCTCCATTGTGGCTGTCGGAGCTGCACGGCGACTGGAACTTGCGAACTCGCTGCCAGCTCCGCGCGTTCACAGCATCCGCAATTGTCCGAAACTCTTTACATCGAATCCTTAAACGCGTGAAATTCTCATCACTACAAAATACCTAAAACTAGCCGGTTATGTCTCGCGAAGCAATAGAAAAATTATCACGTAATAATACCGAAAGAAATTGTTAGATTACGTTACCGACGGAGGCTCGTCGGTGCACAAATTACTTCGTGTCATTATTACACGTGACTGACGAATCCAATAAAAAGTTTGAATATAAAACGAAGATACAATGAAATGTGAAGGCCACAAATTAATTTCAGGAAATAAGCGCCGGTGGTTAATTACAACAACGTACCGAAGTGAATTTCATTTGGTTTGCCAGCTTCTTCGACTCTACTCCTTAACCCCTTAGCTTACAATGACGTGTCAGAGACGTGGTAAGTCTACCGGGCCAAACATAAACAAGTCGTATCAGAGACGCGATGTGCTGACCGGGCCAAACATCAACAAGACGTGTCAGAGACGTGGTGGAGCGGCCGTGCCAAATGTAAACAAAACGTCTCAGAAACGTTGTAGAGCATGTAGAAGAGACATGCATATACAAATCATAGAACGTCTGTCGAACTTCGAACGCTCAGCCAAACTGTAAATGTCCCGTCCCGATGTGAGCTATTAGAAAGGGGTTAAACATTGCTATTCAATAATTCAACGCGGACGTTTTCTGTACCGTCTCCGCAAAAGTAACATTGATCGCAAAGAAAACGGAGTTTTCTAAAGTGCTTCAACGTGGTATTCAATTGCGGAAGGGTTAAGACTCCATTTAATCGACATGGATGAAGTGTCTTCCGTGGATGAATGGCGATCTACCACGATTTCGCTGTTATTTCGCGGCGCGAGTTGCCGCGGCAAGCGAAGAGAAAGGAAATTCCACTCTTTCTCTCTCTCTCTCTCTGTCTTTCTTTTCTCCTCCCTTTCTCTCTGTCTCCACCGTTTCGCTCGAAGTCGCAAACAGCCGGTTATTTTACGATCTTCCGAACAATAGGAAATGATAATTCATAGTGGGTGCTTCCTACGACCCTTGCGTTAGCCTGGGGTCGAAAACCAACGAGAACCGGCGGCGGGGTTGCGTCGGGCGAACCCGACGCTGCTGGTGAGAACTGTAACGCCTCGAACGGTTATTTATTGCGAGATTTTCGCTGTCCAACCCGTGCCGACCCCTTTCAGTTTTTTTCGCGACGGAATAGACAATAACGCTGTGTCATCCGCCTTCTTTTTCCACCCCGTTTTTTCACGGCGTCACTCCCCGAAAGATTGCGGGGAAAACGTCGACCCCTGGAACCACGGGCTTCCGATGAATTATTTAACGAAGGAAAAAGATTATAGTAAAATCAAACAATCTCAACCTCTTGAGAGCCAGCGCGGGACCGTTTTATAAATAGGATTTTATGCATTTGTGACAAAAATGAGCGGATGGAATTCAAAACAGTAAAAGGACTCAAAGAATTTAAGAGCATCAACGTATTAGCCTCGGCTTACTGGAGTTATTGTAATTTTATTTTGCTGGAGTCTCTTACAATTGAGCAGACAATTTTTATTTATGGACAAATGCGCAACAGCGTTACCTAAAAACGATGAAACAAAAATTTATGAAATCGGATGGACGTAAAATCAGTGTTAACGATGCGATTTTTACAATTACAGTCGTGAAAAGATCACAAGAGAAGGGGTTGAGGAGGATCGAGAGTAGTTAGTTAAAATGTGCAGATTTTCGCAGGATCTAGGGGAGTAACCAGCCGGTGGTACGCGGTGCTAAAGGAATCGGTAAGAAAGATGTTGTATCGAGGTTGGAAGAGAGGGTAGCGCGGGGCGTCGGCGGAGCCTAAGCCTAATTTATAGGGATGTTTCGTGTCCTCCACAGTTGCCCTGCAGCCTGTGTCCTATTACTCCTATTCTCTATTATGCAGCGCCGCCGTAGGCCGGAAGCTCCCGATATCTATATGCCATTCTAAATTATTCGGCATTGTCCTCGCATGATTCCATTGTCCGCGTCTGTCTCCACCGTACGGTGATACGCGGCGCGGCGGCGGGTTAGGGCGTAGACCTACAACAACGCGGCCGTGTGCACACGCTCCAGCCCCGTGTGTATCTGCTTCGAGTGCGTCTTGTCATCGGTCAAGAGTGGCTGCGGACTTGTACAGCCACCGGCGTCTAATTAATCCCCCGTCCTTATCCTTAAAATTACGCGTGCACGGGCCGCACACACGCAGATGCCTATCTACATACTCGCCGCACGAGGTTTCCCTGTCGCGACGGATCAACGTGTCTCTGCCAGTGAATTGACATTCAGTGCCACCAATTTTATGACAATTGAAGTTCAAGTATTCGCAGAAACGGTTTGACAATGTACATCCCCGATGTACATCTCGTTGATTGAACCAGGTATAATTGCACGGAAAACTATTATACAAATGTAGTAGAACTCTGTGTGGTAAAATTGTTTTAAAATAGCTCCGAAAATATTATAAAAGATTTGAAGATTGTATGAGTACAGTCTTTTCAAGCAATTTTTCCACCGGGCTCCTGCACGACACAATATTAGATGTATTTAAATTACAAACAGTTATTTCTTCGAAGGTATAATCCCTTACAGTTACATCCGCCATTGCCATTGCCAACCCTTTTCACTGAGAGAGGATTGTTGTCCGCCATTTTAGTATACTTTTCGTATATACAATATCTAGTAAGGGTTCCATTCAAACTTTTAATAAATCCTCTAACGTTACAGAGAAAGAGAGAGAGAGGGGTTGGCGCCTGGTTCTTCGACGTCGAAACGAGTTTTATTAACTCACCTTTCTGTTCCTATCCCCCCACCCCCCTCCCTCGTCTCAAAGTACACACCGGGACACGTTACACCGTAGAGAAGTTAGATCTCGTTTGGGACGTGCGTGCCCGTAGAAACGGAGAAGGGAGAGATTACAATAAATCGCACGCACCCTTCTCGAAATACAAGATCCAGTTCCAATATGGGACACAGGCGAAAAAGGAAAGAACACGTATACAGCACTCGATCGCGATACTGTGTTCCCTTTTCTCGTTTTTCTTGCTTTCTGTGCATCGTCGTTTCTGGGCGTAGCCTATCACCGACGGTCTCCGTTTTCACACCTTTTCCCCCACCCCATTGATTAGCTAACAGCGATCCCTCGGACACAAAAACCGACCCGGATTATCCGTTCCGGTTGGCGAATAGTTCGCGAAATAGAATCGAGGCGGGACCGACCCCTGTTATACCCTTGTAAAATCATCTGCACGAGAACAGTTTGTTTATCGCCTTCTGACTCGTTTTTCCACTAGCGCTAATTTTCCTCAGTTTGTTTCGTTTTAAAAGATGACGATCCCGTAGCAAACGCGCTGAAACGAAGTAAAATTTGTGCTCAGTATCCGTGAATTTCTAACGTGAAATTCGGAATATATAAAATTAGTTATTTCGCGAACAGGCAGGGTAAGAATTTAGAAAAGAAAGGAAGGAGGGAGGTATTCCGCAAAAATGCTTGCCACTCCATTTCCACCGAACCAGAGGAAACCAGGCCACGGTATTCGTCTTACCGTTTAAGGGTTGAGTCGCTGCAGACGAAAAAAGGAGCAGCGCGGCAATTAACCCAAACACCCCGAGACACTTGTTATAGTTGCTCGGGGATGAACGAGCCCCCGCTTAGAGTGGTGCTCGAAGCAACCTTGTTATCGGAAGCGTGCGCGTCAAGACTGAACCTACGAGCAGCAGGGGGGGATGAAGAAAGACGAGGTCCGGGGGTTGGGCGTCCGCGGAACGCCAGGGTGGAAGCTACATTTTCTCGAACCTTCTCTCTCTCTCTCTTTCTCTCTCCCCTTCTTCCTCCTTCTTTCTCTCCCGCTAATAAACGGCCGGTTAAACTTTTTAACGAGCGGTCAGCCGGAGCAGAGTTTCTTGAGCGCACCCCCGCGAGGAGGGATTCTTTCACGCAATGGCCGACGGCTGAATGGCCCCGCCACGTGCATACGCCTCCGCACGTTATAACGGCACTCTCGAAAACCCGGTATTACTTTCAAGAGAGAAAGACCGTGGCTGTGCTCGCGCGCGTGTGTGTGCAGCTACGTGTGGCCTCTCGCAATTATTTCTAACAACCTCGAGAGGACCGGGTACACTGGCGTTTTGCCTCTTCTCCGGCCGATCGAGTCGGTCGAGCTCGACCCTCTTCAATTCGGGGGTGAAAACCACTCTGACCGATTCGCAGATCTTTCGCCGGAAGTTACTGTGCAATTCGGGGTAATTCCCAACCTGCGAAGGGTTGGAGATCAAGAATCAAGGATGGAAATTGGATTTGGACTGGTCAAACATGATTCCATTACAGGCTGGAAGGCCTGATACTTTCGAATCATCGACAATCATTTCGTGAACACGTGGTGGGGATAGTTGTTCAGTCACGGGAGATTAGTCCAGTCCGAGAAGCGAGGATTCGACGTAGTGGAAGTGGGGGATTCCTATAGTTGATTGGTCAGGTTACAACCTCGATACTCGCAGCTGCTTTCAGTCCCGTTCCGTGCAACTACCGAGGTCCTACCGTGGCTCTCGAAGATTCAAGCGACACGTGTTCTTGGACTGCTTGTTAGGGGACTGCGGATTTTAGTGGAAAATAAAAAGTCGGCCGGAATTATAATATTTTCGGAAAGACGCCGGGGAGAGTCGAACGCGGTCCGACGACGGCGCTCTCCAAGTTTCTTCGGTGGTCGTTACCAGGCCGCTCGAAACTTGTATTTCTGCGGGGACGATTGGGTTCAAGCGAAACGGAAAAACCGAGAGCCGGCTCGTTTATTTCTTGCGCGGCAGTCGTTACGGGCCTCGTTACCGGGGATATTCGGGAAATATTGGAACTCGGAAACTATTATTGGTCGCGTTTCTCACGAGCCTCGCTCCGTTCCTTTCCCTGTCCCTCGGCGGGGCCATATTTGCCAGAATACTTGTGGTCTTTACAAAGTGGTCTTTCGACCACATTGCAATTCGCCATGATATAATTCCCTGAAAATCGGAGACGAAGAAACCGTTCTCCGGTGTTGGCTTTGCGAAATGTAAACGGTTGACGATTACGTAATCGTCCTAATGTGGGCAATCAGTTTATGTTGAACATCCATCTTCTGTCATTTGGTTAGTCCGTGTTGCCGGCGGACGGGCAATCAGCCGACGAATCTGTAAAATGTCGAGGAATTACGCTGTTCGAGAAAAATGTTGCATAATCAATTTTTAGGAATATCGCAATGCAAATATACGTTGAGTCGTTTCTGCGAGGCGAGGTTTCTTCTTCTCGCCATTTTATTCACTCGACAAACAATCGGAGCTCGACCATTAAGACTTGAAAGTGATCTTGGTGTAGTTTACAAACGCTAGAATTAATATCTAATTTGACACAAGGTTAAATTTGACACAGTTTAAACTGAATTAACAAAACTGTATAAAATCTGCAAGTACATAAAAGTCAGTACAACGTGCTTGAAAAATCATATGGAATACATAATTTTCGTTGTTAAAAATCCGTGTAAAGATTATATAAAAACGGAAAACCCAGGTGTATTCGTATGAAAATGCGCTTTCGTCCAAATCTTCGATCTAGATTATGAATGCAGGTACAAATGTATCAACAGAAGACAGTGGGGACTGCCTGGATGCAAAAGCAGAGTTACGTTTAGGGTTCGAAATATTTTTCAAAAAGTTAGAACGGCTTGTATTTCCGAGGTATGCTGTCGTAGTTACAATTGCTCGTTCGAAAGCAATCGGATCGAAGAAAAGACGAAATTATCGGAACCATTAAGACTTGAAAGTGATCTTGGTGTAGTTTACAAACTCTAGAATTAATATCTAATTTGACACAGTTTAAACTGAATTAGCAAAACTATATAAATTCTGCAAGTACATAAAAGTCAGTAAAACGTGCTTGAAAAATCATATGGAATACATAATTTTCGTTGTTAAAAATCCGTGTAAAGATTATATAAAAACGGAAAACCCAGGTGTATTCGTATGAAAATGCGCTTTCGTCCAAATCTTCGATCTAGATTATGAATGCAGGTAAAAATGTATCAACAGAAGACAGTGAGGACTGCACAAGATGCAAAAGCAGAGTTACGTTTAGGGTTCGAAATATTTTTCAAAAAGTTAGAACGGCTTGTATTTCCGAGGTACGCCGTCGTAGTTACAATTGCTCGTTCGAAAGCAATCGGATCGAAGAAAAGACGAAATTATCGGAACCACCGGTCCGAGAGCAGGCTCCCATGGTAGCATATCGTTCCGGAGACCTCACCCTCTTCAAGGACGCCGTAAACACGCACTTCGTTATACCAAGATCCTGCCGGAGGGTGTACACACAGGGAGAATCGCCCACGTCGCTGTTTGCACGCAGCTCACCCCTATTTGCGGATGCGCGTCGAGCTCGAGGGTGGTTCCGGGGTGGGTCCGGGGGGGGGGTGAGGGTGACCCGGGAACAATGATATTTTAATAACTGTCTCATAATCCGTCCAGCTGCGGACAGCAGAGGCTAGGCGTAGCTCGCCGTGGTCCCCTTCTCGCGTCGTTGAAAGACGCGACTGGAATTTTCTGCGCGTTACATTAACATCGCCGGCCGATATTGCATTCCGCGTCCCCCCTCCACCCCCGCCCCACCCCGGAAGTCTCTGCCGATTCTCGTTAATATTGTTGCCGCGCAAATTAAGCGTGAGAGGATCACGGACGGGGAACGCAGGGTGATTAGGGATTTGCTTTGGCTCGGGTCGAGGGCCCCTTAATCTCTTAATAGCGGCCGCATAATTGACGCGTTAGCAACGGAGGTTCAACGGTTCGTTAACTGCAGGTATACCTATTAACCATTCCGCAAGCTTCTTCGTTAATCGGCGTTAATACCGTTAATACCGCAAGCCAGCATTTCAAGTATAATATTCTGGGAGTGATAAGTAAAATAAAAATTGTCCGTATGCGGGACTAGTAAGTTGAAAATGATGTACCGATATCTTCAAATTTTTCTAATCGTTCTAATCCACTTTATATCGCATTTACTCGGTTTTGTCGTGAATCCGCAGTCTATATATTTGCGTGATATCATCCTGTTTCAACCCTTGCGCCGAAAACGAACGTTTTATAGGATATTCAACGGGGGTTAAATATATTTCAATGGACGCTGAAAGTGTATCTGCGATTATTTGAAAAATTCGTTCTCCGCGTTCCGTTTTTGTTGGACGCGGTAGGTGGACGGGCTGATGCGGCCAGCTGGAAGTGCCGTAGAATTCGCAGTCGAATAATTGTCGGTGTTCGCGACGAATTCGAACGAAAGAGAGAAAGAGAGAGAGGGAGTATATGTAATACTCTACCCCGGGGGCCCGTGGCCGACCGGTAAACACCGCGGGGAGCCCCCGGCAATAAAAGATGCACAACGTTTTTTCAAGGGTGTCGAGGATCCGTAAGAGTCAATTCGGCGTGCGTCGTAGAACAATACAAAGTGTTTGCTCGCCGGAGAATTTCATCGGTATTGTGCGTGTATTAATGCGTGCTTTTTCGTTTTTCTTTTCTTTTCTTTCTTTCTCGTCCATTCGCAAGCGAACGATACGCCCCCTGTTTTTGTTCCAGGCACAAAGAGGTCGAGAATCTCTGAGAGCACTACGGGAACAATGCTCTCCACGAGCGACACCGGTAACGAAGACGACCGTGACTCCGACTCCGGCGGGGAACTTCTTGCTGACCGTCCATTGGGTGAGGCCTCGTCTTCGTTCAAGTCGCGTTTCACTTCTCGCCTTGTCAGGCCGAGTTCGTATCGTCGTGGAGAGTTTAACCCTTTAGGCAGACGTCGTCTGCCCTTTAGCTTTCCTAAAGAACATGCATCGTAAGAACGCAACACGAAGAAGTCTATCCTGTCGGTCTTCTCTGTCAAATGTTGTTAAGCTGATCCTCGCAACGCGAATTATTTCGACGACTTCATGGTCGTCGTTACTCATCAAATTTATTTTACTTTCTCTACCTAGTTCTTTGCGATCAATCTTCTTGTTGGACCTAATAGACATAGCTCGTCGTACGAATTGGCTACTAGAAAGTTGGAATTTAGATGGAATGTCTGTAGCTCCGGATTAAAATGGACTCTCTTTGACAAATGTGTAACAAAATGGTCAGTTACTCCACTGTTGTCAATGCTCGTTTCTAGTGTTCTGTTTTTGTATCATGTGTAGCAGTGAACCATAAGGGGCTCGACTGAGTTAGGCCTGTTAATTGGAGAGGGCTGTCGTCTTTGACTGCCAGTTTCCTTGTTTATTTACCTACATTATCCATACATACTCGATAGGTACGGTTTCAGTAGTTGCGCCCAATTAAAGTGTAGCTTTTACAATTAGTCGAACGAAATTCGATGAATACCGTACGATGTTAATCGTGTACCTTTAACACAAACAGCACGACGAATTTTAAATGAATTAAGAAAAATTACGTATGTACATGATGTACATGATGTAATCATGATACGTATGTGCACAATGTTGTATGAATGTATATGCATGAACCGCCTCTGTTGCAACTTTTCTCCAGCTGCTTGGTGCTACTGTGTCACTAACATTCTTTGTTCGCGTAACAGGAGTGCCAACGTCGCTGGGGATGTCAGAGAACGAGACGGTAAGGAAGCGGTCCAGTAGTCTGAACGACTCCGAGGAAGGAAGTCCGGAACCAGGTTCGCAGAGCCCGACGCACACACCGCCGTTGACGCCGGCCCTGACGCCGCAGAGGGAGGACACGCCGGCGCCCGAGAATCTGAGCCTCCGTAAAAGCGGAAGTCCTCAGCAAACGCAGCAGACCCTCCAACCGGTGGATCTGGTGCAACCCAGGCCCAGCCCACCGTTACCTTCGTTGGCGGTGAGTTCTCACTCCGTTCCCCCCGTTGGGTCCTCTTCGATCGCGGGATCCTCTATAACTATTCAGACTCCATCACAACCGAAACCTGTTCTCACGAACTGAAAGAAACCAAAGACTCTGGCGGTCGAAGCAATCTTTTCTCGGAAAAGAGATAACAGTGACCCTGAAGTGAAAGGTAGCGAGCAAAGGAAGATACGAGTAGTTGCTACTGTTTCAGGCTGCAGCGACGGCGGTGCATTTTCCCCCGTACGCGCCTCTGTACGGTCCAGCGGCCAGCTCGCTGTACTGTTCCCCAGCCCTGTACCAGCATCAGCACCACCACCACATGCCGGAGCCGCGGGAGATTCAAATGCAGATGCAGATGCAGAATATACAGCAGACCTGCGGGCTGCAGCTGCAACAGCAGCAGCAGCAACAACAGCAGCAACAGCAACAGCAACAACGGTCCCCGGTGGACGTTCTCCTGCGAGTCTTTCCGGGAAGACGGCGCGCGGACGTCGAGGCTCTGCTGCACCGATGCAAAGGTAGGACTTGCAATCCGATCCACGCTTTCATTCGCGGGCCAGAATCAGATCTACACCGTCGGCCAGTTCCCTTTCGAGGTCTCGCGGTTCATTCGGCTACCGAGTCGTTCTCGGGTTTCGGCTTTGACCCGTGTGTGCTCCGCCAGCTTTCCTACCCTTTCGGCGCGGCGAGGATCGTGTTCGGTTAGAAACAAAACGATTACAGGAACCCTAAATTCGATCCTGCTTAGAATAGAACGGTAGAATTCGGTTCGAAGGGCTGAATGACATCGAATTGGAGCACGGCCGTCGTTTGCACGGGTTGTTCGATGGTTCTTGATCCCCTCGAGGGAGCATCAGCGGCAACGCTGCCGTCGGAAAGAAAAAAGCAAAAAGCTGTCTCTGTCGCAGGGGACGTAGTCTCCGCCATGGAGGTGCTGGTCTGCGAGGACAGTCTGCAGCCGAAATCGGCGTTCTCGCCACTGGCAGGGGCGCTCGCATCAGCCGCGGCTGCGTCCGCGTCGGTCTCGGCCGCTTATGCGACTCGGGCCGCGTACTGCACCACGCCGATCCCCTCGACCAGACACAGGTTCCTCGCGGCGCCGTACGCCGGCACCGGTTACCTGCCCACGGTGATCAAGCCGCCCAATCAGAGCCTCCACGCGAACGGGACCGGCGACGCCTATCGGGAGACCAGTCCCGACGACGCCAGCGACAAGACCAGCTACTCCGAGTGACCTGACGACGCGCAGCCCGTCACCTGGTCCTACCTGCAATAGCCCTGGCACGACCGGAGGAGGGACTTCGCGAGGCGGAATGGCGTTGCCGAGGGACCCGCACCCTTCTACTGACCCGACTTCAGGGTCAGCAGGGTCCTCGGGACCTCCGGGTCGGGTACGTACGGGACACTGGATGTGAACTTTTCAGAGCCGTTCTCGCGAGGGGTGTGCACCGTGCAACTGGAGGTTTGTTTCGTGAATACGCTGGATGAGTAATTGGAATTAGTTTGGCCACTATGTGGGCAGCGTCTCTGGCAAAGTAGTTTCGATGAATGTGCGAGATCTCCGGGAGTAGACACTTTGGGTGAATTATCTTCGATTCGATTCTGTTTCACTCTCATTTGCTTCTAGAGAATGCACAGAAGATTCCCCCTTATGGTTCTGTTCCGTTTTACAGTTACACTTCCTTTCGACCAATCGTGTCGCGTATTGTAGGATACGTCAAACTGTACCGCGTAAAGAACTCAAAGATCTAACAGCATTTAACCCTCTAACGATTGAAATACTTTGAAGTCTGTCGACGCACAAATTCGCACTATCACGTGCGACATCTGTCCACACGTTCATCTGAATTACCTTTCACATTTGCTATCCTACGCAGTAGGCGAACTGGTTTCATTTACGCGAATCGGTCGATACAATAGCTGCCGGTGTTTCTGCGAATGATTTGCACGGACTCGTTTACAGACAGTGAGATCGAGCCTGTTCGCTGTGTTGAGAAACGGAAACCTCATTAGATTTTATTGAATCTTTAACTGTGTAAACGCTTCGAGCCCGTAGTCCAGTGGTGGACGTTCCAACGACGTCACGAACATTTCTGATTGGAAGTTGAATTCTAACGAGTGTGCCAAGTGGAAGAAGCTGCGGATTGACGATGGAGTTGAGTGTATACGTGATTCTGTAACGGTATACTTGAAGGTAACGAAACAGCAGGACGATGAAGTCAACGAAGGACGTGTTAAAATGGAAGAGTTGCTTTTACGAACTGAATCGCTGTGTTATAGTATCGTTGCCTCTAAGTATACCAGGTCCGCTTACGACGGTCGTCTAGTTCGGCGAGGGTGGAGAAAGAGGAACGGTGCCAAGGGTTGGAGAAGTTTTCGAGTAATCCCTACTCTGTAACTCGTGTATATGAATTTAATCCTTCAGAGAGTAGGACGGGGAAGGGAGATTAGAGTAACGAGCGATATTGGATCTCACGATGCAGTGACGTCGGTGAGCTGATTCGCTGAAGGTAAACGCTAATCTTTCTCTGTGAGGGAAGAACGTACTATAAGACTAAAAGAATTCTCCTCGAGTTATTTACGATCGCGGAGTCGAGCTCGCGCAAAGAGGACGAGGGAGAAGAGGAATTGATCTCCACGGATACCTTCTGGTCCTTCGAAGTCGTCGGAAAGTATCGCGTAAGTGTCGAGTACTCGGATATAAGGCGTCGGTGAGACTCGCGGATGGTGGCCAGTAACATACTTGCAAGTATACTTCGTACTAACTCGATCTTCCGGAGGAAACCGCCGGGACGCGTGTGTACAGGACGTTGCCGAGGGTGGACGCCATCTTGGGGTCCGATAGAGGATGCAGGGAGGACAACATTTATTCTTTGTGGATCGAAAAAGAACGATTAGTAGACCGCGGATTTTATTAAAAGATAATTTACGTATTAGAGAAAGAAAGAACGGTTCACTTGGCTCCTATTTTTTACAATTGGCGCACAACATTTTCATTTTGCATAGAAATCCGCGGTCTAGCAAACACTTCTACTTTCAAGACGAGCAATAGAATATATGTTGTTCGGTAATTGTTTAGAAAGAAATTGAGATCCTCTATCAGAGTGCAAACTGGTGTTTTGATTTTTGGAGACGTTCTGTACGGGCACGGAGCAGCGTCGTTTCGGAAGGACAAAGATGGCGGCCTCGTTGTAACGATATACCTTTATACATGTGTAGATAAACCGAGCGGTAATTAAGAAGTATGTGTGTAGGTACCAGAACGCAGGGTGTGGCAAAATGCGTAGCGTCTGCTGCGAGGACGGTTTCCTCGCTTTGTTTTATCGCGTTTGAACAAACGTCTGCCATATTTACCACAGAAAAATGATTAAACACGTTGTGTGTTCGGGAAACTGTTAAATTGATTTTTAATCGTCGAATCCGTCCTCGAAGCGTGCGCCATTAATTACGGCGACACCCTGTACATCAGAATAAAGGGATAAAACGTGCGGATCTGTAAATACGCGTGAATCGCTTTAGCTAATCTAACACGATTGTATTAATCGAGATCGCTGTTGCGGAGGGTCACGCGGCTTCCGGTTCGAGCGAGGCTTTGGAACGCGGGATCGTTGACAGCAGCGTGTGCGCATTACGATGATTACACATAAGTGTTTGCCTGTAAGTATAACGGCACCGAGATGTTTTAGGACGCGTCGTTCTTTGTAGTTACCATATGTTATCCGAAGAAATGTATAGACGGAATATACGAACAATAAATAAGATATTGATACTCCACCTTTCGGCGAGTCACTGCCACACTCTCCCGTGGACCTTGCAAAATTTTTACCCGGCTCTCTTTTGCAATAAATATTTATCCCCAGGATATCTTACGGAACTGAAATTATTTTTAGTAATCCTATTAAAATATTCTCTGCGGTAAGAACAACGTTCAATCACTGAAAATTCTTATTGCTTTCAGGTTTCTGTAGTTGTGCCTATAATTTTTTTACCTGAAGAAACAGTGAATGAAACTAAAATAGTTAAAACCTCAAAGAAACATCATCCTCCGCACATCCAAGCATCCATCACAACCGGAAGAACATCCGTCAAGCCATTCTCCATGTCACCAACCAGAAACCAAGAAACATCAAAAGTTACAAGCGAACCGCTTCGGAAAAATGATCTTCATTCTCCAAACCTGAAAGAATCCGGCATCCTCCGCCTCCGCAGATCCAAATGATCATACACCTTCCCACGTCACCTGCCATCGGCGACCGATTTCAAGTCACATTTGCCCAAGGATACTCCCGCGAGCCTAACTATCGAGAAGAGACACTTGTCCGACCCTTTTTTCCAATTCGTCGCAGTCATCCTAGGCAACGGATGCCACGGGGGATGCGCGTACACGTTCGAATCGGCGAACGAAAATGATCGAGAACGATTTTCTCGTACAATGTCCGAGCTCCGAGGATAATTCACGGTGACAGGCAAGGGAGCAGAACGCCATGACGGACAAGGACATTTTCCAGCTGAACGGGAATCTCAGGACAGGAGGAGAGAAAGGTATCGGATGTCGGATACTGTTCGCAGGCGCAGAAAACTGCAGGGGACGGGATCAAGCCCCCAGAAAATCTTTGAAATCGGATCGGTTTCGTGCTCGATCTAGCCCACCGGGGATCCCCGAGCGGTCGATTTCCCGCGAATGGATTCCCGGCGACGCGGCTAATCGATTCTGCCACTCGATTACCGATCCGAACTCGAATTATCGGGAAATCGTCGGTCGTTGTAAGCCCGCCTTTTTTTCTAACGCTCGGAACCCACCGCGCCACTGTTCGATTCGATCCGAAGTCGATGTAATCCGCGTTTAATTGTGTGCTTTATCGTGAACGATCCAGATCGATCCGAGTCCTATAGATCTGCCCTGATAGATTTCAAATATTTTACTTAACCCTGGTTAACTAAGATTTTGACTGTAGATTTGTATGAAAAAGCTTCTTAATCCAATATTAAGATAAACGCAGTAGTGCAATGCACAAGAGTTAAAATTTTTGATGCCGGAAATTGAATTGTCAAATTAATATTATTTGTGTTCTCGATCGGTAGAGAAGTTCTAGAAAAATCGCAAGTTTGCGATACTTCTAGAGTCCAACAATAAGGTGGAAAGTGGATCTCGGTGAGGCTCTCGGAATTCACTTTCCCCGATCCGATATTACCACTAATTTTTTCTGGTAATTTCCCCTTACGCCTCGAAACGTTTTCAACGACGGAACACGATATCACGTTTTCCTCCGGTCGACCTAATAGAAAAATTGCACGCGCGTGGCAATTAATCGAACATCTTCCTTTAGAAGAATTATTCCTCATGAAATTTCCTGAAATAACTTCGAAATAATCAAATTGCAGAAGAGTATAAAAATGTTTGTAGATATTACACGAAGAATTGAAGTACTAATAAAATCTTCTATCGATCGTTTTGCCGAGTCTTTGCTAACAGGCACAGAGAGAAAAAAAAATCTTGATTTTCCACGGGGGTGAGTTTAACGAGGGGTTCAATTTCCATCTCTCTACACCGTTAATCTCACTGGCGACTCTGATTGATTCAACTTGCGTTTTATACATCAACTACAGGACTAGAAATCGAAAACCCTTAAAAACAAAGAGAAAATTACAGGAATGATTTTTTATTACCTGGGGGAGGGGGGTTCAATTTCTATCTCCGCGTGTTATTAATCTGCCTCGCGACTTGATCCAACTTATTTCGAGAGACCGACCACGGGGTGCGGAACGAAAAATTAAGAAAACTCCTCGATTATCGAATCAGTCGGCTCCCTTTTCCCCGATCGGCCGAAAAAGGAATAAAAACGAAGGAAGAGAAAAGTACAGAAATGATTTTCCAAAGAGGTGGGTACGACGAGGGGTTCGACTTGGCCAAATGAAATCACTTTTCCCGGCACACACGATACTCGAATAATTACGGGCGCGGCGTGCACCGGCAGGCTGCCTCTGGTACACGTATCGATGAAATACCGATAATCGATTGGCCTCTACAAGGCGTATATCCGATAGGTCGATGCCTGAACACGCGCCCGGCGTTATAGACCCCGGCAATTTGTACCCCCGCCGGAGGTGCACGCCGGTGCATTATAATGCCACGGCCCGTTTATTATTTACGAGCGGTGGCTGGCTGGCTCCAGGGGTGGCAATATATCGACACCCCGCGGAGTTTCCTCCTTTGGCTACTGGTTACCATTCATAATGGAGCATAATGGCTCCCCTCCGTTCTTCATCGCCCCGATCAGGCTACCGGGGGTAGGGGGCGAGGTTTAATCCGCAGTCAGAGTGCAACAACCCCCCTGTTATACCAAACCAGGCTCGATCCATCCTGCTTCTACCCTATCGCTCTCTCTCCCTCTCTGTCTCTCTTTCTGTCTCTCTTGCTCGCTTTCTCTCTTTACTCTTTCTCTTTGGATCTCCTCGGCGAAATGGAATTTTAAGCCCCGTCACCGGGTCTCGTGGAAAGGGCTCGCCTTTCCCGGAGACTTGGAAACCGATCCTGTTGAAACGGGGGAGAATGAATCGGCTTGAACCGCGGGGGTGAAAGGGTCATGGGAGACTGTAGGTCGGGGCCGCTTCCACTGCCGCTGTTACAGTGAGTAATTAGTAATAATTATTATTCGTTCGTCTATTTTACACAGTGTAATTTGGTGGTAGGAAAATTCTAGGGTAAGTGTGCCTCATCGTCAGCCTTCCTGAAAATAAAACACATCTACCAACAAAACTCTTATAAGATTTAAATGGAAATTATGATCAGCCTATTCCTCACTTCCAATAGTTTCAGACCACCATCCAAAATATTTAGAAAATAGTATGCACAGTACAATAGTAGGTACGATGGCTAAACGGTGGATGTTTATACAGAATAAAAATTGTCAACCACAAATGTACACACTCTGCAGCCTCCTGATGACTCTAGTCCCACCCTAGTCCCAGTAAGAAAACAAGTGTATCGTTTACGCTGTTCGAAAATCGCATCGAATTCGAGAGCCAATCGCGATGTACTCGATGCTCGACCAGTTCCGAATCACCCGGTATAAGATGAACGGGAAACATCGATATTTGTCGAATACTTGACAATCTCGATCCGCGGGAAAGCTACCCGAAACGCGGTACGCTGCGTTCGTGCGTGTAGCCGCGGTTCTATGTGCACGTGTGTGTGTGTGCGCGCGCGCGTGTGTACTGCTTTTAAAATTTTTTCGACTTCCATCAATATTTGCTCTGGCGTTCTCTCCTCTCCGGCCGGGTACGTCGAGCTTCACCCTCTACCTGTATCGACCGTGTACACGTGTGCACCCACGTATTTGCTCGTGCCGCGGCGACTGGCACAAGTGCGCGTGGAAGTCGATCCATAAAGTGATAGAGGCAGAGAGAGGGAGAGAGAGAGGGAGAGAGAGAAGAGCTCCTTTAAACCCTGTCGTAGATCGGGGAAGAGTGTATAGTGTTGCCGAACGTCGGCAAACAGGACGGTCAGGGTTTGTTTCCTTGCCCGAAGAGGACCGATACGGCTTCGTCGGACCGATACAGCAATGCAGAAGTGCTCGCTTAAATTTGCAAAGTTTCGGGAACCTAATTTTTGCGCAACAGTGTAGGGTTTCTCTTCCGGGGATTCGCTCGACCGCACGATTTATTCAGCTACATGAAGTAAGAGAATATTCCGGGATGAAACCTCTTCGTAGTTCGACGTACCGAAAAAGAAGGAAAGAAAGAAAATTTCAAATTGAGTCATTTCTGTCTTACCTTTTCAAATGTGGTACCATTGGATTGCTCAGATTCGTCCGATTAAAATGAGTCCAAACATGACGCAAATCGGTTCACTTTTTATATTTAGTTATTAATTTTGTTATTCACCTTGGTCCGTGAAGCTAGTCCGATTTACGTCGTGTTTGGACTCATTTTGATCGGAAGAATCTCAAGAATCAACCGGTACTACATCTGGACTGGTAAGACAAGAAATTATTGAATTTGAAATTTTCTTTATTGCATGATTCGAGAACTAATACACGGGACGAAACGCTGGTACCGTCCGGACACTCGTAACGGGGACAGGTACACCGTTTCCCTTTTTCCTGCTATTTCCACCCTCTTCCCGTTCCTGCTCCGACCGTAAAGGCATTCGATTTTTCCACCATCCCTTCCGCCGAATCATCCCCATCGAAGGTGTATACGAACCGGCTTTTTCCACCACTCGACATCTCTGTGTTCATTAAAATGTTCGAATAGGGATTTCGAAAGTGGATTTTGGAACTGTACTGTAGGATTTGAGGATTCGCGATGAATTTCGCGTGGAATTTCCACTTGTCTTCTGGATACGCTATTTGCGGCTTTCGAAACGGCGAGGACGGATGTTTTTGATAATTGCACAGTCCACGGTGCTTGCGAATATTCGCAGCTACGTTTATTGGTCCTTTGAACGCATTTTACAGGGTACATTTTTTGCAGAAACGATTTTTCTAGTGCTTCTAACGGGACGATTATAAATTGAACTCGCTGTACGCTGCAAAATGTCAATAATAGGAGACAGAACGGTTAATGCATGGTGTTTGTGAGAACAATGAGTATAGCTTTGAAACCCTAGTGAAACTGGAACAAAATTTCGCACTGCAACTGATGCAGACAATTTTTATTTTCCATAAAGATCCGCTGGCCGTAGATCGCACAAAATGCGGACTTTTGTAGTGTTCTCTCATTCTGTAGGGAAGTTAGGGGTTGTTATTCAGATAAAGCTATAAACGTGGCGGGCTGTGAAGTCGAATTCGCCTGTCTGCGGCTGAGAGACGAGAGAGACAGAGAGAGAGGGGGGTGGGGAGGGGGAAGAGACTGATAGATAGTAAATGAAATTTTCCTCGGGTCGTCGCGTCGAAACGAAAAGCGTCGCCGGGTCCCCGGAATTCTCGCGAGGATCACGCGCGGGTGTCGGCGCCTTTGTGAACCGTTTCGCCTCTATTTCCGCCGGTATATCGAGGTATTTCATTGGGCAATACTTTATTATCTTCCTCGGGATATGAAGCGGGAGTGGGTGCGTCGGCGAGGAGCCTCGCTATGGATCCGAAGGGGGTAGAGGGTGTTTTCAGGAGATAGGGTGGAGAGATGGGTGGTCGGGGAGAAGGACGGGGAGAGGGATGGAGAGAAACAGAGTAATAGAACCCGAGGCACGATCACGGAGGCCACGGGCACACAAAGTCCGCGTGGGGTGTCACGAAACAATTCCCAACTGAATAATATTAGTATCTAACAATGGAGCTGCTAAATTGAAATACAGAGAGAGAGCCAATCCCCGCATTCTCTGTATTCCTCTGTCTCCCGCTCCTCCCTCTGTTTCGCTCTCCCTCCTCCTCGCTCTTTGAGTAGCATAGTTGGCCCGTGAACGTGTGCATGAATTTCGCGTCGAGGGCGTGACTATACCCATCTCCTAAATCGCAGCTTAACTTCTTTATAATTAGACCGAGGATCTCTTATGAATTGCATAAATCGTTCCAACGAGATCAGCACGAGGACAAAATTAATTTCAACGACTGCGAGATACCTTATGCTATAAATTAAATGTTTTTTAACCCCTTGACGTGTTCAAGTAAATACTGTCCAGCGTTAAGTGTCTATTGTCGTTAAGTGTCTGTGTCTATTGTCACCTCAGAAACATCTGTTTTGAATTTAGACGAAAATTCTTTGTTAAACTTTTCAGTGATTGATTCTAAACTTTTGGCAATGAAAAAGTGAAATAGTAGGTATCAATGATAGATTGGGAACTTTCGTAATTGTACTTATAACAACACAAAAGAGATAAAGTAATTCAAATAAAGCGAGGGGAGAGACAGTGTAGAACATCGATGTGAAAAGAGGGGAAAGAGTACAGTAGACTAAATAAGTGAAGTAAATGAAGTGAATAAATGAATGAACGGTAAGAGAAATTAATGATTAAGCCTGACTCGATCTCGCCGAGTATCTGTGAATACTTGCGTTGAATGGTGTACGCGGGATTATACATATACCATCGTTGGTTTCTCAGCTACCGGACGCTTCCGTAGCCATTTTTGTCTGTGTGTTGGCACGAATTGCGTCCGACTCTGCACGGTTACAGAGAATGGGGAACTCGAGGAGGGCGGGAAATAGCATGCAAATGAAATATTAATTAAATCTATTAAAATTTCCTCCACTTCTGACGACCCCTCCACACCCCGTCCACCCTGTTACCGTTCCGCGTTCTTTTCTGTCTTCTTACTTTTTAACGGGTTTCTCCCCTGTTTCTGGCCCAGACTACTTTCTTCCGGGGATTGGTTTTCCGCCTCTTTTCTCTCGCGTGTGCGTAATTGTGAACACGATTAATTGCAAACTCTACCAAACTATCAGTACTCTAAATTCTTTACTTTACAAAAATATATATCACTCACGAAATTTTGATAATTCCTACTTCTAAAAAAATAACTCGCGTACTTCAAATACCGGCAAATACGCGTGCAGAATCCCAACGCAAAAAGTTGAATAGTTGTTCTGAAAAAAATTCCGAAAGATCGGCGATAGAAAAAACGGAATAACCCCTTAATTTCGTGCCGGAGTAATTTGATTCTTCGCACAATCGAATTCTCCCGTTTTAACCTTTTCACCCCTTCGGAGCCGTTCCCCGTTTTTCTCGGCTATTACTTCGCCACCCCCGTGTTCCCCTCGGTTCGCACGTATTTCACCGTTCCGGCCGCGGTTCGTACGACAAGGCCGCGCCGCCATCAAATTCATTCTATCGCTCGGGCATATTCCATTAATTACTTTCACTTTGCGTCAATGGCATTTCCATTTCAATGATCCACCCCCACCAGTCCCACTCCCCCTTCCGACCTCGCCGTCCTTTTGCTACGGCGCCGTTTCCACCGCGAACATCGGCAGCCGCGCCGCCTACCCCGCGATCATCCCCTACCAATGGAATTCGCCGGTTCCTGTTCCCATTCAAATACGTTTCGTATTGTAAGTGAAATACAACGGGCCTATCCTGCCACCCGTCGCTGAACTTTCGTTTATAACTTTTGAATGTGCACGGGTTTTTGCGCCGTCGATCCGCGCTGCAACTATAGGCCAACCCTTTTGTCCCTTCCACGCTTGCTGCGATCAGAAAACCAATTTCGCAAGAAATTTCCTATCGACCGACTCTGATCGAAACAATTTCATCAATATTGCTAAATTGATTACTGGTCTGCGGATCTTTATGCGAAATAGTAATAACAACATCAAATCAGAAATTTTGGATTGAAATCATATCCGCTGAGAAACCAATCCAGGCACAGAAAATTTCAGTTGCACCAAGGGACTCATTTCTAAGCACTTCAGGATTCGAAGACTATAAAAACTCCTATTACTCTAAGACTTGCGGAAGGTCTCGGGTATGGATCTTCAGGAATTCTCTGACTATGTCCTCAGGTCTGAGGGATCTCTGTGTCTCGTTTTTGGAGTCTTCCGCGCCGATTCGAATGTTCGTTTCAGATTCTCGCATCGGTTTCAAGTTCCTAATGACCCTTACGCTCCCCTAAGTTGATCCTCACCGAGTAATCACATCTCTCCCGACTCTTACACAGTTCTGAAACAAACCTGCAGCTTTTGATACGATTGTTCCACGTTCACGGAAATTATGCAGGCAAGTTCAGTTCTGTTTGATCACCAGAAAACGACCAATGGAGATCCGAGTTCCCGTTGCATCGTACATGTTTACGGGCCGCATTTATCTCGCGGTCTGGCAGCAGACTTTCTGTATGTATACAGTGAACAACTTTTTAACGACTCGGTGGCTTAAGCTGTCTTACGGGATCCGACAAAGGGCTCCACGCAAACGGTCACTTTACCACGGCTACGACGGTCAAGCCGGCTAGTTAGACCGCGTGTTCTTGCGTAATGTTTGACTCGTGACACGGCTTTTACGCAGGTACACACGCGGGGTCGTGTGGGTTCTCGGTTGGGCCACGGCTCTACCTGCCACGGTTTCAATCGTGTCCCCCCTGTTTGCCCATCCATTATGGCTACAATAACAAGGACCGTCCTCCGGGCCCGTCAGCTTCTTTTACCCGCAGCGTCTCTTTCGTCTGTTGGCTGGCTCGTAACAGTCCGCCGCGATCGTTCTACACCGTGTTGACCCTATTCTCCTTTGAATGCCGTTCGTCGAACCTCCTCTTACCGAACGTCCTCGTTCCTCTCGAGGATATCTCGTGGACGAGCTGTATCTACAAAGTGGACAGGACGCGATCCGCTGCGTGAAAGGAGCACCTGTAACGATCCTCACGGACGCCACGCTGGTCGATTTTTCTAGAAACTCAGACAAAAATCGAATATGAAAAGAATAGCCGAATTTTCAAGGGTCGATTTCATCCCTCAACCAGTTAACTGTGATTGACGAGTATACTCGTCAATCCGAAACTCTATTGCGGTGCAGTTGACGGTAATGAATTGTTAAATTCTTATCGAATAAAAAAGTAATTCTTTCTCATTTAGCTTTACAAGGGCTTTGGCTTTTATAATAGCCGCATTTGGCCTGCGTTCCGCGCCGTGAGGGATTTTTAAAATTAAACTCAGTAGTTGACTGGTTAAAGTAAAATTGAGAAGTGTAATATTCCCAACGTTTCGTAATTTTTTAATTTTCGAGTGGCGTCTCGAGCTCGGCAGATCAGAACAGAGTATAAGTACTATTCGCGAGAATTTGGTGTAGTGAAACTTAACCGTGAATTACTGTGAATGTAAAGGGGTCAGTTGTCGGTATCTGTAATGCCAAAAATTGATTAGTCCTCGTCTGGTACAAGTACGGTATCTCTGTTACGAGTATAAAGGTGCGCGTGTTCCTGTTTACACTCCCACCGCCGCGCATCGAACACAAAGGGCGGTGTTTTGCGGAACATCAAAGGGTACCAGCGAAAAGAGTTGTCCCCAGGAGCGTGCCGGCGAAATCGTTCGAGATTTCGACCGGTCGTGAAATCGCATTCGAACGGGAAGATTTGAAACACGGTGTTTTGGGGGGGTGTCTGAGTCGGAACAGTTACGACGAGTGGGAAACGAAGAAGAGACCGGTGGTCCCGTACGCAGAGATCGCGAGGTTCGCGCCGATACCGAAGCTCCCCACAAAAGCTCCGAAGGGGCGCAGTTAATTCTAAAGCGATTAGGCGCACGCGACGCGACGCGACGGGGCCAAAGGTGTCGACCTGCAATTGACAACGAGCCGAGGGGTCACGCCGTGACGGCGAGATCGCGAGAAGGGGAGACGAAAAATGAAATTAGTCGCACGTTCGAAAGTAATCCCGGATTAATATACATGGGACGTCCATGAGTATGCGGGATTGATCGCAGTACAGTGACTAGCCTCTGGTGTCTATTAAACGCGGACCGGGGGCCCTTTTGTTTGGCGCTGATTGGGTTCCGGGGATCGACACTTTTCTTTTTGAAGACGAACTCTGTTCGAGCTAACTGATTTTTCGAAATTATTCAAGTGTCAATTAGGATATAGTGAAGAATAAAAGCAAAAGGAAATTAAAACGAACGGAGCTGTGGACTTATGAACGAAGCCTATGTTAAAAATGATTAATCTCTTGCACTTTACACAATACTATTTTTATGTACTCTCAAACCAAGAGAAACCAGAATGAGCGAAAGGAACATTTTTCCTTTTTTGGAAGAATATTATTTCTCGGAGGCTTCGCCGTGGAAATTTTAGTAGCTGATGGCGCCGAAAGATGCCCGACGTGCTACGGTTTAATATTCGAAATTTCTGAACGAATTGAACGTCGAAGGGGTTCAAATTAGGTTGCGAAAACGTCACCCCCTAGAATACTAGGTCGAAGGTGGTGCCGTCGGCGTTGTGAAACAGACCGTCCCGGAAATTATTCAAGCCGCGGCTGAACCGGGGATCGATTATAGAAGACAATTTTAATATCGTCGAATAATAGAGGGTCGTCGATGAGAAACTGGCGGAGGGACGGAAAGGAGGGATGGAACGTTGCCCTGAAAAACGGTCGCGAGAGCGTTAAGGTCACCGTTGATGCTTCCTCCTTTAGAGAAAGATGGCGGCGTGTTGCGGGACGATCGTGATCCTCGCGATCTGGCTACGTGGCGGGCATGTGAAACGGTATTCAATATCTTTGCCCCACGGGAAGAAAGCTGGTTCGGTAGAAGGAGGTAGAGGTATGCTCATTGTCACCGCGAAACTATTCCGAGAGCGGATTCGAGATCACGTGGCCCCGTAAAAAGGACAATGGATCACCGAGCACTACGTGTCTCGGCGTCGACATGATATTAGAGCGGAGTTACACTGCTCCGAAACGTGTTCGTCATTCATCTTCCTCTCTTCTTTTTTCTTCGAAAATACTCTGTACCGAATTTTTGGCGAGGTGGCGGAGGAAAATATCATTGACAGCATTGTTAATAAAAATAAAAAAGAGAGCCAACAGCACGCGGTGTTCCCAGGCGGTCACCCATCCAAGTACTGACCACGCTCAACGCTGTTTAACTTCGATGATCGGACGAGAATCGGTTCAGTGCAACGCGATTTGGCCGTTGACTAAAATCAAAATATTCAGAACTGAATGAAATACCATCTAATCTAAATTTTTACTGACCATAACAAACAATTTCTTCTATCAAGCTCAAACTCTATTCAGACTCGATTAAAGTTTTGCTCACCATGAATTTTTATAGAAAATTCAAAAATCGTGTTCTACCAAGGTCTCCCTTTGAAATACGAAAAACCTTGATACTCTAACCCAATATTGCTCCAAAATTTGCTAACCTGTTCATCCAGCGACATTTCATTATTGACAGTCAGCTATTATCGAAATAGAAATAGAAAAGAACGGAAGTTAAAAGTAATAAGCGTTAAAAGTCTCGGCAAAAGCATAAAGAATGTCAAAAATTAGTCTTACAGTGACACTATGGCGTATCGTCTTGCCGCAGCCGGCGAAGATCGCTATACGTGGTACGGTATACACAATAGGTATGAAAAAAGGGGTTGATCGTCATCGAATCGTTGTTGGACGGAACAGTGACTGCCGGTAGCGAGAGAGCGCGTCGATCGCTGCCATTTGGTACAATTTTTTCCACGAAGTTAATGTTAATCAGTGGCGGACGTGACGTGGATGAAGGGTGCTCGACGGGGATTTCATGTCGGTCGCTGCCAGGCTTGTACAGCTGTACGCCATAAACGTGCTGCCATAAGTACTTTGGCAATATACATATCGCGGCCGGGTCTCATCCATTACAACAGGCTAGCGTGGCCACGAGTGGCCGGGCCCGCCGCGACCAGAGAAATATATATTTTCCAGCGTTCATTTCGGAACCGGCGCGTATCGGCGCCTCATATCGGCTTCAATTTTCCGCCCGCTTTTCCATCCACCGCACCGACGCCGATTCTTTTTCGAAACACGCGAAAAATGACGTTTTATTGCGGTAATAAAAGCTACCGGCGGACCCGTCATTCGAGTGGACCGACGCCGCCGGGATTTTCGATGCTCCATGACGGTCTCCACACGAGCCCGCCATGATTACTGTTGCCCCGTTGTCGCGGTGTTTTTCAAACATTTCGACATTCCGTATCATTTGCTGACCACTCCACCGCCGGCGATACTTTTCGACGGACAACAACTCTGCTCGCCGATTTTTCACCGTCCTCGTATCGCATTAAACCTTTTTGTGCCCATTTACCTCTGACGTATATTTAAAAACTGATCACACGTGGTCAAATTATGAAATACATTAGCGTATTTAATTGGATAAAAGATCCTAGGATGTCTTACCCATTTCTATGTTCTGCACCCTTTAATTCAACAAATTCTGTTTTAAATTCTGAAAACGCGTCGCGTGACACAGACAGAAAGAAATCAAATAGAATCAAGACGTCGTCAAATGATAATGGAGATCTGGCATGATAGAGACATAATTGAAGTGCGTTCTATAGTTTCAGTATGACTTAAGGGTTGAAGATTAACCCCCTTCCCATATTTTCCTCCCCACTCCTGCAATGGTTTCCTTCTCGCCTTCAACGATTAAATGTTCAGTAGAGTTTGTTGAAATGTTCGTCACGTGTTTAAGCGGTTATTATGAAACGAGGGGTTAGCATCCACTCAGCTCATTAACCATAACTTTCGATGAACTGTTAACGGAGGCGCGTCGAAGTCGCATTACCATAACCGCGATTAGAGGTAAGGGTAAAAAAAGGAGGAGTGCATCGGAGGGAGGAAAAAAGCAGAAAGAAAATGGAGCGCGAGCATGTGTGAAGGGGGCGAGCGTGTGTGAGTGCCCCGTGGCGGGCACCCCGCCGACATGCCTCGTCGTTTTCGACGAGGCCATCGAAAACAATCGGGACAATGGGTCCTCGAGCGTTCTTATTTATTATACTTACATGGCACTGGTACACTACATAACGCGAATGAATGGGAGAGGCCGCGGTTGGACGGGACGTGGAAGCGCGTGTGCATTTTACTTGGGCCCCGCTACACCCCATTTCTGCGTAAAAGAACGCGCGCGCGCGCACGCGATTCCACTCTCTCTCACTCACTCACTCACTCTCTCTCTCTTTCTCTGTCTCTCTGTCTCTCTTTCTACTCTTTTTGTGAACCGCGCGGCGAGAGGGGACCATCTGAAAGAGCGAAGGTTAAAGAGAGTTGTTTTGTGGAACGGTCAATTGATAGCGCGACGGTAATAGCCCCGTCCGCCTTTTAATGGTACGGTTCCTTGTTCCTCGACGCGCCGCGGGGATGCTAATCGCCCGTTATTCAGCCGCGATTAACGTTTCAATGGCGACTTTTGTCGGTTCGCCACCGAGGTATCGCGTCGATAATTATTACAGTCTCCTTTTCTCTTAATACGCACGATGCTTTCTCGAAAAGTTAATAGAAAATGCGATGGGGATGATATTCATACTCCCCCAGAATTCGGACATAGTTTCTCACATCTAGAAGGTCTCTGACATCTGTCTTCAGTGTAAAAAGCCTTCTGCCCTCAGCCCTTCTTAATTTAGATTACCGGAGTCTTTCACGACAATTCGAATCTTTGTTTCCGAACCGATTCAAAGCGATAATTATTAACATAATCGTTTCCACTACGCCAAAACACACGGTCCATTGTCCGTGCTCCTGGCTCCGAATAATATATGTACCGGCACCGAATAATTGTATAAATTGTAGAAAGCAGGAGCGAAATAAGAGTCTCATTCTTTTTTTAATAATTTTAATTTCCTGAAAATAATGCATAGATTATATTGAATTCTTTTAATTTGTCCACCTAATTATTGTACTCCAAGCAAACGTCTGTCCCATTGCCTTAAAATGACGTCTCACGGGTTTCGGACTCCAAACTTTCATTATTTTCAAATTCCAACCATGAGCCTAACATATATAGCGGCAACCAACCTAGTCATTTCACATTGACTGTGAAGTAATATAAATGATTTAATTTTCCGAGCGTAAAACAAAAATAGTGTTTTAACCCCTTGCACTGCGATGTATTTTACGTTTTCAGTGATCAGAACTTTTTTTGTAATTCGTAATTTCCTAAGGAAAGGAGAAAATTTATGTCTATTGTATGGCTATATGCCCTTCAATAGTTGTACATTAAAAATGCCAAAATAGAATTGTATTTCGGTTCAAAGGGAGCTAATAACATACATATTTATTAGGCTCTGTTCAGAATCTTCATCACGAGTCAGACTCGTGAAAGTAGTGCAAAGGGTTAATCTGAGACCGTCGAATTAAATTGTAAGGCAACGGATCATTCCAGATCAGGATGCTAAAGGTTGAAGTAGAAAACAGCTCCGGGACAATGTTCCACCGAAAACCCATGAAAAACAGAGAAAGAAACGAGTAACTAATAGAAACGAGTTTCTTTCGGCTTCGTGAGCCTAATGTATTCGTCGTAACCGCTTTCCGGATTGTTTAAAAAGAAATTACGTATCATGTAATAATACAACAATTAATCCGGACATTCTACAGTATATCGGTTCACCTGCGCGCGGCTCCTCGATCCCCGAGGTTTCTCAATTTCCCTGGTCTGTTTTTTTTTCCTTTCATTCGGTGGCTTTCTATATATCCGCGAAAGTCTCTCTTAAATACTGTTCTATAGCGGGGGAAGGGCAATAAAAAGAAAAGGCTCAGCAGGATCCCCGAGAAACCAGCCACGGAGCTGGATACTCGGTCGCAGTAAAATACGTCGTGTGTACGTGCCCACCGACCGTGCACGAGTACGTACTCTTGCGGCCTTTCCCCGCGGTCGGTTTAAGACGGCAGTTTTCAAGCGTTTCCGTGGGCTTCCAGTCCATCAAGCAAGCCCGAAAAGCCCGCGATACTATACCTCGGATCCATTCTGTTTTCCTTTATTCCCGGACACATCGATAGCTTGATAGATAGACCGGGCACGCTCGAGCGGCCGGCGAGCCCCGGATCCATTTTCCGTCGTTGGAAACGCGGCTTCTTGACGGTGTTTTGTTTTCTTGATAGCCGAATCGAGCCATAGTTCCTGCCGACCAGTTTTCCGCGCAGGTTAGAGTGGTCCCAAACCGCAAGGGACAACGGATGCTCGACGCTGCGATATCAAAGACTTTTATTCGCGGAAAATGTGACTCTGGAAACGTCGTTTGCGTCACCATATTGTCCCTTTTAACGGTAAAGCTACCATCCTCGGTCGAACGACCGGTTTCATATTTTTTATTATAAGTGTTCCGTCGTAAAAACCCTCCGCGAAGGGACATCTGTACGACCGTGAAGGTCAACTAGCCACCTGCGGCATAATGACCATGACCGCCATAAAAAAAACCTAGCATAATTTAGCGTAGTGGAAAATCCGAGTTAAAGTCAGCACATGCTGAACTGTAAACCATTATAGTACCTAGATTTATAGTTTTGTAGTCGTAGCCGTCTGTAACCAAATGTACCTTCTAATCCCATTCTTCCTAATTTTCCACCACTTTCAGCACCTTCCAAAAACGCGTCCTTCAACCAATCATAGACGACTTCCTAAACCACACCCACATCCGAGCTTTCCCAATTTTTATATGATTGTAACCAATTCAGAACTGCTTCAAAAATCGAACTGTTGAAAACACCGAGATTCTAACTGCAAGCCGAGTCTCGTCACATCGCAATAAAGATCAGTTCTCCGCAGATTGACTCTACATTCATTAACCATTATTTAGTCGCGATACGACTTCTCCCATATTCCGGGATCGACGCAACACCACAATAAGGATACTTGAATACATTTCCTTACTCGAGCACATATTTTAGGAAGAGAGAATTGTGGCGTTGTTATTTTTATAAGGTGAAACATTCCAGTCAGTTTTCGTCGGTTTAATGTTAATACATTAAAGGGTGGCAAACATGAAGTATCAATTAGGAAACTTTTCTACCTGACAGCATTTCCGGCCGGCAAAAAGCGGCTTTAAAGTTTAAATATTTCGAGATGTCCGACAACTTCGCCCTATGGAGAGGTCCAATCGACTACCGCTCGATGGTCGGAGTTCGAATACCGGGCTAGAGGTCTAAATTTTTTTTCTTTTCGTCACTTCCGTTCGATTCTCGAATGATTTCAAGAATCGTACAATTAATTCTGGAAGCAGTTGAAATGCCGGCGGAGGTTTCCACGTGAAATATTTAGCGGAACGATTAGACACCGATTTGTAATTATCGTCTGGATCGGGGTGGCATCGCGAACCGAAGCGGATAGAGGAGTTAATCTCGAGTTTACTTATTCCCTCGTGAAAACCAATGGCTCTCTATGGAAACAGCCGCGTGTATACGCGCCGGTTCTAATGCCTCTTATGCGGGTCTCATTGTGCAGCGACGATCTCTTGTTGCCTGTAGAACGTTGAATCGCTACCGAACAAAGATCGTCTATTGGCTTGTATCGTGATCGCCCCGATATATCGTCCGGCAGAACGATGGATGAGCGGATAGCCGGAAAAAATATTTAATGTACCGCGAGAATGCTCACTAATCCATTCTCTCTTTGTGATTCTGTGTTAGAATCCTTACGCCATGTTTACCGCGAGCGTGCACCCTGTCGACCGAGAGAATTGCTATCGACAACCATGTTGTCCGTAAGCGTTACCAACAAAACTCCTTCACTTATTAATATTAAGGTTATCGACGCGTCATCTTTCAAATCGAAATCGGGCAATATATCATTTTTTGGGGGTTGTTTTCACCCTTCACATCTGAACAATTCGCAAATACTTTCAGAATTTTATTTACTACTGAAAAGCGGGAGAATCGTTGAGTTTTGTCCCCTAACTAATGTACCGAGGATCGTGACCCCAACAAAATTTCTGTGCACTGGCAATAAAAAATTTGTACAACTCCTAGCAAAGACCCGAAGGGTTAAACGCGTGAAATCTTCAAACTAAAAATTAGCAAATTATTTCGGAAGGTGTTTCGTTCAATTCCATTTGAAAGCAGTCCAATTCTAATTCGCAATCTCGCAGTTTTCGTTGGGCCATTTCCATAATTTCGCAGCGTCGACGCGGATCGCATGCATTATCGGTGACGGAAGCATTAGGCACCGCGAGGAGAACTACGTTCGTTATGGAATCCGCCGTGAATTCTCGCGGACAGGAATTAGAATGAAATTATAAAGCGGTGGGTGGCAAAAGAAGACAGTAGGGCGGGAGGATGAGCGGGGAACGGAGAGTGGTCGTGGGCGTAACTCGCGATAATTTGCATGGAAATTTTTATCGGCACGGCCAAAGAGGCAATATCCGGCAGACGCATTTAAGATCTGAGTCCGGATAATAATAGCCACAGAAATGGCACCGTAATGCCTGAATGGGTGACACGGGTACCTAAGGTTCTCTTATACAGGGTGATTCAGAACGTAGGGGAAAAAACTTTGGATTACCCGGAAGATGCCGTTCCCGGAAACCGCGAAAACCTGTGTCGCGAGAATACACTTCCGAGGTAAATCCTGTTCTGGATAGCTCACACAACTTCGGTCATGCTTCGTTAAAATTAGGCAACATTCCATGAAGTCGTTTCCAAGAAGTTGAGACGAAGCAGAAGAATATCTTCTCTCTCCATTTAACGACAATTTCTTTCATACAATTTATGTTTGAACCTTCTTTAACAATCTCATAGGTAGAAAATAGTATATTAACCTTCTTAAAATCTTTGAATGTCACTACTGCTACAAATTACACCAACTTATGTTTGTTAAAATCCGCAGTCTAGCAATGAGAAATGCATTGCGGTCGCTACTTCGAGTAAAATAGTCTTTCGAAATGTCTGGTACCTTTTTCGGAAACGTTTCTGAATCACCCTGTATACGCGTTATATTTTCACGTAGCTATCGCGTTGATGGTGCATCAGAGGGACGGGGTTGGTGCACGCCGGAAACGAACCCACCCATATCGTGCTCCGGCCACGCTGAAGGAGAAAAAAAAATGACAACGCCACCCCCTTGCTTCGCGTCGTTCAATTATATATAGTCTTTTCTTTCGCCCTTGCTCGCTTGTTCTTTATCGTCGTCTTATGTTAATATTACTATTCGTCGCAGAACGCCGTTCGCGATATCCACCCCTCCTTCTATTTTTTTTTTGAAGTGTCTTTAACGTCTTCGTTGCGGTTAAGTGCTCGTTCCTCGAGCTGTGTTTCGTTGTCGGGGGTTGCAGAGGTGCTGCATGTTCTGGATGTGATGGATTACAAACAACAGAAATTTTCTCGTTAGAATTTCTGAGCGACAAAGAAATTCTGATCACGGTAGTCGTAAAAAAAAATAAAATCGTAAAGGGTTGAAGAATGATTCTTGCGGGTCGCGAACGTGTGGACGTTTGTTCGGGGGAATTCTTTCGAATTCGCCGAAAGGTCGAGCTCGGTTTCGGAACAAAGGGCGTGTGGGCGGGCAGCCATGACTTTTCAATTAACCGGACAATACTCGTTAGCCGAGATTATTATGGTAATACCGTGTACGCTCTCCACATCGTCACTCTGTATTCATCGAATCGCGCGGGGAAACCAAAACGTCCGCCAGTCAGTTAAGCCGAGTATTGTTTCGAACAAACACGCGGCGGCCGCAACGAATCGGCGAGGGGGCTCGAGGGGGTTGGACGGGGGTGGACGCCCCCCCCCCCCCCCCCCCCCCCTTGCGGCCTATCGAAAATCCATGATCGAAATATATCTACTCTGTCAAACGCATGCGTACCTAGATCGGGCTACCCTTTCGTCCGACAAGGATTTTTACGGCTTTCAATCCTGTCAGAATGAAGGACGTGTCGCCTCTGGATTTGCCATCGAAATCTTTGTTATGTACTTTGCCATAAATCAGGATGCGCTTCAACCCCGACGCTCGGTTATCATCCGATCAAATCACGGAATATCAATGTTCGCCGTTATTCCCTCCGCGTCTCCGCGCGTCTTCCCGAATAATTGCTGAAAATATTGATCTCTGCTCGCGGCCGGAGAAAATGCTGGTTACCCGAAGACAGAATGTCGATTCCGAGAATGTCGGAAGCCGACGGAGTAAATCTCGAAGAACCGAGGTCACTAACACTGTTTAATTAAGCGGAAATGATCACGGAGAAATGGAAGCGGTGAAACAAGGTTTTTTCCACAAATCTCTGAATCAGCTGAACAAATTATTTACGTAACTTATCTGCTGCTGTTATTATGCACCAATCTTTTGGTACTCAATTAAATCAGTTGCTTGCAATATCAAGATACGTTAGTTAATGATAAATAGGCTGTTTTATGCTTTTATGACAAAAAGGTGTGAAATTTCAAACTATTAGATTCAACCCTATTAAAATCATAATTGGAAGGACGAAAACTTCCAGATTTGACTACTGTTTGTTGCGATTGACGCAAATCATTTTTATTTCGCCGGAAGATCCGCAATCTACTGATAACTGTCGAATCCACCGCGTGCCCGTGAAGTCTGCGGATGAGTGCCGAGAACCAGAAAGAAAGGGCAAAGTCGAAAGTATATCAGGAAGGATAGGGGTGAGAGCGCATGATGTTGCGTCTCCTCGTTTCACGGTCGAGATTTCAGCATGGTTCTCGTCCCCCGTGTCCCGGTGGGGGTCACGTGCCGTTAGGTAGTGCCAAAGATGGGAGAACTATCGTCGGCGGTCGGTAACGGGGGGGATTACCGTGGCCAATAATTTCGCGGGGTCGAATTTGTTTGATATACTATATCTATTGTGCGTGATCCATAGAAAGAGGCTTCCCACTCCGTATTGTGGTCAGGAACGTCGGGGGTTCGGAACGGAGACGGCGATATCCGCTAGGAGAAGGGTCTCGCTGCAGGGAGACCGAGAAACAACGCAAAAGGGTGGTTTCGCCCGGACTCACAAGTGGCAGCTTTTAATCTCTTCCTGGGATAACTCGACTCGAGCCTGAATTGCGCCTCGTTACCAGCGGTTTAATTGCTTGTTAATGGACAATCGAAGTGTTTCACGACCCGCCGTACAGGCGCACTGACCATCGCTACCGGAAACGCTCCGGCGTGCCAGCAGTTTGCAACTTTTTTCAGGTTGTAGAGATCGCTTTACACGAAATATTCACGTGCCTCTCGAAAATGTTCTCCGCAAACATTATTTTCTCATACTTAATTGAAACCTGCCGCGTTCTTCCAGTCTTAATTATTTCCTAATATTTTCACCGGGAAATATGGACGTCTTCTCAAAAATGTACTCCGTTAAAAATGCGATACTCCTTTTCTCTCATTTAACCCTCCTTCTACAAGTCTTATTCGACCAATTCATATTTTATTTAATCAGTTAACTGAGTATACTAGTCAATCCGAAAATCTATTGCGGTGCATTTAACGTTAATGAATTGTTAAATTTTTATCGAATAAAAAAGTAATTCTTTCTCCCTAGCTTTACAAGGGTTTTGGCTTTTATAATAGCCACATTTGGTCTGCGTTCGACGTGTATATTCGTCATTACTTGATTCTAATTCCGCGCCGTGAGGGATTTTTAAAATTAAACTCCACAGTTAACTGGTTAAAAAAGTGCATTTAGATGAACAGCAGGATTAATAGATTAAAAATTCTCTGAGAAATGTTTTTTCCAATGCCTCGCTTCGAAACTGTTCCAATGACAAGTAACTAATCATTAAAAAAAAAAAGATTTGCACTGCCAGAAGCGCACGGAGATGTAGGTAAGAAGTTTTAGAAAATTGTCGAAAGATCTGTCTAAAATTTCGTATCGAGACGAAAATAATCCGGTTGACAGGTCGAGATGGTTTTCGAAAAAAGCTGCGCGTGTAGTTTCGACCGTGATAAGAAGATTATACCGGCCGTCGATGAAACCCATTAGCCGCACTGTCGTTTAGGAATAGAAAACGAGAAATACGAGGTAACCAGTATCCTTGTCGATCACCGATGTCCGTCTCTCTCCCGGTCTCTCTCTCTCGTTCTGTCGTATCTCCTTCCTTCTCGCAACAAGAGCGGTCCTCGATCATCCCCTATATCTCTCGTCAATGCGTGCCCGGGGACTTCCGCGATTTCTGAATAGAAATCTCCATGGTGGCTGACAATGCAATACGTGGACAATTGCATAGTCTAATGGATCCCTGCCCTCACATCATCGTAACTTATACGTACGTGTCGTTCGGTGAAAACGATATCGACAAACGTCCATTCCGCGTGTCTTCCCGCCGTTCGCAAAACACGAGATCGACATTCTCTCTATGGCGGACGTGTCTTTCCGCTGTCATCGTACTCTACCACGTCTCTCCCGTTCTTCTTCCTTGTGCCGTCGCTTCGTCCCGCCGAAAAAACGAAAAATCTCCGCCCTCTCTCTCTCTCCCTCTCTGTCCCTCTCTCTGCCTCTCTCTTCTCGGCTCTCTTTCCCTTCCCCGAGCTAGCTGGTCGGTTGAAAACGATCCTGTCGCGTCTGAGTGGCCGCCTGTTCCCAAGTGAAAATTATCCCTAGCTGGTTTAGGCCGTCGCGATATCGTCGCGTGCATCAATCAATACGATGCGTTCGCGCCGAGCGAATAAATTAATTAGGTCGTACCGTTCTCTCGCCTCTACGACCAGACAAGATCATCTCGATACCGATTCCATTAACCCCTTGCCTTATAACAACCGGTAGTGACTCCTGTCGGCAACCAACGTGTACGAACAGGCGTCAAGCTGTAGAGTTTTCGGATATTTAAAATTTTCATTTTGTTCCTTCGAGTCTTGAAACAGTGGAGGTTCAATGGCAGTTCAATTTAAAATTTTAGAATCTCCAGATCACTGAATACGAATTTTAAAAAAATCTCGGAGCTGACGATCTCGACAAAAATCTATTAAAGTCTGTACTGAAACTGGAATAAGGATAAGAGTGCATAAAGAGTTTAAATAAAAAGAAAAGAATAATGTGCGGGGGTTCCGAACTGTCTAACAACCGGTGCCAGATTTATTTTGCAATTGAAAGTTTGCTTAGCTTTCGAAGCCGGGTGGGTTTAGCGTAAACAGGCTTCCGGTGGTGAAAATTGTCGATTAACGTGTCATCGTTAGAAAGAACTCCGGTTGGCAGGACGATTAATCGTCGAGGGGGTTAACGAATTACATAAGGAAGATTTAGTGGGCCCGTCGAAAGGGTATAAAGAAGAATCGGAATGAACTTGTTCAGTGGGTTCTATGTGGCGTAGGCGGTGCTCGGTTCTTCTCCGTCCTTCTCGCTCCCGCAAAAACTCCGCGAGACCCTCCGACAGTTTTGCGTATATACTTCGCGTACTTTGCCGTGTCTCCTCGGCCCGTGGGAGGAAGAGGGAAGAAGGTTGCGGGCCGGGAGAGGGAACCGGGAGGAAGGGATGAGGGAATAAGAGGGCGAGCGAGAGAGAGAGAGAAGGACGGAAACTCTTCGGAGGCTCTCGTTTCGTGGTTGGACGCGAAGGAGGAACGCGAAGATGGTCCGGGCAGTTACGGCATTATATACCTAACAGGAAGAGAGACAAAGCGAACAAAACACTGTCGGGGCGTCGCTCCGCAAACACTGCGCCCCGGCGGGGCACGGTGGGGGTGAACTAAAACTTGGAACAAAAGTCCTCACTTTTGTTCCCTCGAAAGTTTTTCGAATTATGGCCGCGGCGCAGCGAGAAAGACGGGGGAAAGGAGGACGCCAACCGGGGAGGAGAGGACCCTCTGTGATTTATATCTTCGCCAAGGTTTCGGAATTATTAAACTTTCCGGGGCACGCCGGAAGAAAAGGAGACGAAGGAAAGATGGTCACGGCGGACGAGTTCTACCCGGAGAGCTTGTACTGTAATTAAGCCGTTTTCTAATGAAGATTGATAGTTCAATTAGCACCGTGCCGTCCCAACCTGTGTCTCTTCCTTTATTTAGAGCGTCGCCCGAGCCGACTTGGCACCGGCCGTTTGTAGCTTTATGCATTTGTTCGATCCGGGCGACGTTCCCGACGCATTTCTAATGCAAATAACAATATTTCAGTGGAATTATCTGTTCTCGAATGCGCCGTGCGATGCAGTTTGTACTCCTGAAAGAATACTAAACCACCTCCGGCTGAAATATTATATCGTCAACCTCGTACACGTTTCATTTTTCAGTTACAGTAATTACAACGTCTTTGTCGTTCACAATTTCCTAGACAAAAGTTTATTCTGTATGCTCTTTAATGATCATACGTTTTTGTCGCGGCTGTAGTATTGGTATACAAAGTTACCATTTTTTTTTGTTCTTTGGTATGTATTTTTGGTTTTTGGGTTTGTTTATTTAAGCGTCCAAAATGGTATTAACGGTTGGTGTAAAACGGTATAGTTCACAGTGAAAGAAGTGAGACCTAACTTAAATTTTTAGTAAGAACATTTTACAAAAACCTCGAACCTTGGTGGTTTCTCCAAAATCTGTCGGTCTGGGCATGATACTAATAGTTCATCAAATAGATACCTTGCATTCAATACAACATTTTAACACAGAAGATAAGTAGCGAAGAAGATATTGGTGGCGAACGTGTTGAAAAGTTTCGACGGCTATTATCACTGCTGATTATAACATAAGTAGATCTTCGTTCAGGACGAAAGCACGATCATGCCGGATCGAAGTGATCCGGTGTTCGTCGATCGGGGATTAAAGACCACCGCGCGCCACGGCGAACCACTTAAAGTAGGGTAAACCACTCGAGCGGGCCACGAAATCTCTCCGTTTACAAGATCCGAGATCTAAATTACGTCTTGACGCGAAACTGATTTTGGGAAGGCTTCCCCCCGGAGCCTCCTTAGAGCCGGGATTCCCCGGGCGGCCATTGTGCCCTCTCGATTCGCCGTATCCTTTCTCTGTCAATCAGGAGCGGCGGTTCGACAATGGCCGCAGCGGCGACACATTGTGTAATTCGAAATGAATGCGTGGCTAGGCCCCCGGGTATAATTGTTTCACGACAGGTCCCCGTGTGCCCGTGGGCCGTGGGCATTAACGTAAGAACGGACTGCGCCGGTTTCCAGCCCCCGAACAATGGGGGCCACCGGTGCGCGTGGTATGGATATCTCGTTACACCGTAATCGAGGAATAATCGATCGCAAAGTTGTAGCACAAGGCAAATTGCTGGGCGTGGTGAGAACGATCCAGGAAACTCGAGAGGGCGAAAGACAAGGGCGATCCGAACGAGGAAATCCGAGATTTTTCTTCCTTTCCTCTCGCGGCACCCTCTCTGCCCCCGTTCCCTCTATCCCCATCCCCCCTCGCGCTCTCTCTCTCTCTCTCTTTCTCTCTTTTCCTTTCTGTCTCTACCCCCCCTGCTACTCCTAAACGTCCTTTATTTTTCGTGGCCATGTAAAAAGGTTTTATTCAGACCCGTGTTCACCCTCGATCAAGCTGGACGCGCGTGCGCCCGTCTGTCTTTGCTACCATCGGGACGTAACAAAGATTCACTTCACGAACACACGGATCCTTGAATTGGGTTAATTAGGGGACCGAACATCTCTCTGTGTTGGCCTCGTCTTCCTTTTCCTCCCCCTGTTCATTCTTCCGCAAGCTGTAGCAGTTTCTCGATGTCGGGCATGCAGGTCGATCGTATTAGGTTCTCGTCGATCAGCAACGAAAGATACGTGAGAAAGGTTGTGCTTTTCGGGAATTAGGTCGGCGGCGTGCTAAGCTTTCCTCCTATTGTGTCGTAATTGATTCCCCTATTCGACGGATATCTCATCCGGTTTGGTTCTACTGGGCTGCCAGCGAAAGTATGCGTTTGACATAAACTTTTGACGCGATAACATAAACTTGTCTAAATTAAAAATATCAGACGGATCCCATAAATCTAGCGTTAAACAGCAAAGTGTATAAAATTAATTTTACTGTCTTCATTTGACAGTCTGATTTGTGCTCGAAATTTGGCTCCAGTTAAAATCTGTTCGGCAAACGAGCCTACGGGGATCCAAGTATCGATCGGCTCGTTAAGTCGCCGTTAAGAGGATCGTGGTTATCCTCGAGGGCCAAAAAACAAAATGGCCATCATAGTTGGATCCTCCCGGCGGAAAGAATACTCGTAACAAATCCTCGAAGCTTGTACAATGGTGGAACGCTTCTCGTGGGATCGGATCGAGCATGGTCTATACAAACATTGGTCGGGTCAGAGAAAAATAAATGGTAACGGATAATCGGAAGTGGAAGAAGTGCCCCGAAGCGTGGATTTGCGCGATCCATGCGTGGTTATCGAGCGAGAATGGACGCGTTGTACTGGATCGGGCCGCACAATGAGTCCGATCGGTGAAAGGGTTTTGCAATGGTACCCACGATTACCGGGCGTGTATCTGCGGGGGATACAGGTAGGCACGTTTAGGCTCACGGCTCCTTTTCATAAGTGCCATTATAAGTGCCATTTGAGCATGCCTACACCCGCTTTGTCCGCGGACCTCAAACTAGTCATTGTCCTCTCTCTCGTTATTGTTTGAAAGGACACGGGATGACAACCGGCGACGGTTAAAAAGCATTCCCCGCTTCCACCCACGGCGCGCACACTAATGCGCCGATTTTTAGAACGTGGTAACCGTTCGATCGTTTCGCCAATGTGTACATTGTTTTATCCGGGGCGCCGAGCACGACGAGACCCATTGTAACCCGGAAATATCGAAAACCGAGCGAGGAGACGGTACTTTTGTCCAAAGAAAATTAACTCTCAGTCGGGAATAGTTTTTCTTCAGGTAATCATGTGTTCTTCATGATTGGAACATGAAAATTGAATATTTCACAAATTAAGAACTGACATCGCTCGTGAAACGACGCGAGTCTACCGGTTTTTGGGACGCATGGCGATGCGTATGGGCGATAGCGGAAATTAAAATAAGAAAGAGCGAAGAATTGTCTAGCGTTTAGGTCACCGATTCGCCCGAGAGCCGCCATCGCAGCGGCGGGTCGCAGATCACAAAAGGGATCAGTGTACGCATCGGAGCTCGTTAAAAACTGACTGTGAGAGACTCGCACGACGATCGGGGACCCATCGCGGCGACGATACGCGTCGTGCAAAACCGACAAAAGGGTGGAACGGTCCTACAATGGTCCCCGGATAACCATCTAGTAAACTCTTTCCGGATTAATTGATCATTTGGAGCAGAAGATCAGAAAGACGAGCGCGGCGGGTCAACAGATATGAAATAATTTACCGTGCTCGACCACCTGGGCACACACATGGAAATCGGGCAACCCCCGCTTCTTTCCTCGGTTTCTATTCCCCGCTCTGTCTCTTTTCAGTCTCTCCATTGTCTCGTGTAATCTACACACAACCCGGACCCCCGATTATTATACTAATATCGTGCGCGGTGCGTTCATCGCGGCGCATCGCGCTGCGTCGAAAAAAAAAGGGGTTTTTCTTGTTCCGAGTATAATTGTTCGGAGCCGATCTCTCGGGCAAACGAGGCGATACGGTCTCGGGGTTGGTTTTTCACCTCGTTTCAAGCGGCCCGCGCGATCAAACGAAGACCCTCTTCTTATCCGTGGATCTTCCCGCACGGTTCGGTGACTTTTCCGGGCTCGGAATCGCGGCCACGGGACACCGGTGCCCATAGATCGCGTCGTGTTCGCTCGAATGTACTGTACAGTTCAATTCGGGTTCAACTCAGTCTCGTAGACTCGAAAGACGCGTCTTCACCGATGTTAATGCACGGGACAAAATGCCACTGTCGTTCTTCAAGTTCGAATCGAGTATACTCGTCAATCACAGTTAACTGGTTAAAGGTCATCGCGAAGTCAAGCGAATATTAGCATCATATTAATAAAAACCCGACAACAGTTCGTCCGAAAACTTTGATCGCATCGTTTATATTTCTCGAGACGTTTCCAGATAAATCAGATAAATTACTCATTCAGCTAGCTTTTATATAAAATGTTGGACGTGTAAAGAGGGGGTTGAAACGTGGTCGAATATTTAAAAATTGATTACGGAGGGCCAGATTGTAGAAAGTGTTCTCTGCGTTCTGTATGATGATGTTTCAAGAGATTATTGCAACATCCGCAACATCATGTAAACGTCGATCGTGCAGAAGCAAACTGACAATCCATCCTGGTTTGTGGAGGGTTTAAACGGGTCCGTCCGCGTCCGAACCCTTTGAACGCAATCGCCGCGCCGCCGACAAACTATCAAAACTCCAGCTCGCCTCGACCATCGTTCACCGGAACAATGCGACCTCCTCGTAAACAGTGGGTGGCAGGGTGGCGCTAGGTGCGATCTCGAGCGAATAAGCGCGGGGGAGGGGAGATGAGAACGAGAGGCTAGAGAGCAGGGGGGTCCAAAGGGTGTAGAGGTTCCCCGTCCAGGATTCTATAATCCGTACCATCTTTATCGTCAAATTCTGTACTCGTGGACCGATGCCTCGATTGCGCAATCAAGATGGCATCGAGAAAGGCATCTCTCGCCTTCGACTCAAACTACCAACAAGTATTTCAATATCCGCTCCAATATATTCCCATCGACCCTATAAACGTGTGTGCAGTTATATTGGATTCCCTTCCACCGTTGCTTCCTATCTCCCTTCCCCCTTCCTCCCCCCTCGCTCTAGTTCTCTCTCTCTCTCTCTCTCTTTCGCTCGCTCTTTCCCCTCTGCCGTCTTATTCTCTCCGTCTTTCTCTGTGCACCCCTCTCTCCGATTCGTTCCCGTTCCCGTCGGTTTTGCCTCCCTTCCTTCGGGGTAGATGTACCGGCCTGAACCAATCGGCCCTCGACACACGGACGAGCACACGGGGGAAAACCTGCCACCTCCCCCTTGCGGTGTGCGGAACGCGCGTGTGTGCATATCCACCCCGAAGGAAACCGCATTTAAACGTGTTTGGTAACCCTGTAAAAGATTCTCCGACCCCGCGTTCCTGGCCGCCGCGAAGAATGGGGGATGCGGCCGCGATCCCGGGGGATGTGTGACCGACATGACACCGGATATAAGCGTTCCACCGGGACACTGATCGTCATCGGCAGCCTTTTAATTTTCCGCTTATTGCCGGCCGATTCGGCCGGCGCGCTCTGTGATCCAGCAGTCCCTGCGCGACTCGATCGAATTTCGGTAATGATCCATACAGGGAACGTCACATTGCTGAAAAAATTCTTAATTCTAATTCTAATTTAAATTCTTCATTCTTACGTTTAAAGGATCGCGGAGAAATCACGGTGTTTAATCCGAAAATGGTGAAACGTTTAGAAAATTACAATATTTAAGATATGGCTTGATGGTGGCTTTGAATGGCTGACTACTGGAACAATTACCCTAGTAATGTAATTTAAATTTCAGTTCTATTACGGAAGGAATTTGTGCTATATTTTCGTGTTTTTCGTTGCGCAACGCAGAAGCTGCGAAAATCTTCGTTTTTTCTTCTCCAGTTCCTCCATTCAGGAATACCGACAGAATACAAAATGTTATTAGATAGCGCACACCGGCCCGGAGGATGATATCCTTTGTAGGAAACGGAAATTTCTTTTCAGCGCAAATTGAATGGAAGATTTCCGTGCTTCGAGGTATTCAATTGCGCGCCGGATCAATGGGGGCTCTCGATGAAATATTAATTAGAAAAGAACAGAAACGCGCGCAGGCCGAAGATGCAACAATGTTCCACCATTTCCCCATTCACCGTAGCTCGAAAACTTGTTCGGGCAACGTGAACCAAATGAAATACTTATTCCTTCGACCAGTTATTTCCAGTTTACAGTGCATTACAGAAATATTTGTTGTACATTATTCTTACGAGTTGAAATTATTCTGATCGAATTGTGTACCGGCGATTATCTCATAATTTATTAAAGCCTATCATCCGTGGAATTTTTAATAGTTCATACAGCGGCAATAGTTAAGTCAAAAATTAAATATTCATCGAACAAGAACTAAGGGCTTATAAAGAATCAGGTAACTGTATAAAAATTGCATTCGACCAATCGAGATCGCTCACACAAAGCAATTTACGTCCATCACGCGACAGCCGGATCATTTTTTGACCCGCTGAACCAAAATCGTGTATACCAAGTTGACATTATCGATAGGCGCGTGTACGTATATTTATATTGTACAGATGCCAACGGTTTGGTCCCATGAATAAATGATAAAATGATATCACGTCGGCCGGGCGTTCGACACGTGACAACAGAGCTTACACGTCCGAAAACATTTTCTTTTTGCCATTCGACACGGGAATATTTGAATATCGTCGATGGTTCCATTACAGACAGATGGTCGGACTCATTATTCGGTGAAATCGAGCTCGTCGAAAATTTATGCACACACTCGCGCTCCGCGCGCAAAATCATTTCCAAAATTCACCGGGTTGCTCTGCTCGGCTAATTTTCGGTATGCAGAGACGCGCACACGTGTCGCGTGTGCGTGCGTTTAATATATACAGCACACCAACACGTCGAAGGGATTGAACGTACGCGTGCACGAGCAAAACGGGGACACGTGTTGGTGCGGGAAAACGCGAAGCTCGCGCGCGCGCGCGCGCGACCGCGCACCCCGGCGAAACATGTGCAGAGCTACACGAACGGGAAAGGTGTATTGAATCGACGAGTATCATGCAGCTGACAGCTAGAGCTAATTGAATCTTGACTCTATCTATCTGTCGGACTCGAGCTGAGACTTGACTACCGCCGCGAATTGCATTTCCGTTCGACAGAATCGTTCGCGCTCGAGAATTCTATCTTCTCTCCCCTCCACTCGCCCCCTTAATCCTCGTCGTTTTTGTAATGTAGATGTATGCAGAGAAGCCCGAACGCCGAAACTGTTGGTGACAGTCTTGTTTCTTTTAATCGGTCCGCGCCGTTTATGAACATTGGCTATCTCCGTCGGCGAGCGGTCTGAATCTCCTAATTAATTTTGTCGGCACCAGACCCGACAATTTTTCTCCGAATTACCGGAGATTAAACGGCAGAATATGTAGCTTTACACAAAATTTGGATGTACTGCTTTCAACAATTTTAACAAGTCCACGAATTATTCTAAATTCCAACTTGCCTGCAAAAGTGCAATATACGAATACCGTAAGAAGAATACACACTTGCGAGAATGGCACAATTCGAAAAACCCGATTCCCTTCGTTTCTCTCAATTATTTGGCCAGCAGAGGACAGTTACGATTGCTCTTCCCGAGCTACGTGTCGCTTCTTTCCCTGTTCGTAAATACGATTAACAAAACAATATTCCTGGGAAACATATTTCCGGTCGAGAGGTTGCGATATAATTTACACGGCTGTCAGAAAATTAAAACACCAGAAATATATTTCATAGTTGGAATCCGTTCGCTGGAGCTGCCTGTACATCTCCGGCTCTCATATATTTTATTTCATACAAATTTCCGAACTGGAACTTTTACTCAAACTTTATTTCCACCATTCATATTCACATTGTTTACCGCCATTGCGCGCGGCCCGAGCCCCGTCCCCCCGAATCGGCATCGGCAAAACGAGAAAAGCAGAAAAATGAAGCACAGTTCTGTGTGTGTATATAGTTGCACACGTACACGCGTACATGTATATACACAGCGTCAACCGAGCCCGGTGAATTGAATTCGTTAATTCTCCGCGCGGTTTCGATTACCGTCGAGAAGCTGCGCCCTTTTTATTCCGATTTTAATTTTCCTCCGTCGAATCGACTCGAATCGGCGGGTATACGCGATTGATATAACGTTTTAACATCGTTTTAATTGATCCGGCCATTCACGTGGATTCGAAGCGATCGGGATCGTCGGGGGTTGGGAACCGGTGGGTGAGAGAGGGGGTGGGTCCGTGATTGAGAATTGCGCGTTTCGAATACGCGAAAGAATACCCGTGGAATTCTGTGGCGGCCGGTGCGCGTGTAGGTGATGTAGGTATCACTTATCCGAGAGCGGGGCGATACCAGCCATTTTCAATTTATTTCAAGAGCCTTTTCGTGGCGGAGAAAAGAAGGGTGACTACCGCCGACTACCACCAGAGAGATAGATACCTATACAACGACCGATCGTGCTCTTCCCACCACCTCCGTCGGCGACCGCGACCAATAACTGTATCCCGAACACGACGTTAAACCACAGAACCTCCACTATCCGAACGAACCTAACAAAGTTCGCGCCTGTACACGATATGCTCAAAAAGTTCCCAGACTGTTGTACTAAGAAGCGAATTCTATCGATTCAGAAATTTTGAATTTTCTACGCAATATTTTTACCCCAAAGTACACACTCGGTACAACGATAATATATTAATACATTGTACACTTGTTCAACTATTATTATATTTATTTAGACGACCATTTACGAAATCGAATCACTTTATTTATACCAGACGTAATTTTATAAAATAGGACATGGAAGAATTGTTAGATCGTTGGGAAAAGTTGATAGAAATTAACACTAGGTTTACGGAGCATTAAAAGTGAGTATTTGACATTACTTTGTAAAAATAAGAAGAATGTGTCTATCCAAGTTGTCAGCCATTTTTTAAATAATGTACAGGGTGTCCCACATAAATGGGTACAGCTATATAAATATCTTTCGTATTTAGAGTTCTATCAGAAAACTAGAGAGGACAAAGTGACACATTTTGACGTCACCTTAGTGTTAAAGGTGACTACTTCCTTGAATACTGTTTGATGCAGTTTGCGTACGCGTTTTCTCTACCTATTGTCGCAAGCGGAAATAGATGCGTAATAGGCAGCACCGCACGTAGATATATCGCTCTACAATTTTTACCAATTTGTTTTCCACACAGACTCGGCCTTTTTCAAGCTTTTGCAAACAGCTTCGAAACGCTCTGTACACTACCCTCCAGCTCTACCTCGTGTGTAGTTAATACTCGCTCTCCGATAACATATTACGAAATAACGGTCGAGTAGCTGCGGGCTTGAAAATCATTTCAAACGGCCGGTTTAAAAAACCTTCTGATATTTTTGCCTCGTTAATTTCTTCCACGAACGTGCTCTTAAAAAATACACAGAGAATATATGCTCGCAAAATTAAACCCGTACAAGTGCGTATAGACGGCGCGGTGAGTACGAGGAAAAAAAGCGCGGGACGAGAGCTATTTTCGAAAAAGGAGAAGCTGGGGGAACATTTTCACTTCGTATTCGCGGGGAACATGAAATAATAAACAATAAATCCCTTCCTCCCGTTGGATTTTATTTTCCTAAAGTTTGAACTACGAATGAGTAGCGTAGATACAGCTCGTGAAACAATAGCACATTTTAGTATCAAAAGTTTCGAGAACTTTTTCAACGAAACAATCAAACTAAAATAATTTTTCTTTTTTTATTGTAGAACAACCAGTTACTATATCTAACAATTACAATTTCGCTGGGTGAGTTAGCCCACGGGCGGTGCAAGCTGTATTTTTGAAATAAGTGAAAAAATTCGAGTAACATGACAAAAACGTAACAAAAAGTTCCTCAAAGTATCAGGCAATTTATTTCATTAATTTTTCTGTTTTTTAGAACAAATGCGGAAGAATCGATAATTTCTAGTAAAGCGGAAGAGGGATTCACGTGCGTTGAACTTGAGGCTACGGCTGTTTCCAGGTGCATGCGGCAAAAATAGTGGTTTCGTACGCATAAAACGCGAATATAACAAACACGGTGAGAGGGTGGTGGGAGCCAACGAGGAAGCGAGAGAGGGCGTTGCGGCCGCAGAATTATTGAACCCCATTGCAAATGTGAGAGAACAGTCAGGGAACGGAGAGAGGGAAGGCGCTAGGTAACGTGGGAGGTGGATGGGAGCGAGAGAGTTGTAAAAATAACGCAGTTAATTAGCAGCAAACCACTTTAGCGAGCTCGAGCCCAGTGCACACACTGTAATAAGCAAAGAACAACTCACGGGCGAAAAACGCCCTCGAACGCGAGGCAACTGAAACGCGCCAAGGCCCAGACGAGTTTCTCTCTCCTCTCTCTCTCTCTCCCTCTCTCTTTCCCCTCTTCGTCCCTCGTCGCCACCTTTTCGTTTCTGTTTTGCTTTTCTCCTCGTTCCTTCTTTCAACTGCACGGCTCCTCCCCATCACTCCGACTCGCTCTTTCGTTGCGTACTGTTTCCTCCTTTGCCGGTCGGCTCAACCGAGTCGACCATAAACAACGGACGTTTTAACAATTTCGCTGTTGCACGCCGCTTCGAAACTCATTGTGCCGCGAAAAACAACCCTGCTCTCACTCTCTCTCTCTCTCTCTCGCCGCTCGAAGGCCCGTTTGTTTCGCGATTTACCGTCTCAGCCCGCGCAGAATTAATTTTGCATCCCCTCTCCACTTCTCGCCGGCTCTGATGCCTTTTTTCAACCCTCGGGGATGGTTGATGCGGGGCACTTTAATTGCCTGCTGACCGTTTACGTGGAATCCAGAAATACGGTAATGTTAACGCGTCGGGATCATCGTGACAATTTAACCCTTGCATTCTCCCCGCACAATAGTGTGGACAAAAAATTAAATTGGCTAACACTTTATGACTCTTTATTTCATTTCTGTCTCACCCATTCGAAGCCGGATTTATTTTTCGTAACGTGGAATTGTCCTGTTAGTTATCCATAAATATGTATTCACTTAAAAATATCGAGACTGATTTAACGAAGGATTCAATCGTCCCCTGTTCGATTACAGGGCCCAGTGATTAGAGCTTTCCTATCATTCATGATTTCTCAAAGAGAAACAAAGTGTAGCTGTATAAAATTCCGTTGGATCTCACATTTAATAATTTTTTTTAGAATTTTTGCGGAGTTCAGTGGCAAGTTTTCCATTTGAAGCAAACAGGACAGTGCCAATTAAATTCGGAGCCACTCGAATTAAAGGGCGAAGGTCACGGGACCGTTCTGCGACGGACAAAGGCGAGGAAAAAGTTTTCCTTGAGAGAAAGAAACGCGAGAAGCGTGGATGTCAGAGGCTGTCACACGCACAATCGCGAAAGATAGAAACGATTCGCACTTGGGAGGAGAGGGGAACCCCTTCCATCGCTCGCGATCCCCTTTCTGGCCACCGACAATGGTCCACAGGGAGAAATTGAATTGGCAACATCAGTAAACGACGCCCGGAGTTCCCGCAGCACCCCCGAAAAGGAGCGAGGAACGTGAAGGAGCGGGACGAAAGCGTGCACTTGGAAGGGGTTGCTGGCGGAAGAGGGAAAGAGACGGTGAACAGGGACGCGTTTCACGCCTCGTGGATTTCAAACCGTTTGAAATCCAGGTGGAAATAATACAACTTTGCGTTCCTTGTTAAAGATCAAAGGGAACTTACCCCAATCTCGATTTCGACGGTCCTGCGAGTTTCTCTTTCTCCGTTTCTCCCGCTCCTTTCGATACATACAGCCACGGGTAAGACGCTTGATATCCGTGGGCTCTATTCAAAACCATTTACGATGGCATCGCATTGTTTTTCCCCGGTACAACCGGCTCTATTGTCTCGATTGCGTGGATACGCGGGCCTATTTCTCTCTTTCCTTTTTGTTTCAGGCATGCATATGTAATCGGGCGTACAATTTCAATCCGAAGTTTGAACCAGTGATCTTCAATTAACATTTGATTGCGACACGCTGTAGCTCGAAATCATTAGCATTGTGCTATGTGACACTCGGATGATCGACGCTGTGACTGGGATAATACATGACCTAATTGTAACGGCGATGGAACTACAATTAAATTGCATCGTGTGAAACATAAAAAGAAGGTAGATTTCATATTTTTCTATGTTATAGAAATAGAAAACGAGGTAAATTTCATATTTTTCTATTATATATAGAGGATAGATTCGAGCTAATTAGTTTAGTTAGACTGACAGATTTTGGAGTAACAACCAAGTAGAGCCTCGAGATTATTTAGTGTTCCGAAGGGAGAACTCGATGAATTGCAAAATATTGTTACTAAAAATTTAAGCCATTCCAGCCAACGGCCAAATCGCGTTGCAATGAACCGATTCTCGTCCGATCATCGAAGTTAAACAGCGTTGAGCGTGGTCAGTACTTGGATGGGTGACCGCCTGGGAACACCGCGTGTTGTTGGCTCTCTTTTTTTAATCTTATTATTAACTCAGATTTATAATTTTGCTTCTATCAATGGAAAACAATATAAAATAGTAACAGTAAAACGAATATATGTAGGAATCAATAATATTTTAGTTGCTACTAATACTTCACTTATTATCACATACTTTTATTTATGAGTAAGTATCCAATATAATAGAGCGTACGAACAATAAATTGGAATTCATATACTTTTAATTCTCTTGGCTTCCCTGTACAACACTGTAGCATTCACTGAAAAGAAACAACTTGTTAGTAAAGTAATGCGATATATGTTAAATAAAATTTATCAATCAATAGTGTACAATTAAGAGTACTAAAAACCCAAAATCTAAAACATTAATCATAAAATTTTAACTATAGAATTCTTGTTTTTCACATTATATAATGGCAAATACATTTAATAGGTAAAATTCCTAATGTATTAGCAACTTACCATATGGATCAAAACGTTCTTCTTCCAGTTTGTCATCCGCTCTTGCTCTCTTTACCACATACTTGTGTCCACTTGCTACACTTTCTAACAACACTAAAATGTATCTAATAAAGAATAAAAAGTAAATAAATATATGCACACCTATTACACACATGTATTGAGTACTTAATAACAAATATATATTAACATGTAAAAGGTTAATTAAAAGCTTTATTTAATAACCTGATCTCTTTGATTCACATTTTAACCTCGGCAATCAGCAAATGATGGATCAAAACATTTTTATTCAATGTAAACTAACACTTACATTTACACTTACATTTACAATTATTTCATTAGGGAATTGACGTATACTTACTTGCTTTTAACCTTTTTACATAATACACTCGTTATAAACATGATTTACAATTTTATTTATATAAAGTTCAGCATTTACACTCAGAACTATTTTTTTAGTTGCGTACAACAAACAGTCGAGAGAGGTTAAAAGATTTTCGAGGTTAGAAAACAAGAAGAAGTGATGATAAGGTAGCAATCTCTTTTACCATTAATTGAATAGAGAAATTAATAGTCATTAAATATTCGTTTGTAATAACATATTTATATTAATTATCATTGATTGGCTGTAAAAAATAATATAAAAGCATTGCTACTTTTTCACTCATTTTTTATTGACAAAGAATGAATAGATTTCAAATGTGTAATACTTGCAACAGGAACCAGTTCCTAACAAAGCTTTAACATTGAATTAGAACAATTATAATGCGGTGAAATAAGTATATATTCGTTTAGACATTGCTTAAAGTGGTGTTAATTGTTAATTAGATATAAATTCTTATGTGTACTTTTGTACACGTTGCAATATATTTCTTAGTAGTACTATATGATAATTGTACTTATAGTTATAAGATGCATAAGAAGAAATATCGTGTTGTGCATATAATTGAAATTGAATCTACATTTATCCCCTTAAATCAAAATTAAACTACTGCGTCAAATAAAATTCATTATAATAAGTGCAATGAAGGACTTGGGAAAAATTGTAATCATGATTAGTAATAACTCTCATGTAAATCATAAATTGAAGAATTAAGTGAAAATTATTTTATAGCATTGATATCATTTCGATGTTACTTTATTATTCGCCAAAATTTCTAGTCTCTTGATCACTTTCCCAAGATCAACATCTTTTTGCAATTTTAAGTAATCTACTTTTCTCACGTTGTGTATACTAGTCCACATAGGTAGTAATTTACATAATAAACGTATATGTTCTTCCAATTCATTGGAGGTTAATTTTGCTTTGAAGGAATTCTCTAGTTTTCCAATTACGAATTCCATAGTCAGAACAGCTTTCTTTTCGGCCACAAAAATGTTACGTAAGATTTTGCTCAATTCCGGAAGTCTGGAATACATGGTAGCTTCTTTATCAGCGTTTGGTGTACGAGTCATCGCTTCCAATGCTTTGGCTGCTTGTTTTGCTCGCACCTAACACACAAAACACAAACGAAAAATAGAATCATTAGTTACTATGTTTAAATAAATTTTACTAGAAATAATTTGTTATATCAAACTTGTACCTTCTCTAAAAGAGCCTTTGGTATGCCTTTAAACGTCGCATTAATGAAACTGTTTTGCGTCGTAGGTGTTGCAGGCGGTGTATCTACTATGGAAATATTAACTTTCCGCATACCATCTTCAGTTTGAGTTGAACTATTTGTCTCATCTCTTTCTGGAGATGCCTTTGATGTCATCTTCGCTTCAGTTAGTAGTTGTAACGCTTTTTCCATACGCGTACTGCAGTTGAACAGTGATTTCGCTTTATCTAAAACGTTATTAGAATGATTTAATAACTGATAATTAGTTAATAATTAGTGGTAAGTTAATAATGCCAATTTTACCGAGAACATCCTTTGCTCTTGTTATTTTCTCTATATTTGGTGGCTGAGGCAATTCAGATTGTTCAATTGGTTTGCAATTTTCGACTCTGAACTCAGGATGCCAACGTACGATCTTTTCCTTCGGTACACGCATTGGTATCTCCAAACTGAGCAAGAATTGCTCGTGCTCGTCCTTCACTTTATCTACAGTCACAATGTAAACAATTTATTGCAAAAACATGAATAAAATAAAACTTTGATATTTATTTCGACTTGTCATTACCAAGCAAAACGTTGTAGAACTTTCGTCGTCTATCCAGCAATACTTTTGGCCCCATGCTAACTTGAGAAGCGGATTTCAGGACATCATCCGCGTCTGGTGTATTTCTTCCACTCTTCTCTTCTACATTAGGTATGAAAATAAGCTCATATTTATCTTGTTTGGATGTAGAACCAAATGTACGATATTTCTCCTGTTGATAATCGTATGCGTCTGGGTATAATGTTTTAATTTGTGCCACATGTTCCAATGTAAAATTTTTACGCAATAATTCCTGAACTGCAGGCTTCAACTTCTTGAAAGTGATTGTTTCTTTGCGATTGAAGAGCATTGCAGATACCTATAGAACAAAATACATTATTTGTGTAAAATAAGGACCATAAGGACGTACATAGGATACCAATCGTGTAATATTTCTTTGTTTAAGTAGATATGTACCGTATCCACGCATCTAAATGCTTCTGCCAAGAATCTATAATGATAAGGCAATGGTAAAGTGGGTGTACCACTTTCGGCTAAAGACAGATGCTGTTGATAAGCTGGTGTTTTTGTTGGACTACCCTTAACTGGACTGGGAGTTGATTCTTTAGGTTCAAACAAAATTCGTTTCTGGGGACTAGAAGCTAGCAGTTCTTTGTTCTTCAATGGGCTTAATGCTGCTTTGCTCGGTGATTTGTACGTTTTCTGTGGGCTGTAAAGTACAAAAAGAAACATAATTAACACAATGATGAACCACAAGAAACTATTTTGTTCTCATCATAAATATTTTACCTGACTGGTATTTCAAGTTGAATTTTCTCAAATTTCTGTATTTGTGGTTTCTTGATTTCGTTCTGTTTTTGTAATTTCTCCAACTTTTGTTCGCAATTCTTAAACCTTGCAATGGAAGCTTTCAGTTCTGCAAGCCTGGATGATTTGTTAATTTTGTTCTTTATATCGGTCATAGATAACTCCTGTGTTACCACCTTGTTCATATTTACACTCTTTTTCGGAGTGGTACAGTTAACTACGGACTGATCATTCGAGTCATTCGTACATAGATTCTCGGCAGCAGGTTTATTCTTTTTTGGTGTTCCTGGAGGTTTTTTCTTTGGACTAAGAGACCCTTTTTTCTCAAACATTACCCTGTTAGCATCAAGCTCTTCAGATATCTTCTGGAAACTCTCTCGAATACCTGGCTGACCGTCTAGTCCAGATAGCTTTCTAGAGCGTAGGACTCTAGGTCGAGGAGTGGTTTTTGGTGTTTTTTGTACATTTGCTTTGGGAGAATCGAATTGTATGTTACGAACTGCAGAATTCGGTTTCATAGTGCGATTAGTTGCTATTTCTTTTTCTGAGACGAGAATCACTTTCGGACTCGTTCCCATTTTCTCTTCCTTGATTGGAGTCAGTGACTCGGACGACTCGGAAATATCTTTATTTTGCGAATTCCGATTCTGGCTACTCACTAACCTCGCTTGATCTCGTTCAAGAAGCAATACCTTGGACTTATTCCGCATATCGTCCGTTGCTTGTCGCTTGCGCGTATTAAAATACGCCGTTACTGACGGCTGAGACATGGTTTTTATATACGAATATATACGTGCGGAAGAAGTCCGTTAAAATTTTGAAAATCTCCAACACTCTGTTTACGGACTCCTGAACCCTGAGATAATGCCCACCGATTTCACCAGCTGATAACGCCCACCCGAAGCCCGCCTTTTTGATCAGTTTAGGCGCCAAACGAAAAAGAACAGCTGCTGCTGCAGTGTCAGTAAGAAGCGCGCGTAATTTAAACTCGTCAAACGATTAACCTATTAGATGCTATGTTTTTTTTTGTTTGTAAATGTAGTGTAGATCGTTTACACTTCAGATTGAAGAAATACACGTATTACACGCGAACTGAAATTCACGATGACAAATTCATTTACGGCCAGAAGCTATAACAATCGTCGACCAATCACGAATTCCTCCAAAGTGCTCAAACAGAACGCAATTGGACGACAGAAATCGATGATATATGTTTCAATATATAGCTTCAAATTGTTATGTATTAATTTTAATTAGAAACGTTTCTTTCAATTTATAATGAAAAAGAATAATTGTGTGCGCATCATTTGTTCGTTTGAATAATTGTGTACCTAAATGTCACGGTGCAGACTCAAATTCAAAGCGTGTAATAACGTGAAAAAATAGGATTTTATTTTAATATTAGTTTTTGCAAAAATATGCTTTTATAATCCTACGCAACCTACACAACCGAAGCAGTCAAGCTCATTCAAACTCTCATGCGAACTGCTCAATAAAGTCCCCTCTTCATCTACAGCGACATAGCAAAAATGAACTTTTCGAAATAATAATTGTTACGATGCGTGATATTCTGCAAATAGAATATCAAGAAATATCGATTAAAGAATATAATTGAAGATAAATATTTTAAACGACAAAACAAATTTATCAAAACTTTTGAATATGACTAACATTCTTCTGAATTCTTTGGCGCCAGTCAGCTGATTTATCATTGAATTTGTGAATACATTTATAAAGAAAAATAACTTTTTGTGAATGAAAATATCCGAACCATGTCTTTTACATACATTAATTTGAAAATGTACATAGTTTAATGTAGTTAACGCTGCGAATACAATATATGCAAAGTATAATCGTACACGTGACAATACTCCAGATAGTAACTTCAGATCTTAAAATGTTTCCCGTTATAGAATCACGAATAAATTGGCTTAAGTTTTCATATTTAAAAATAGTGTAGATTCACGTACAAAAGATATTTCCGCATTAAAATTATCTTATTACGGAGATTAATGTTATTTTCTACCAAATTGTCTTTATGTGCTGAACTGTATGCAGTGATGTGTAGTAAGAAATACTCAGCAACAATTAGATAATATTTATTATTACTATTATTTTTAATTTTACACGTAAGTTTTTGGGTCCACACGTGATTTATACGTACTATTTTGTCCTTTTATTAAAATTTGGTAGGTTATGATTATAACTATAACCTATAAAATCTTTTATAGATTATGACTATCGGTAAAATTGTAAGTACGGCTCTCAACAGAGTACATATCATTCGAAAACAATTATTTTCACCTAAATGTTTACTTTACACAAATGTGGCAATATCCATCTCCCTCTCTGCAGTGGGAGACATGTTAGAACAGCACTATGAAATACTGAAGGTATGGTAAAAAAATGATTGTACTTTGATTTTTCAACAAAATACATATTGCTTCAATTATTAATATATGTTGGGAGTTCTATGGTTGTTTTTTCTTATTGTAGGGTGAGTGGAATAAATTTAGTATAGATAGAACCAAAAATATGGCTGCATCTGGTATGTCAATCGGTATAGTATGCCACTATTGGTATAAATATTTAGATGCTAAATTACCAGGACGTACCATTAGTACTGTTTTAAAGAAAGTTGTTATCGATCAGTTGATCTGCTCACCACTTTGTATAACAATGTTTTTTTTAACATTGGCTATTTTAGAAAAAAGCAGCTGGTCTGAACTAAAAAATGAGATTAGTAGAAAAGCTCATATATTATATATAGCGGAATGGGTTGTCTGGCCACCAGCACAGATTTTTAATTTTTATTTCTTACCAACTAAATATAGGGTTCTTTACGATAACACTATATCCCTTGGATATGATGTTTATACTAGTCAAGTAAAACACGATAATGAAAAGTAAGTAAAGTAGTTATTAATGAAATAACTATATCGGGGCAAAATATACAACTATAACAAACAAATTTTACATGAAAGATTTATTTGACAATTGTAAATTGTAAATAAAAGATATTCGAACATTTATGGAGATATTAAGCGATATCCCTTCTTTCAAAATTGTTCATTTTCCTTATTATAAAAGTTTATAATGGAAAAAAGTAATTTAATAGATAGGTGTTTTTTTAGAGTTTTGCTTTATGAAACTTGTGAAAGAATATTACAAAAATTATGTGCTTCATTAAATATAGTATTTACATATATTATGCAGAAAATTTTTATAAAAAATGTTGCATTCAAAACATTCCATCATGGATACCTATTGGTACAAGGATTGCAATAAATAATAACAAGTTACGCGCGACCAGTCTCCAATCATTTGGTACTGCATATGGTGCCAGAATCCGAGTTAATCGATGTATCTGATAAAAAAATCAAGCAATGATACAATATAAAAATTTACATTATGTATTAAAGAGAAGATAGTACTCACTTCATGGCTTGCACATATAAAGATAAATGATGTGACTAATAAATTTAATACTGGAAATCGTGGCAATAACACTAACACACCATGCGAATCTGCTGCTAGCCAGATGTGGCCTTGTGCGACTAGAGTTTCTAAACTGATTCTTCCTAACCCAGCTAAGAGAGCTGAATGTTTACCACGTAATGCTAGTGATGCGTTTCTAAGTGCTATATATCCTATAATCTGTAATAGAAATGTAATTACGTATGGTATTCTGAAATTGTTTTACATTTGTAGATTATTACCGGTATAAATGCCACATATGAGTGAATTTCTTCACACTCCGAGACTGAATGACACAGTATTGTGAAAGTAGTGTAAGCGGTCAGAGAAATTAATGCCAATACAGAAGATAATGCAGTTCCTGGAATGTGATCTATCCTTTGCAAAGCAACAAGACCTGCTCCAAAAGTTACACCCCACGCCACACTGTATCTGTCCACTCTCCAACGTGACCACCATTCACGTATATCATCATCGGTTGTTACAAATAATGCTTTCCAAGGTCTGGTTACAAAAACTTTTTCAAAAAACACCTGTTACATTACCGAATATTAGTAACATTGTTAGAACTAGAGGTGTACGAGAACCCGAAAATGTCGGGTCGAGAATTTTATTCGGGATCGAGACGGGTTCTCGAGAACATTTGAGATTCCTAAGCGCATTCGAAAACCCGTCCCTCCGTTACCCGCATTTTCAGGTTCTAATTATAACGTGAATGTTATATATGAAGTAATTTATAGACTAGTACCTCTGAAACATACAGTATAGTAATCATCGATACAAGACCTAATAGCTTCAAAGCAAGATAGAGTAAAGCTCTTGGCCCATATTCAGTTAAGCTACCAGAATATATTCTTGGTGGTAGCCATGCCAAAAAATAGATGACTAAAAACCAAAATGAAACCAATGGAACAAAATGATAAAACTGGTACGGTCTGTTCATACACAGACACAAAGAGACTGTTAGAAAATTCAGTCTGAACATTACCTGGAATGCAATAACCACATACGTTATTAACTTCTAAGATTTTTACGATATCCAGTAGAATTTGCGTTAACTTACCCTAGCGAATCTTATTAGAGAGACATCACCAGTTTGCCAGAAGTAACAAAAATGTCCATATCCAGAGAGAAATAAATACGCAGAATTTATTAATCTTAAGTACATGTAGATAGGTAAGACGTTTTTAGCTCCGGTAACATGGTATATTAAAACTACAGCTTGCATTAATCCTCTCCATTCATCGGTCTGTTCTCGGTTTAAAGTTCTTGGTCCTCTTTCCCTGTCTTCAGTGAAAAATAATCCAAGAGCCAGTATATATCCAAGTGGTAACCAAAAACTAAATTCACTATAGTATTTATTTTCCTTCATGAAAAAATTGGTTCTAAATGAAACAGAATAATACGATGTTACTGATTAAGAAATAATTCGAATTTAAAGAAAATAACTTACCTATCACATAAGTAGAAATAAGCTAGAATGATGGATAAAAGAGCCAGTGACGTCATCAAAGTATAAAAATCTTGTATTTCGGGTGGTTCAATCTGTACAACTTCAGAAGTATTTGCTTCCTCAGTATTTTCTACTTCGGTAGTAGTCACCCGTAAATAGGATACTTCAGTCCTATACTGACAGAACTTTCTGTATAACCACATTCCACCACCAATTATTATACTGTAATAATTTACTGGTTACTTCTTGTTTAATAATCTGGCTTAACTTATCATCATATAAAGTATTACCATAAAGCCAGACCAGACAAACTTAATAGTTGTAACGTAGTTGCAGGTTCTGCATAACTGCAACAACTGCCATCATCAAAGTTCATATGATCATTGCAATAAGTGTTCAATAGTATTTGAACTTTGTGTCTTAACGAGAGAGGACTAGCCAAGTAACCATCTGGACTTTGTTCCAATACTCCTGTACCAACAAGTTTACTACTTTCCCATAAAAGTGCATCACTATGGGATAGTATCTGCATGTAGTGAATGTATAAATAATTTGCTCCCTTCTAGAACAGTTGTTGGAATATACCATAAATAAGGATTACCTTTAAAGCTGCTTTATTACACAAATTAATTTGCTTGCTATCTATGCCTGCTAGCTCAGCTGGTAATCTTTCTTTTAATACAGGATCTTGTAAAACCCATAAGAAACGTGTATTCTTTTTAGCCAAAAAATCTACAGGCTGCACAAGTCTTACTAATCCCATGCTATATTCAGAATACAGTTGACTGTCACTATTATTGTTTGCTAGAATTGTCATTGCTGCATTGCCTGCAATAATTAAACTAGGAGATTCAGTTTTCTAAAACAAAAACAACACAATCAATTAATACATACATTCAATGAGTAAATAACTATTCAAAGAATAAAAACAACTACCATCCAACCTCGGAGATCCCCTATCATGGAATTATCCAATCGGGGCCTCCATAAGAATTGTACATTAAGCCTAAGCTGGGCATCATTGAAACTCAAATCAGAGTTTGGCGGTAAGTCTGTTAAATCAGATGCTTTTCCATCCACTATAAACTGCGATATAAAAGATTTATACAACTGTCTGATCCTGGCATCTCCAATGAACACAAAATGATTACGGTGGTCCATGAAAGCTAGATACCTCAAACACCTTCGACTGTCTCTGTTACAATAAGTTTTATTTAAAAATATGTACCAGTCTTTGTATTAATACTACATGCACAGACATAGTGAAGCTCTTACGTTTGAGTATAATAATGCATCATACAACCATAAGGCTGCCATTCTTTATCCCCTTTGTATCTTCCTTCTGTTAATAACCACTTACACGAATCACTACCTGTGAGAATTAAATGATGCGAAACAATTAAATTGGATCTTGAATACATAATATCAACGGCACAAAAATATAAATCAAAAGGAAAAGGTTAAATAGATATTTTACCATAGATAAGATGCATTAATCCATGGTACAGTATAAAACATAATACAAGTGCAGTAGCTAACTTCTTAGCACTTGCTACAGTAATTAAACTGATAAAATGTTCTGCTGAAGTCATGAATACTTTATTGTTTAGTTACATTAACGCTGGAAAAGAGAAAATCATTTTTTACTAGTCTCAATTTGTAATCAATTACCAGATAATATGAAAACTTAATTTAAAACCGAAAACGCTTATGTTAATTAGGTGCACTTATATAAATGCATAATCACCTACAGTGTTTTCATGACATTTGAACAGTTTTCTTTAACAAACTATGTTACATCGTAAATAGAAATGTGATTATTATATATAAATTGCACTGCTCGATTATAAGTTTTAAACACTATCGATTTAACAAATAATTCGAAATAAATCACTATAATTACTTTATTTGAAGCATCACTAAGGTTGTTTGGTTCGTAGTAGCAACATTCCCGGCTACATTCATGGCGCGCTATATGCACAAGCAGAATGCATAGAATCTGCAATGCGATCGATTCTCCAAAAATTTTCCGTCTCGAAACTTTAATAAGTGCATAACAGAGGCTCGAAAAATTCAAAATGTTCGCGTGCTTTTCTCGAAATACAGATTTCACAATGGTTTTAGCGGGACAAGTGAAATTATCCATTAATAAGTTATTATTTTGTCAATGAATGTAGATATACAATTTATTTGTTAATCATCCGCTGTTTCATTTAATCGATGAACATAATGTTTTATTTTATCGTATTATTGATAATAGGTAAGTTGTGTAATAGTTCTATTTACAAGTTCGCCACATATATGTATGTACGTATGCATAAGTACATGTAGCGTATCATCTTCGATAGCATTACTATTTTCTTTTCGAATATAGTACGTAAAGTTGAATTTTAAAAAGAATTCGCAACGTTTCTTTGAGTCTTTGAAAATCTCTAAAATCGAGAATCAAATACGGATACTCGCAGTGCGAGTTTAAATTATGTATCTCGTTCTGCACAAAATGCACACAGCGCTATCTCGATCTCGAAAGAAAAAGCAGTAAGTATAGTAACATGTATGCAACAAATAGGAATAAGTGTGAAACTGATAATAATTAAATTTCACGATGATGGTAAGTATACGCAAAGAATTAATGTCGATTGAACAGTGTTTTGTATCTTACGTGAAATGTTTCTGAGACAGACAAGTAGAAATATATATACGTACTTCACGTTTTGATGGAAAACACTTATGGAAATTCGGCTATTTATGGACGTGTTTTAAAACATGGAATTTGTACAGCAGTTAATTTTCCTGATTAAACATCGCATTAAGTTAAAAATAAAGTAGGTGCGTTGTGAAACGTTTCTCGACTTCGCGTTATATACGTACGCGCGTACGTTACAAAATACATAAAACCCGCGGTCTATTTGCGATCGAATCTATCATATCGAACAACCCTAATATCGGTATTGACGGGGGTAAAAAAAAAAAGTGTGTTACATACGCGCCTCAGGCTTCGCTTAGGCACGGCTGTCAAGTTTGACTGATTGATACGGAATCCCTGTTACGACGCCTCGCGACTGTTGTCGAACCGCTCATTTTTTTTGGCAATATGATACGGTACGAAATTTAAGGAGAAAAAATGCAAAACGCCGTCGTCGCAGCAGCATTACATGCTTGAGCCGGAGAATAAACAAAACAAGCGACCCGTGTAAATTGCAATGGACAACGATTATATTTTTCAGTGCCGAACGACATAACGACAATGGCGGCAATGTCCCCGTCGAAGGTAAGTTTATGTCAAAATTCTTTGAACGCTCGTGTAATTTTACGCATCTTTGTTGCACCGTACGACGCGGAATCGAACGAATACGTTGAACGCCCACCACGGTATAGAATGCGACAAAATATCACACTTGTATCAACGAAACGAAAATATTCGGTACCGTTGTCACTCGTCAAAATTTGGATGACGTTTCACGTCAAATAACGCACGCTACCCTTTTGTATAAAGTATATCGTCGTATTTTCAGATCGTATTACTCTTATTTCGTTTCTTAGTTAATGAGCCTTACTGATTAATATAATGTAATATACGTGTTATACATGTTCACAATCGCTTTTTATTTCCGCCTATCGGCTGACGATGTTATAATCGCAATAATCTATTTATATGAGCGTTATATTATCTATAGGTATCACTTAGTGTTAATATTTTTTATTGCCCTCTGAAGTTTCTTTAAATGCCCATTTCTATCCGAAAGTACGACGGGGAATTGTAGCGTTCGAAGTTGAGTCATCGTTACTTGAACTATAAAAATAGGAATGATATTAGGATTAAATGTAGTTTCTAGGTTTCCAATTTGGGTATATTACTAGTTGAAGTATCAATATGAAAATAGTACATAATAACGTATTTTTTTATTTATTATTTCAGCGAAGGCTCCAAAAGGAGCTGATGTCCTTAATACGTGAACCTCCACCAGGTGTACACGTAGATGGCGATCTTGCTGGTCAAAATTTAACACAATGGATTGTTCACATGGAAGGTGCAAAGGGAACTTTGTACGAAGGAGAACGATTTCAGCTGCAATTTAAATTTAGCTCTAAATATCCATTTGATTCGCCCGAAGTAACATTCATAGGTGGTAATATACCAGTTCATCCACATATTTATAGCAACGGTCATATCTGCCTATCAATATTAACCGATGATTGGTCACCTGCATTGAGTGTGCAAAGTGTCTGTTTAAGTATTGTGTCAATGCTAAGCAGTTGTAAAGAAAAGGTAGGAAACTCTTTTTTTTTCTGTTTGCCGATCAAGTATTTATAGGTATTGTTTTACCACAGAAAAGGCCACCTGATAATTCATTTTACGTGTCAACATGTAGCAAAAATCCAAAGAAGACGAAATGGTGGTATCATGGTAAGTGTTAAGTTCTACACACGATTTGAACAATTTAATAATTACTTTTTTATACCGTTCCTTTTATAAGACATAGTATATAGGATTTTTGAATATTTTAATAAACATTTACTTTGAGAAAAGCAGATTTATGTAGCATTTTCTTTTGTGTTTAAACAGATGACAGTGTGTAACAGCAACTGCAATAATCATTAAAAACTTGTCAATGTGCAGTTATTGCTGGACCAAGTGGAATGACATGTTTTGTGTCTTTAATTATTAATGTTTATATATAAGTATTAATGTCTGTAACTATTGAAACTTTCATAGATGAAATTTACTGAAGTAACTTTAACACATATTAAACAAATTAGGTGCATAAGTTAGAAAAGAAAAAAAAAGGCAAAGGCTGCATATTACTTATTACAATAAAGAAGCAATGTGAAATGCGTGAGTTATCCAGTTATAAATTATTATATTCTTCTTAAGAATTAGATATATTATCCCACAGTTGAATAGAAACAAAAAAAGTAGCATAGACTTTGAAATCGCGAGTGCTGAAGAGAATGGTGCACATAAAATATTAATACATGATAAAAGCGTTTTATTATCTTTGTAGGAAATGCGCTGTAAAATGACATCAGATTAATATATAGTAGTAATTACTATTAATAGCATAACACCAAAAACATACAATGTTATACAACTTATTTAATATTTGTCTTAACTGTATACATTTAAATAAAAGGTAAGCGATTATTTTCAATGGATCTCGAGCTATGCAAATATGAATTCAATATAAAAATGTTCAGATCGATCAAGTATGTAATACACATGTAAATTCGATTTTATATTTTAGCATTATTTTAGCAACTATAAAATCAATATTCTTTCAACTGAGACAAGCACAGTATTAAAAACGTTGATATGTACTATTACTATTACTGACTAATAAAATTTAACCTTTTATAGAATTATCGTGAAAAAAATTCATTATAAATTTACCATACATGTTGATACAGTTATCTATGCACTCTATTCAAATAGATGTTGCATCGTGGCCTGTATTTAAGTATGATAAATTAATAATAGGTTAGATTTGTACATAACCTAGTCCAACCTTCAGTTCAACCCGAGAGAAAATTTCATCTCTGATACGGCGACGAGTGTTGCTAACTCTCGACGCGCCACCTAGGTTAGATCGGTAAAGTTAGAATAACTAATTACAAAGAGGAAATAACTGCCAGAAGAAGACTCTCTGCACGACAATGACGCCTCTTGCGGCTAAATCCTGATTCATGAGTTTACCGCTAGATAACGCTGACCTTAAATTCCTGGGCGTTATCATGTGCGATAACATGGTTACCGACGCGCAATCCACATTACATGGTTATATGTAAACATTAATATTGTATTTTAACACAATTATTTTATGTAAGAATCAACGACGAATAAATAAAGACACTGTAATGAAAACACGTAGCTGCGTATATAATTATTAAACCATCCATTTTTCCCGTCCTACTCGTCGTTGAGTTATACTACTGAATTTCGAAATTTTTCGAATTTTCGTGCCACCTCTTTTACTACCATATTCCCCTAATACAACGATTTCAACCAGATGAAAATCGCGTATCGACGCAATAGTCACGTATCGTATTAAGGGACACAAAAGTATCCATCCCGTACTCGCGATGCACCACGGTTCAGGTAATTACGTTCGCGAACGTGTATCCATAGGAATTCGATTAGCCGGAGATTTTTTAAAATGCAGGTAATATGCAATCGGAGAAGCTGATCAGCGCAAATCCATTCTGATTAACGTTTCCATCGCGTGATTGTTAATCTTCGGAACAACAATGAACAGCGTTGCGTAGCAAACCTTGCACGAGCCTTTTCTCCCCGTTCGCCGACTTCCGGTGACCGTTAAACGACATAATCCCTCGGGAACTAATGAAAACCGATTACACCTCGTAACGAGTCCGCCATTACGCGTGTATTCCGGAATCGGTTCACTGTAATAATTCTCGGCGATCGGCGCATTAGAAACGGCAGGTGCGAACTATTTAACGATTCGACAGGGCCGCCACTCGGAACCAATAAATCTTAATTAATTTGCGATAGAGTCGGCCGATTGTGATTTCGAAGAAGAAGAAAAAAACGAAAGAAACAAAGAACAAATGAGCAAGACGAGAGGAATGGGGGAACCAGTTGCGAATAATTTTCCGCGTCCTTCGTGCGGCGAACCCGAGCTGGCCACGTACGCGTACACTCGTTTCGGTTTTATCGTTCGAACAAGTGTAACGAGAAACGAGTTTCGCCGAAGCCGAAACACGAATGCACCGAATCGAGACAGGAATCGCTTTCGGACAATCGGCCGGTATTGGCGTGATTTCGCGCCATTAATCTTGCCCTCGACAATTAACCGGCTGCGGGCCTAACGCAATGGCCGGCTATTAATTACAATCAACGCTATCTCACGCACCGGACCGATACGACGTTTAATCTCGTGCCCGGGGAATTCGATCGCGGCCCAAATTCGTATCGGTATTATTCCCGGCCCTTGTCAAAACCTCGTCCTCGATGTGTTGCCGATCGAATTATCGCCGGTAACGCATGAACGCCTCGGTCATAGGCTTCCTTCGATAACGTCAATCACCGGTCCAAGGAAAATGATAAGAAAAAACCATGCTGGGTTGATTACTTCGCTTTAGCATTCGGGTCCGAAGCAGACTCGAGTATATGTTTCCTCCCGTGCTTCAGAGATGGAGCGATCAGGATGACTTTTGTGGAATTGATGTTTTTACATTTTGTTTGAACTGCTGAAAGAAATTTTGTCATTGGGTAGTAGGGATTATAGGAATTATGGTATAATATATATATATTTTTATTGTTTTCAGAGGGGTTGAAATACACTTACGTACTACTTCCCGCGATCTTTGCAACCCCGGTGAAAAAACCTGCGAGGGGGGCGATTTGCAAGCCGGGATCACCCTCGAAACACTCCCCCTCCACAGATTTTCTCCTAATTGGTTGGATCAGGCCGGAACAATCCTGAGGGTTATACTTCGGCCTAAGGTATAATACATTACAGTGAATTCTCATTACGAGTCAGCGGCAACCTTACAATTTGGAGTCAGTGGAACTACCCACACCACGGCTTAGAGCCGTCTCTCTAAGAGTCAGTCACCAGAACGGCGCAACTGACTTGTAACGAGAATTCACCGTACAGTCAAACCTGCTTTTCTGCGGTCCTTTTCTGTGCGATTTCTGTTTTGTGCGATTTTTTGTATTGATGTTGTAAAAAATTGTTTCTTCTAGCTACTTACGAAGTTTCTGAATATTTTTCTTTGTGTGGTTTCTTTTATGCGGTACCTATCTACCGCACAAAAACTGGTATGACTGTATATCGTACCGTAAATATTTTTTTTTCTTTAAGAGATGAATTTCAAACGGAAACAAGATTCGAAAACGTGTTACAAACGTGTCCACTTTTTCGTGAAATAAGCTCTGTGGCGATTCGATCACCGTTTCCGGAGATACGATCGGCGATACGAACGGCTTATACACAAAGTATTTGTCACACGGTGCGCGCACACCGGTTCAGTTACTATGAATTACGACTCCTGTTCCGTGAGACCCGGCACCATATATTTGATTTAATGAGGTAACAAGTGTACCGCGACTTATAAGAATCCGAACCGGCGATTAATCTCATCCCGATTTCTACCTGCGGTTAGCTTGGACGGATCCTACTTCATTTAAAACGACATCTATTTCGGGGCGCAGCTACGCCCTGCAATGGCTGCCACTGTCTTTCCAATGAGTCCCTCTCACCGTTCATTATTTATGTCTCGGTATTTCTCTTCTTTCAAAACTGCGCCGACCGGTGAAAAATTCTTAATTACATTTAGGAAAGTTGTTTATCGATGTCGCGGGAATTTTTAAAGGTACCTTGGTTGTTGATCTTATTATTCTCGGTAGACCGAGGGGCCTAAACGGACACGGCGTGTGTATGTACAACTTAATCCAGGCGTCGGAGCGGCAATCCGCATCGATTCCGAGGAGAGGCGAGCATGCTCCGAGGCCTAGTATACATAACGAGGTTCGAGGCCGTCGCCCGACTCGTTTTTCCTACCTATCTACTTTTTTCTGGTCGGGGCCCCGGGGGCCCCCGATCCCCTTCTTTTTGGGGGATTAATCACGCGCGTAGAATCCGCCGTGGCTGCCGAACTGAGCGGGCCCCAATCGCGACCGATTGATTCACGGCCCGGGCACCGTTCCAGGCCCCGGGAACCAGGAAGGATAAAAGGTAGAAAGTGACGGAAGAAAAGAGAAAGAGGAACCCCGTGGCCGTGGCGCGTCGCCAAGGGGAGCGCAGGTCCCTCTCGCTAATGCACGCGTTGGTAGCCGGGAGAGGACCGATCGAAGGGCGAAGCGACGGGAGGGGGTCCGGTTCGTTGATTAGCGGATATCTTAATTACTGATTGGCCGCGCGGACTAATTAAATCGTAACTCAATCAGGACCCAACCCCTTTCTGCGCGCCGCGCCGCGCCCCACCGCTGCGATTTTACGACGACGCTGCCCAGACCGAGTGGTTTAGGATCTCGCATACACGCGTGTCCCGGGGTTGTTGCATAAATGATTCGAACGCATCGGGTATTGCACCGGGGACCGTTCCATCGGCTCTCGGGACCCTCCTCTCCTCGGGCCCCACCGCCGTCCCCTTTTTACATCCACGCCAGCTCCTTTTTCCTCGGACCCGATGCACCGAAGCCGCGTCGACCCGGCATTATGTCCGGACCGAATAAAAAGTAACAGTAATTAGTGGTACCTACCACGGCGCACGGTGAACAATGTCGTCTGCAGCCTCCCACTTTCCAATTTCACCAAAGAGATGCGAATTTTCCTTCGAGGAAATTCGTCCTTAGCTTTGCGTTGAAATATTTCTCTTGAAATTTTTGTTCTCACCGCCCTAAATTGTGGCACTCGGCGAGAAAATCAAGTGTGCCAAATTTGGAAGCTATCGGACAACAGGAACCCGCGTCGCATTTTGATTCTTCTAAAATTGTCATGACTTCGCTTCATTTTCGAGCATATCGTTATTTTGGAAGTGTAGCTAAATGTCCCAGACGCATGATGGTTTAGTGCAAGGGGTTAAAGTGTTAACACATGTGATTCGCAATCACGATACAAAATTCAATTCGATCCAGTCCAGAAAATCGCGCCAGAAAATTCGATGCTACACGATAAAGGTCGAATCGTCTTCAACGGGACAAGATCGCGTTATTAAATCTAATCGAATTCACGGTATTAAAGCCGCGAGCAAAAATGAGGGGCATAGGAAAGTAAAAAGTGGTACGGACTGCGACTATCGGCATAAAGACCGGTCGGCCGACAAAGGTTTCGCTCGATGGCGGTCGAGAATGGCTGCGAAAAGATGAGGTCGCAAAGAGGGAGGATCGGATGACGTTTTAATTCCGTGGACGTTTTGAAAGTCAAATGCGTACGACGGACGCTTTATGTCGAGGTGAACGTCGACGGCTGGAATTATGTCATTAGATCCATAATCGGCTGCCGGTGTATAAATTATGTACTCGGGACGCGTCATCGAGATAATACAGAAAAATGGCTTCACCACGGAAGCCGTTGTTGCGAGAGATGAAGACGTTGCCGTGCTGCCCATCGTTATTGGTGTGGCTTCCAACCGCATGAAAGCCCGTTTCTATCTTTTCTCTCTCTCTCTCTCTCTCTCTCTCTCTCTCTCACTCTTTGGCTCTTTCCGATCCACGTAACGCACATTCGTTAGCATGGATAATGAATCACCGGCGTGTCCTCATGCTTCTGTCGCGGTACCGACGAAGAATTCGCCGGTGGGTCGGCGACGACAACGCGGGGAACCCTCCTGCTACGGCCCTGGCCGTTTCGAATACGAATCGCGAAAGAGAAAAAGAGGGACGAGGCTGGAGCCATTAAAACCAGCAGGTACCAGTTCGCCACTCTCGTCTCGTCTCTCTCTCCCTCTCCCTTTCTCCCTTTCCCACTCTTTCTCGGCTTTCTTTCTCTCGCCTTCTGTCTTTCGCGCATTCTTCCCAACAGATTTTCGGCACCGTCCGGCTCGATGAAGTTTTGACTCCGTAATTGTTGTAATGAATCACCGACGATTATTTCCTACCCCGCGTGTCAGCAAAAACCAGGCCTCGCGCCGTCCCCCGAATAAATTCCTCCCGCGATTTACATAGCGTCGGAACGTCGTCGAATCGTTATTGCACTTATGCAGGGCCCGGTGTAATTTGCGGCACTGTCCGAGAGGTGTTTTATTCCGAGGGCACTCGGCCCTGCAGAATCGAAGATTTAAGCAGAGTCGGTTCACTCGGCTGCGTTCCGATTTACGCGGTTCGTCGATGATTAACGAGCTGCAGATTTTGTATTTTAAGCTGAGCAATCCCATACTTCTTCCAATTTATTGTATCGAATCGCTTCGAGGGCACGGTCTTCGTAGATTCGCGATAAGGTAGAGTGACTAGGTTACCGACAAAAATAGATAGAATAAGTTAGACGGAATTTCTGTAGCAGCTCTTATTGGTTACAGTGGCTCCTCTAACACTCGACGAACAACAGTACTTAGCTAGGAAAATGATTTATATTATTTATAAAATTGGAATTCAACAGAGGCGTTCGAACAACTCGTGTGTACGGAGCATCAAGTTCGCCATAATTCGACGCGACATCGCAGCCGTCCGAGACCTCCTCGTAGAACCAGACTTGACAAAGAACCTTCGACGGTGGCGTCGAAAGCGTCTGCGCTTAAACGTCTTAATTAATGTTCCGTCTGACAGAGACGAAAGACCGGTATCGGCGAGCCGCGAATTTCATAACAGATTGGCGTATCGTTGACGGTCGCGGCCTCGAAACTGACGTTCTTTCTGTTTATAATAGCGATCGTTTCATCATCCGGATTGCCTTCGGCGGGACGTTTAACCGCTTCGCGCACCGGTCAATTAATTACGGATGGTCTGCATTAATCTCGGCAAATTGGCCGAAATCGTCGACGCGGAGAGCTCGGCTCACGGCGCTCGCCTATTCGCCGGGGCTCGCGCCGAAATCAATTTGTAAAACAGACGCAGATATTTCACGGACGTTGCCCGGTGCCCTGCGGTTTCGTTAAAATGCAATTCAAACCCTCCGGTTTCCATGAATCCCCTTAACTGATGCCAGCGGGCCCATAAAGCGATTCGCGATATCATCATCGAGTCGCTTGCGAGACCCGAAATCTCCGCGGTTCTGATCTGCAAAATTGCGATTAGAAAATACAAAATTACAAGACACAAAATATAAGTGACAAATTTTTTTATGTTAACTTTTCCGTGTAACGAGTGCCAATGCGATGGACAAATTATTTTGGCAAAGCTTTTAACCCTCAGAACTCGAACGGCGACTGTAAGGAGCCACTAAAAATTGCTGTATCATTTTTAAAAATATTGTTTACATTATTAAGTTTGTTTCAATGTAATCAATTATTAAACATTTCAGTATTGTACGAGTAAATTGCATCATTTTCGTATGCATAACATGAGAAAAAATATATAGAAGGGAAATATTCTAGGTCGGAAGAAATGTTTCGTTTTGGAGTTAAAATAGCTTCGAGTGCAAAGGGTTAATACTCCACAATGGAAGTAAAGGTTCTAATTAGAATGTTATACTAGCTGATTCTCTCATTGAAACGTGCAGCAACGCCTATTCAATTATATTTTGAAAAGTGTTCTTTTCCTTGTTGTTTGACCTCTCGTTTAGGAATTAATTTCACAAAGATGCTCTTGTTAGAAATTATTCTACACATTTATTTACTCGTGTATATAATAAATAAGACGCAGCGCGATTATTCAAGGGATGGGGACCTAAAATGGTTTCGACATATCTCAAGAGGGACACGACTATAATTTTAGGCACAAGCTAAAGCACAAGTTCGAAATAAATTGGTTGATGAAACAAGGGTTGAGATGTATCATTGTCATTGGAGGGCCTGAAGAATAGGCCTCTGCGCCTCGTAGATCGCTCGACAAGATGCCTCTGTAAGTTCCTGCTCCTCGGGCGTGTAAGGATGACGTAGGAACGATTGTATGCCGTTCCTGCCCACTATGCAGGGCAAGGACATGTACACGTCCTTTTCCAAACCGTGCCGGCAACCCTGCAAGATGGCCGACATTAGAGTACAAACACCTGCAGAAACCCCGTTCAGATAAACGAGTTTTTCAATGAAAACACGTTGTATAAATAAAATAAAGAAGTTCTAAAAATCGACTTTTACTATTCTTATTCCGTAATTAAGACTGAACGCAATTTCTTCAAAATTGTCCTTACATATCATCTGGTAAATTAACACATCTAACTTGACAGGAAGACTGAAGTCGTTTGGTCAGATTTCAAGTGTGTGCCATCAATTATGAGACAGTACATATTAAAAGAACATCTACATACTAAATCTACATGCTTATTTTTACAGGGAAACCAAATTAGCTCGAATACCCGGCTCCCCTAAAAAAGCACACGAAAGAAACCACGAGGACCGTGTAAAGAAAAATAGATTAGACTAGGTCAGGCCACGATCACGACAGTTAAGGATTAACCTGCGATTTAAGAGGCTTTAGGAAATCTGAAAAAAAGAGTCGGAAGGGCGCCACGGTAGAGTCCCGCAGCTGGTTAAGAGTTAACGAATCTCGAGACCGTGTAACACGTTTTTTTCTTTCCTGGGGGCCTCCAATCTTCCAAACAAACACAGAGAAATCTCGAATAAAAAATGAAAACATGATTCCGTGTCACCTTCAGATAAGCCGACACTGTGATGCAGATACACGTGTTCCGGACAACGGCGTCCACAACTTCGGCAGCGCAGACACCAATGCCCCAACTGCGATAACCTTTCCTCGAGATAAGATCGCTGTCGGAATCGAGAACTTTGGCGTGCAGGTCGCCCCAGGCCTCGGGATCCGCTTTGCTACCAATGTCCTTGTTGATGTCCTTCAGCTTGATCCCCATCACCGACACCGCGGACCAAACCGGCACTGTCGACCAAGCGGACAGTCAAAAGCTAATCCCTGTGTCTTGTGACGTTTGTCTGACCAACTATTTTTCATGTTGTCTTTTTTTGGGATATTAGAAATCTCAGATATCGACGTTTAAGACAATCGAGGAAAGGATATTCCTATACTATTCTTTTTTTTTTTTTTAAGGATATTCTTATTTCTAGTGTAATCGAGTGTTTTACCAGACGTTGGTCCGTTCTCGCAGATCACCGAAGCTTGCACCGCGTTCGCCGAAATTCCAAGCTTCTGGGCGACCAAATACTGAAGCCTGCAGCTGTCCAAAAATGTGCCGAGGCCGATCACTCGTTGCGGAGGGAAGCCCGAAAGCTTCATCGCCGCGTACGACAGTATGTCCACTGGAATGCGCAAATGGCGTCGTTACTCGGACGCGTGCCGATCGACGTCGATCGGCAATCTGTTTCAGGGTAAATACCGGGTGTGGTTACGATCAGGAGGACGCTGTTCGGCGCGAATTTGCACACGTTGGGCACGATCTCCTTGAAGATATTAAAATTTCGCTCCAACAGAGTGTCCGCGTCCTGCTCGTCCTTCGCGTTCTTGTCGCCCACCGTGAACACGCACACTGTCGCGTCTCTCGCCATCGAATAGTCTGGTCAATTTAATACACCGCGATCATCGATCAGGAAACTTTCACAACCGACTGGCGTCGATGCCGAGTTCGATTTTAGCGTGATATAGCGCCGCAAAAATATTCGACGCGCATCTTTTTGCCTGTTCAATTGTTCAGTTTCAAGGGGTGAAGATTTGCCTCGGAACACGTCACACGTTTTAACGCTACTTTTGGAACTTTAAAAAGCACATTACCAAATGATTGAAACAGCGCGTACGCGGCGAATTCGTTATTATTAAAGTTCCGTTTTGTTCAGTTTATTATTGTTCAGTTTCAAGGGGTGAAGATTTGCCTCGGAACACGTCACACGTTAACGCTACTTTTGGAACTTTAAAAAGCACATTACCAAATGATTGAAACAGCGCGTACGCGGCGAACTCGTTATTATTAAAGTTCCGAATGAAATGTAATTCTTAATTGCGGTCTTGTAACAGGTAATTGTACATTTGAAACTGCTTTTAATGACCGCGTTGAGAGCCGCTAACGCGACCGCGTGCACACAGGCGAGACTTCTTGCCGCGGCGGCCTATCTCCGAAGGTATTTAATGAACCGTGTTTTTCATCGGGCATTTATCTTCACCATATGAAATTGGACGAGCGGGGATATTAACTGGCGCATGAATATTTCCCGGAGCATTATGCACCGCTAAAAATCCGTGAAGTCCCCTCGTAAATCGATCGTCCGAAAGCAATCTAATAAGAGATAAATTTCTTGCGGACCCGGTTTCCTAAATCGGTTTGCATAAAGGTCGGCGGTCGGCTAACGACGATTATCGGTTTACGAGAGGATGAACATTTTATGCGAGAACGCGAGTGTGCGCTTCGGGTTCAGGGTCACCTTTCGTGCCGATGATCCTCGGATTCCCGAGGAACGCAGCGGCGTGGCCGATGTCCTCCGCTTCCGCTTTCGCCAGGTCCTCATTCAGGTCTATGAACACCAGCTCGGACGCCAGACGCTGCAGCAAATCCGTAGAAAGAGAGAGCGAGAGAGAGGGAGAGAGAGGGAGAGAGAGGAGAAAGGAGAGAAATGACGATTATAAAGGGTAATTAACGGGAAATGGCCGCCGCGCCGGCTCCAGGCAGCGGTTATTACGCACTCGGAATCGTTACGCAATCAAGACCCCCAGGAAGCGCATTAAGGATCTACGGGTGCGCAATCGATCGCGCCATTCGAGCGATCCCTTAATGCGAAGGGTCGTTAGGATTTGATCGCCTCCGTTCGCGCGCGAGAGATGGCTTCACGTGCCCTCGTTGCGCGCCATCAAACGCCGACCAAAAAACCGTCTCAATTTTTCATGGGATTCAGGTTTAATTTAGTAAAGGCGCTTTCAGCTCCGCGCTCGTTAACGAAAGGAGAATTAAACTTTTAATAACACCCCACATATATTATGCTCGCGCGTCTAAAGTGTTTATGCCACTACGCGGTGCGATTGCTTCACAAATTTTTAATTCGCTTTTTACGCCGACGCCACCGCCGCCGCCGCCGCTGGGATAGAAATAGTTTTTCGTTTATGGCGGACGCTTCTATACCTCTGATCGCCTTGCACACTTTATCATTTCACCTCATTAACCGTTTATGGACTTCCGCCGAAACGTCAAAAATTATCCCTTCCCACCGATTCGACGGTTGCTCCTCGTGCGAACGCGTCGAGCTGCCTGCGCGTTTATGGCAAAAATGGATAGGGGGAAATTGAGTATAGTTACCGACGTTGGAAAACTTCTAACGGTGTGATGAAAGCATTTTTTCGCATGTAGTTTTTGATGAAAAAATAAACCAAGGGGAGAATTTTTGAATGTTCCTTTTTGTGGAAATGAAATGAAAATAATATGCAACTTTTCTGCAGGTTAGTGATTTACTGTTTTGTCGTAAATATGTCGTAACTTGACACACAATTTTTTAGAATCATAAGCATCAAAGAAATCGCAAGAAAATTACGGGAGCATTGGCCAGGAAATATTAGAATGTTTACCAGCAGACAAGCATAAATTAACTTGGGCTCGGTTATTTCTCCGCAGCGGATGTTATGCATTCATGACAAAAATGAGCGCACCAAATGCAAAATACTGAAACATTCACAGAATCTAAAGATACCGTTGTACTGTCTTCCACTTCAACAAATTATTAAGAAAAGAAACACTATTGATACGGACAAATTTTCATTTCAAAACAGAGTGGGGATATTAATGAAAACAACGTCCAATACTGATTGCAACATAAAAGAGAGTTCAAGCGGTTTAACAAACATTTTTGAGCACCAAAACTCGCGAGATTTCAGGTCACTTCTGTTTCGTGTTACGCCCACTGAAACTTAATTTATGAACGGGGGTGTAACATGTCTTCTGTATGGCGTAGCATGATTTCCCGTTGGCCGGTATCTGTTCCCATCATCGGGGATCCATCATACCTCCGGACGTTTTTTCTCTGACACAGATCTCGGATCGGTAATCACTCATAATCACGGTCTAATTAGACCGGTGAACAAAAAAAAATAATAGGATATCCTTTGTCCGTGTGTGCCACGTGGACAGGACGTATCCATAGCGAATAGCTATAGCAATGGCACGTCGCTCGCGCGAGAGAGCAGATGGACACATTTTTCTTTGACAGATGGCGGTTTCACACGTTAAGACAAACCAGCGGCTACCTAACAGAAACGGCTTCTTAATATATTACGTTACGCCCTTGTGCTTCCAATCTGTTATTGTACACCGCTTAATCACCATACTTCATCAAGCATGACTTCCGCAGCATGCATAATATCCCAGCTGATGAAGTTTCTTCGCAGCCCCCTGGCCTGCCTTCTTTTTCTCCCCTTCTTCTCCTCTTTCTCCCCCTGCCCCCCAATCTCGCCCCTCCGCCGTAATGCCTTGCGTGTATCTCGCGATGATATTGAGCGGTAATTAACTCGCAAACTCTCGGTGTATACTTTATAACGAGATTTTTTCATGATCCGTGACCGGCGATAACGCCGCGTCGGAGAAAGTGATGCCCCGCGGAATTTTCTCCGACCTGCCAGTGTTACGTAATGTTCGCAATTTCCGGTTTATCTGATCCGTGATGGTGCACAGTGGCCGAAACGATCTTATCAGTTGCGCAAAACCTTAAATTTCAAAGCGCTCAGAAAGAATCACCGCCGAACGATAAGTAGACACGGCTTGGAAGGTGTTATGATATCTATTTCGGTTCCTGAAATTACTACAAATAGCCTCTACTACTTATTCATGTATCATTTTATCATGCAACTCTTGCTAGCATATTTGTCGCGTTTTTCTGGTTGAAACGAGTCCAAACATGACACAGTTCGGCGCATGTTTAACAGAACCTCGATTATCCGAACTGGCGACACCTGCGAAAGTCAAGACCAATTTTCATGAAATGTTCTCTGTGAATCTACGAAACACATTTTTTTTTTCAATTCTTGTTGCAAATCAGAAAGCAACTTTTACTACTCTTCTCGCAACTCGGGTCGAGCGCAATTTTTCCCAAAGTGTTTAAAAATCATCTATCCAGCTTGGGAGAAAAGCTGAAGTCGTTCGATCCATTTCTAAAATAATTATTCCGACTTAAAGCGTGCGCTGTCGATTATGAGCGTGACTGTCGAGATGTTGCTGGAGGCTTCTATCGAGTATGCACTCGGTCGGATGAAATAATTTTGTCCATCCAGGAACCAGATTTCGATCACTATGCGACGGCGTTCCGCGCGGATCCTAGCCTCTCTCCCATGCGGTTCTAGTTACCTAGTTGCGTTTCACCCTTGGTTAGCCCCGTCCTTTCCGCCTCGGAGAGCCGCAGACCGATCACTGGACACCGGGAGAGCCTAAGCGACACTCGATCTGTCGCGCGGTTTTATTATTCCCTCGGTGGACTGTCTTTGATATTCTATAAGTGTCTCAATCCACCCGCAAGATATTGTGTTCTGTATACTTGCTCGACACGAGGCAGGCAATTAGCCGAGCCGAACGGGATTCGATGTCTTTTTGCGCGCGCTGCGCTCGGAACCTGTTCGCAAGTGCACCGGTGCAATTAGCCGCGAGAGGCTACCCACAGTAAAATTTAGAATGTCTCATTCCACCGATATTTTTCTCAATTAACTCACACAATTTTTATTTCTGCATGCTCGCCAATCGTGAGAGCCTATTTCTTTCTGTCTTCCTAAGACTGTTATGATTTTATGCAATTTAAAGCAATGGACAGAAGGATTTAAAAATATCAATGTACTCAGCTAATTAACATCATCGGAGAGAGAATGACATTTCTATTTATGCACAGAATTTTTATGTTACATAAACATCCACAGTATAATTATAATAATGTTTTAACTTACAATTAGTTGAATATTGGAGAATATTTTTCTTATGCCCCCCACAGAAGTCGATAGGAAATCTATCTACAGATACTAATATTCCAGAGATCGACGATGAAGACTATACCGATATTGTTCTAGAAGATCCACCGATCGCGAGCGATCGCGGTATTTTGTCAAGGTGATCAGAACTCCGAACCACCGTGTCTCCAGGACGAAATTGTGCTCATTTGTCGGGAGAGAATTGCGAGCGGAGAGGCGCGCGTCAAATGGGAGAGGCAGAAGGAGAACTGAAAAATAAAGTGGGCTATCTCGGGACGAGATTTGGAGCAGGAAGCGGTGGACGGAAGACCCTTCATCGTCAGTGCCGACCTGCGAGAGATGGTTTGTACGATTTAATGCGGCCCGACGGACATGACATGTTACAACGGGTCGAGGAACGACGAGAACAAGAAGAAGATGAACGTCTTATGCAAGTACTACCGAGAGAGGAACCTGGGCGTAGTAGGTCTCTCCGCAAGGTGGACAGTCGAGCCTTTGGAGATGGTACTGGAACGGAACGCGGTGGTGTGCCTCTCGCGATCATCTCGTTGATGCGATCAGCCAACTGCCGGGACGAGGAGAGCAACCGCACGGTTCGCTATCCTCGTCTCCATTTTCCTTCTCACCTCCTTCTCCTTGTTCATCCTCGACTGTTCTTCTTCGTCGATCGCCGCTGCGGTTCCAGGCCATCTATCCCCCTTATTGGCACCGGCGGACATTTTAGGCTCGTTTAATGAGTTCGATGACTCCTCGATGGCTCCCCGACGCTTTCAATACTCTTCGGCCTCTCCCGAACTTTCCTTCTTCATATTTCCCTTCCTCGTTTCTTGTTTGACGAAACTTCTACTTCTAACGCTTATATCACCAGATGTTCGCATAATCTCGTCAACTCATGACCAGCGCGCGCTAGATTGAACCTTCCTCTTTCGAATGAGCCCTTTCCCAGCGAAAAATATTCTCATATAAGGGCGAAAAGTTGAGGCGCGTAATACCATTTTTCCCCTATTTTTGCCGGTAACGTAGTCACTCTACCTTATCGCGAATCTACCTTGAAGCGGTTATCATCACTTTCAATTATTATCACTTTGGTGGTACAGATCTGTAAACGATGTGTAAAGGAAGGTGCTGGCTCTGTTCCTATGGCCGCGACATTTATCATCCATGTCTCGGCGACATATGTAGAGAGATCACTGTACTTAAGAATTGCGATCGTCGTCTGTAATCCTGTCGCGACTCCGCCAAAAAAGTCCGAAGCGAAAAGTTGGAGGTTTCGGTTTGAAGAAGCGAGTCTTTTAAACCAAAATCTGTGGGTTTGCATTGCTACTTCCCGAAGGAACCTGGGTCGCACGCACGAATAAAAAAAGACCGAAGGTTAGAATGAGCGGAACGCGATAAGGGCAGGGTGTCCCTGTGGAAGGGTATGGATTTCAGCTTTCCTTCTCGGTGACTAACATAAATCAGTCCCGGGACGATCCTGCGGGGGCGTCCTACGTGTAAATGCTCGCGTTACGATCCGATAACGAGCGAAAAGAAGCACGTTCCTCTTCTACTCCTGTCCCTTCCATCCTTCCTCTTCCTTTTACGTCCCGATCCTTTGCCTGTCCCCGTAGCCGAATTCCCTCTTCTGGTCTTTCGTGGATCATTTGCATAATAGCTTTTTTTGGGGCACGGACGCAGAGCGTTCACATTCAGCCCGAGGCGGTTGCACACACGTGCGAACATTCTTTTCGCTTCTAGTCCTTTGTCGAGCATGATTCCAGAGTCCCTTGGAGTACATAAACCGAGGCGAAGATCCCCTCTGGATACTCGTTCGTCACGTGCTCCGCTCGTCAATATTTGTCGTCAAAATTGCTTGGGAAACTATTTTTATCTCAATTTTAATCGTTAAATAAATCAGTTTGTTACAATCTGAGCTTTTTGAGTTTTCGAACTGCCTTGAGAAAAACGAACAGCCTTCCTACGGTTTCCTGATACAGTTATTGAGATCTTAGACGACCCTTCCTGATTTCATTATTTTACAATTCTATAACAAGCACAGTAGCTCAAAGTTTAACGTAGTTGATACACACAAAATCCCATCTAACAATAATAAGCAACAGTTTTGGATTACCAGATTATAGAGTGTCATACAAATTCTGACAGCTAAATCCAGTGAACTAAAAATTCCAGTGAAACTCGATATTTTTACTAACAGGTCTTTGGTATTTAAGGATTTCTTATTTGCCTAGTTCCGTTTGTTAGTTTCCCTTTTAGATCAGTGGTTGTTAACCCTTTCAGTGATCGGCACCCCCTTGAAAAATGTATCTCTGTTTCTCCATTTAGAAAATTACATCAATTTCGAGATAGTTTATTCATTGAAAAATAAATTTGGAAACCTCTCTCGCACCCCAGGGTGAGAACCACCGCTTTATTACTCAGCGATCTAAATCAGTAGGATTCAGACTAAAATTGTAATTTAATAGATTTCGAACGGTGTCCAAGAGTGTTCACGATCGGAGAAGAGGTTAGGGACAGAACGGACATTTTTCACGAACCTTGAAGAGGATAGCAATTCCGACAGCAACGCCGGTATAACCGCTGCCGACGATTACGATTTTCACGCGATGGCTGTCCCCGAAATCCTCCGCTTGTTTCGTCAGCAAAAACTTTGCGGTGTTCCCGGCAGTGTCGGTCTTCTTCTTCCCTGCAGACATCGTCAACGACTCCAATCTGCGGAATCGGACGGGCACATCCCGAGAAAACTGAGGGGGCCAGAATCTCGACGAAACAATTTGAAATCTTCCTACGCTATTTTGCGAATTTGGACTCCATGAAATCGAATAACCAAAGCGAAGGCTCGGACATCATCGGTCTCAACGTTTGAAATTATCTGCGAATGAAGATGCACAGGGTGTCCGTTTTCTCGCAACCATTTTCCGCCAAAATGTTACAAAATAATAAGTACCATTCCATATTAGGTGTACCGATTAATTTGCGACTCTCAGAATCAACTAGCACTAACATTATTTTACACCCAAATCTTTTATCCACCAAACGGGACATTTAGTAATTATTTCACCGGTAGCGGAGACTCGCCTAATCGAGCATCCGTGACGAATTGTCACGCAACGAAAAACACAGTTTATACCGTATTCGTAAACGCCGTGAACACCATAATGAGATTACCGCGCTTTTGTCTTGTATAACACGATCGACCACGTGGAATCGGCCCGCAGCTGTCGAAATCGCGCAGGTGGCACAGATCGCAGCCGAACGCGCTTACGAATTTCAATTTCCGGTTACGCGGGGAGAGCTTTCGCTATGATCGCTTAGGATCCGCTTACTCGCAACACCGATCTAGCTACGAACATTAAATTGCCGGCAATTTGCCATCACCTATCTGCTTAACTTCTTCGGACACGTGTCATTATCCAGCACATTTGGCTACAAAGTGTGTAATTACGGGAATGCGGGTTACAGATTACCGGTTGCAGATTAAATAAAGTAATCCGACCGATTAGACCAAATTAGGGCGGGGACGACGGCGATCGCGGCGGCTGACGGCGAATCCGACTACAAATTGGTGGAAGGACAAAGTCCACGGTGTCCCACGGTCTTTGTACAGTTACAATCTTTGAACGCTTCCGAAGATTTCATGGCAGCCATAGTTACTCAATTCTTTGAGATCGACATTAACGACGCGTCGCTGTTGTGAATTTTTATCTCGTAAAGCAAATTCCATTTGTGAGGTCCGAGGCCCCACTAAAAATTGCTGTATCATTAAAAATATTAAATTTATTTATATTTAACAAATGACTGGACATTTAGATATCGTACACGTAACTTGCACCAGTTTCGTAATTATCGGCAGTGTTCGAGTTATACAAACTGCTTTTCCCTGCGCGAGAAAAATTCGGACGAACCGAAGAGAGTGCTAATTGAGCTTGCGTCGATTACCGTCTAATTTTCGCGACGCCCGCTGCGCGCTGATTCGAGAAACATGGCGGGACAGTGCGGCGTATTATCGCACACGTCGAAGATCTATGAGCCGGGGCTGGGAACGGCGCATAATATGACGCGGAATGGACGGACAGTGATTCGCGATAGTTTTCTAGGAAGTCGATTCCGAGGTGTCATTTATTACGGCGATCGAAGGCTCGGCGCGGGGAACCGGTCGCCAGGTGCGCGGCTCGTTATTGATGAAGACGCCTTTCTAAAATGCTGCTTCCTCTCCCTCCGTCTCCGGCGGCCGCAATTTCCGGTAGTACTTCTCCGGCCCTCCTCTCCGCCCCTCTACGCCGGCTCTCGCTCCTCCGGTTCTATCGTTGCGGCTCACTCCTCGGTATCGTTTTGCGACTCCTGCAGGATCCCGCATTCCCGTAGTACGCCTCGGATGCTGTCGGCGCACGTCTGCACCGCGGCCTTCTCCTGCTCGGACAGCTTCTGTCTAACAGTGCAATACACACCTTCCCGGCCGATCACGCACGGCACCGACATGTACACGTCCTTGTCCGTCCCGTGGGCGCAGCTCTGCGCACAAACATCGATTAAACGCAACCGGAAATCGGCGCGCTGCCCGACCGCGTCGGCAATGCGCCTCTCATCGCGAGTGATTGGTACCGCGAGCCCTCCGAACAGGGTTCCCTGTCGTTTTGCTCTGTACACAGTGCGCGTGATTTATCTGGAAACGCGTAAACGCCTCGGGAAATATAAACGATGCGACCGAAGTTTTCGGACGTACTGTTGTCGGGTTTTTATTAACATGATGCTAATGTTCGCTCGACTTTGCAATGACCTTTAACCAGTTGACTGTGATTAATACTCGTCGATCCCAAACTCTATTGCGGTGCAATTAACGTTAATGAATTGTTACATTCTTATCGAATAAAAATGTAATTCTTTCTCATTTAGTAATTCTTTCGTCATTGCTTGATTTTTAGGTTTCAATTCCACGGTTAACTGGTTAAGAGATTTATAACGATCACGTTAAAATTCTGTCGACAGAAGCCTCTATTTTTCAATCGCATAGCGGACATTTAGACGCTTCCGTGAATTATGCACGCGAGGAAACAAGATTTTATGAAACAAGACATTTTGTAAAAATTCTTGTCGCAGTTTACGAGGAATTTTGATAGCCTTACGTGTATGTGCGTTGACGCCGGCAGGACAACTTTCGTGTTCCTGACAATGGCGTCGACGATTTCGGCAGTGCAGAGTGCGTGTCCCCAGCAGTTTAACCCCTTCTTTTCGTCGAGCTGCTTGCCGCTGGAACGTGACCGATTTGTTTTATTAATTATTGTACTTCTTTTGTCGTTTCCGCGGTGTGAAATAGAAAACCGTCCTTTCGCATCAACAATGCGTATTCTCGCCGTGGAAACTGTTCTTTAACACTGTAGCTGTAACGTTGGTAAAATATTGGTGTAATTGTTCGGACGAAATATTACGTGCACTCGGGAGGAGTCTTTACAATGTTGACTGTAAGATGATACTCAAGTGAACTGCACAGGGCAGGATTACAAACCTGTTTTTTACAGCCTCGTTAATTTCGTACCATTTTTCGGGGTCATCTGGTTCCCCAATCCTGGGGTTTATGTCGCGGAGTTTCATACCCCCTACGTGGATGCTTGACCATACAGGGACTGAAAAATAATGAATTCCTTTTGCACTCTAACAAACTCGTGGGGACCAATCTTTACAGTTATTCACGTATAAGATGACGACAATGCTGACGAGAACATCGAGTTTAATTGCTCTTGTCCTGACACAATTTACTGTAATTTTAATACTGCCTACAATAGTTCTACTCTGTCGATCGTTCGCAATAAATTATTGCCTGTGAAAAACAGGGTCTGACCTTTTCGAAACAACCAAAAATGCCATTCAGGCCAAATAGGCTTCGTCGTCAGCTTAAAATTCGTTTTACAGTTTTGAGGAGAGCTTGAAAGCGACTTTATCGAAATAAACTTGCTCCGATCATGTATCGCTCACGACAGAAACATCATTTCAGAAAAAGATCAAGCCGCAGAGTACCTGCCATATCCCCGTGAGCACCAATCGCCATGCAGTTAACAGAGCTTCTGGCGATGTTCAGCCTCCGACTGACAATATCCTGGAACCTAGCACAGTCGATCAGTGTGCCCGTTCCCAGGACACGATTAGACGGAAAACCCGAAAGTTTCCAAGTGATGTAGGACATCACATCCGTCGGCTGTGTTACCACCAATATCACGGACTTGCAGGCGAACTTTGCTATGGGCGGGACGATGGCCTTGAACGTCTTGATGTTGTGCTTCACGTTCGGCTCCTCACCGGGTTCTGGTTCGCTTGCGCTGATTATCACCACCGCGGACTCTTTCACCATGCTAATTTCTTTCGTAATAAAATCATAGATTACTTAGAACGATCTAGAAAAATCAGTTTCACGCGATAGAAACCTCTAGGGAAACTCATGACTAGATAGCGGCTTTGCGAAATTTCTTTAAAATAAAAATTAATATTAAAATTTTAATTTATTTTTATTCCATTTCTTTTCTCCTAATACTACTCATAAGCTAAGTTAGCTAGGGCTCAGGATCTTCCGGGACCCAAGACATTTCTCTGCCAATATTTCAATTAAAATGGTCACTTAATTCATTTAATTTTGTGATGTATGCTGGACCACGCTATTTGTAAAAAGTTTACGAATAGCTTCGAGTGCAAATTGCATCTCGTTGTGTCATTGTAGCCCCGCAGTTCGAAGAGGAAAACGGTCTGGGCGAATATTTATGCGCTCCGCATCCTCCGGGGAAAGGATACTCGGAAAATTGTTAAGAATCAGTTGACCCGGACACCTTTCGTCCGCACGATGAAATCATCGGAAGCTGATGGCATACAAAGCACCGGATAGGATCGAATGCGCCGTTTCCACCGAAATCCCTTTCGTTTCACGGGGCGAGATGCGACGATAAGGGCGCGAAGAGCCTAACACAGTCACGGTAGAATGAAAAACCGGAGATTTTAGTTAACGCCTTTATAAACGGCGTGTAACCGCGCAAGCGCAGCTGCGCCGACCGCGAGATTATCCTTCTCTCTCTCTCTCTCTCTCTCTCTCTCTCTCTCTCTCCCCCTTTCTCTTTGTCCGCTCTCCACCTTGGGTAGCGATGATGTTCGAGATAAATTAGGCGGTAAAAAGTCGACTCTGTTCTACTTGTTCCGGTAATTGCTACCTCGGATGGGCTCAGATTAAAGGGGTGCAGGCCTGGTGTTACACGGACGGCAGTGTTACAAACGTAGGAACGAGTGTACGAATTACGAAATTACACAACAAACATAATGCGCGAGGCCGGCATCCAGCGGGAATCTGAGCAAATAATTCTCCCTTGAACATCAATTTTCGGCGATCGCCGGCGCGGAGGGAGGATGATCGGATACATCGGATACAGATTTATTGGCCGGGCGAAAAACTCGTAAATTTCACGGCATCGGGCGAGATGAAGCGCAATCAGACGGAATCGAGCTGCACCACACCGCGATTATCCGGCTTAATCGGAAGATAAAGGATCACGGTGTATTAAAAACATGTATTAAAAACGTGAAATATTAACATGTTAGCGGACAGTGTCCTGTGTGCCCGGCGATCACGTTCTCCGATCCAAAGAAAATCAAAGAAATTTTGTATACATCGCTTTTTCGTATTATAATGAATAGGGTGAGAGGCAATTTATTCGAAATTACAAGGTTCGATTCTTCGAAGCCCCGTATTATGAAACAATATTGACGATGTTTGAGCAGGTGCGTGGTTTCGAGAGAAATTTTCGAAGAACTGTTACCACAGAGAGACTTGTTTGCGCACATGTTAACAATGAAAAATACTGTTGCATATATGCCACAAGAATAACATAGAACGATCGCTAGGAAAGACATTATTAATTCAATCGATAAATTTCCTCGTTTCTTTACCGAGTGTAACGTGATGCAACGCATTATACTGTTATCTGGAAAGAGTCAAAGAGTTAGAATACTTTTTATGACTCGGACGATCAAGATTGAGATGGTCAAAACGATTTTCTAGAATATTCCTCGTTTAACACTAGAACTACCGAACCAGTCAAAATGGCTGGTGAACGATTTCTTCTTTCAAGATTACTGAAACTACGAAAACGTTTTCATCAGAAATTGTTTAATATATCTCTTCTTTGGAGTACATGTTACTATAAAAATCGTATGACACCCGAGCAAATTCAATCTTGCTGTTATTACAAAGGGATAAGTCTAAGTCTAAGTTTTTAATATAAAATAATTGACTTAGAGGGGGTGGTAAAAAAATAGTTCAATATTAAAAAAGATAAAAAAGTGACAACAGCACGTGGTGTTCCCAGGCGGTCACCCATCCAAGTACTAACCACGCTCAACACTGTTTAACTTCGATGATCGGACGAGAATCGGTTCTTTGCAGTGTGATTTGACCGTTGCCTCTAGAAGTCGTTCGGCAATGAATGATGAAGAATTTATTTTCCATAATACCGCACGCAGAAAACAAAATTTACGAAGGGCACATTGGTTTTCAAAATCATCGTAATTCCACGAGTTCTCTTAGGAATTGCCATTTTGCAAAGTTTAACAGAACTTAAGGGCCACAGAAAACTGCATTTAGAATTAAAATCTTTCGACCACCATATTGGAGATTCGATAATGACTTGTCAGCTGATGCAAACGCATAGAAAGTGATGGAGATTACGTCGCATAGTAGCGTCTCTACGAATTAATTTGTACAATATGTACCCAGCTAATAATATTTAGTAAGCGAAACCCAGCGCAACTGGGGCCGCAAATCGAGGAGGCACAAATTTTTCGAAGACCCTAATCGTGGTGGGTCCGCGAGAGATTCTCCTTTCGAGACGGTGGTTGGAGTCGCATTGTTGCGAAAGGGCCGAGCAAGCAAGCATCCTTTTGTTCCGAAATTCCCGAGCAAGGTGGCATATCTTTTACAAGCGGCCATTTTACATGGCCGGGTACGGGGACCGCAGAGAGACAGGCGGACGCCGAGAAAGCCGAAAAAAAATGTATCTCGCGGAGTCGATCACGGCCGAGATAAATAAAGAGTGCGACGAAATTTACGAGCCTGCCGGTGGAAAGCTCGGGGAAACGCTGGTTGGGCCGCGTGTAAGCACGCGGCGATGTAGATGAGCGCCGAGATTAGGGGACAGGGGCCCCGAGAAAGGATCCGGATCTCGGAACTCGCTCCTAACCCAAAACTCATCGTCCCCCCCCCCCCCCTTTTGCGACCATTCTTTCCGACCCGTTGCACGTCGGCAGAGGTCCCCGTCCCCCCGTAACAGCCCGATCCGACGCGACGGCTCATCCTTTAAAACAGTCCCCGATCGGGCCCAACGATCATCGGAACGATGCTCGCCGGGCTCATCAGTCCGAACGTATCAATCCAGGATTTTTCGGGCTACGCCTAGCAGATCCTGATCGCTCGATCGCGGACACGCGGAAGGAATCGTTTCGGTGGCCCCGAATCATCGCTTCTGGACACCCGGCCCCCCTTTTTCGCGGCAAGTAGGCCGTGACGGGACGAACGCGTGACTCAATTCTGCCATACTCTTTGCCCACGGACCCTCCTAGTTCCGGCACTTTAACCGGAGGTCACGGGTTGTTTGTCGAGCGGCACACGGTACCGGAAATCGGCTTCATCGGAGCACGCGAGGAAAGTTCAGGCAGCGGTGTGTGAAATTAATTCGAATAATTTCTCATGCGGCCTCTTGTTACAGCAATGCATTTGTGGCGCAAGTCAAAATTCCAAACTTTGCTCATTATGTATTGCGTCGATCGATTTTACTAATCGATTGATTTTAGCCGTTTCCCAAGCTGATGCAAAATTAATTTGTGACTCAGCAAGGCTGATGTTAACACGTACACGGACGGTAAAAATTTCAGTGAGCTGCAAAAATAGGCAGGCAATTTTTCTTGAAACTATAGTTGTACTATCCGAAATCCGATTAGACATGAACAATAATAATAAGTTAACTGTCATTAGTAATGAAATGTAATTAAGGTTGTATAAAATTAAGTGAATAAAAATTGGCTTTAAAATTTGAATGCTCGAACGTATACATGTCATTTTGCATCATTATGAAAATGAATGCTATAGCATTCACGTGCGCGAACGTGTTAACGCAAAATTGGCGTGATCAATGTGTCAGTTTGACGTGAAGGGACAGATCGAGTTATAAAAATGAAGGATGGTTGGAAACGGAGAAACGATACCCTTCGCGTGTCTGGGAAGCGTATTCGAGCGTATTCTTTGAATGGAAAATGTTGTTGAAAAAAGAAAGTCTTGCGAGGACTGTCGGATTAAGATATAATGAGTTAAGTACCTGACGTGCCGGTTACCAGGGGACTTCCCAAAAAGACGCCAACGTGCCGGATGTCTTCGGCCTCGGCGGAAGCCTTTTTCAAGTCGTGATCGATCAGACAGACCTCGCTCGCCAGCCTCTGAAGATCACGGGGAATCAAACGGTCGATCGAGCGTTGCGATCTGCGTACCTGGCTGCTATTCGCGGTCGATATACTAACTTTCATCAGGATCGCGACGGCGCAGGCCATTCCGATCTTCCCTATGCCCACGATCGAGACTTTGACGCGATGCGGATAGACGTCGCACGGGCCCAGCTGGGTCGTTATCAAGGCGTTCTTCGTGGTGGTCGCGATCGGCGGGATCTCATCCTGAATCGTGAACGTATTCTCAATAGGTGTGTGCGCGCGGGTACCCGAAATTTTTGCTATCTTACGTGGCAGTAAATTCACAACCTTTCTAAATTTTTTTTTGTACCTGTATTGTACAGCAGAGATGGACTTATAATAATGTATTATAAGATATTATCTAGATTATAATTATAGATATTATAATAATGTAAGATGGACTTATAATAATTACAATAATGTAATGCCACATAATTGATTACTGCCACGTAAAATTTTCTCACTACTGTATAGTGTCAGTGGTATAGAAATCATCATTATGATCAAATAAGACTAATGATCAGACTGTGATGCATTTATAATAAAAACGAGTAGATCAAATACAAAATATTGATAATATTTAAACCAGTTGGGAGCATTGTTGGATTGTCTCCACTCCATGCAAATTATTGAGAAAATAAATTAATGTCCACGCGGATCCTGAATTTTGCAATAATTTATTTTGCTAAAAAGTCTGCGGTGCTGTAATGATCGTTTTGTTTCTATTGCACGGATATGGACCAGAGTGCTTCTTGCTCGGAGAATGACCCGGTAGAATCGGAGCAGTATTGAATAAATAAAAGAAAAAGATCGACTGGACCGAAAGAAGAGAGAGAGAGAGGGAGAGAGAGAGCAGGCTTGTGCAACCGAAAAACCGGCAGTAATTATCAGAGAGTGCGCAATCGCGCGGTCGAATGAAGCCCTAAAAAGAGGCTTTCGGTAATTTACTTCGCACGGGTCGCTGTCGACGTCGGATTCGTTCTTCCTCTCGGACGGCTGCTCGTTGTCGTCCATTCCGCCGGTCCTGGAACGATAAGTTCGTTAACTTCACGGTACCATCGGGGCAATTCGATTACCGAATTTAAGTCTCGCGCGCGAACCTTTTAGGGCGCTAATTGGGAGCTTGAAGCGGAGACGTTCCACGGGTTCGAGGTCCTCCCGGGGCCCGTTCTCTCGTGGTTTTCGCGGAGGATCGTCAAGGTGGTCGCCTGTTGGCCCGGCATTCGGCCGAAACGGGCGGCAGGTAGATGCGCTCCGGTGTGTGTCGCTCTTATGCAGATCGGAGTCGTCCTACGCAACAACGGGGCCCCGCTCGTTCGCGAACCGGAGCCAGGTATTTCAGGGTAATCGAGCACCCCGTTAGGGGATTCGGCGCGGCGAGAGGACGCGCGGGAAATTCGCCGGCCCCTGGAGAATAACGACGGAAGTTATCCGCAAGCTTCGCTGTAAATTAGCCGCAGGTAGTCGCCCCGGGAGCGCAGGTACATCGCCACGGATTGTTCATATATTTCTGGCCGTAACCCACGCGAGCCGACGCGCGTGAAATACATTATTTTCGTGCGCCGATGCCGGCTGGCCGATGTTCCTACCTCTTTCGAAATTATTCAGTTTTTTTCAGGCGTGTTCGCGACTTGTACCGGGGCACAGTGGGCTATTTACACCGGAAAGTCGGAAAAAATTATTTTTACATGGACACCGTTTTCAAAGGTGCTAGAATATAATTGTAATGCGGAATGTATATATAGGGTGCGGCCGAACAACGTGTACAAGCGGGCAGGAGGTGATTCTACATGTAAATACAAACCGACACAAAGGAATAACATTTCTTTTTCGTCACACAGTGCGTTCGAAGTTTCTTTTTGAGTATATTCGGTCTCGCTTTCATTTGTAGAATTGATAGGCTCAAAAGGGAGAAATAAATCCAAACTTTCTTACAGGAACGCCATTGTCTTTTTTTTTCTAACTGTGTCTATACAGATACTTCTGATAATTGCCCAATCGGCAAAATTGCATTTTCTATGACTTTTGGTCCGTCAATTAATATGTATATAATTAATATTTATATAATCAAACGCACACTTCTGCTGTCTCTGTGGTATACGTAGCAAACTTTTGTGTATCTATTTTGTAACCGCTTGATCTTCTAATATTACTTTCAATTTATAAATGAGTTCTGCATCAAGTCCCGTTATATTTCCGACGATAACTTATGGTCCATAAAAATCCTTCGACTATCTTATACAACAAAAATAATATGGATACACTAAGTTTGAAAGAAATGACTTTTTTCCGGTTTTTTCTTCAACTCTACTTGAACCTGAGAATTCAATTGTACGACAAGGGGTCACAAATCTGTAAATTTCAATTACAATATTTTGCGATGTATAATATTCTCGAATGAAAATTCAAGACAATGCGCGGACGAACGGACAATCGGCCCGCAGCGGGACTTTCTCATTTGCCGGGGAGCGACGCGATGAATTACGGCTTATGGTTGCGCGGCGAGGCGTTCCCAGTTGTTCTCGTATCGCGCCCGTTTAATACACATTCGAAGACGCATCCTCCTCCCGAAACGAAAGGAAGTCGTCCCTGGTTTTCGCGCGTTAGCGACGGACCAGGTCCCCGCGCGTACATACACGCGCATTCGATTTTAACGTTAATGCTCGCCGGGAAATACGGCGGGCTTAAACCGCGGCCATTAATCAGGATCCGATCGATATTGCGAATGCGGCTTAACGACGGAGAGATAGCATCGGCCGTCCCGGTCCCGGAGTTATTGAATCGCGTCAAATAATATACGAGCCAATAATGTACGAATAGTCCTGCAATTATGGCTGGCCGATCGTATCTAAGGGTGCGTTCTAATTTAGTAATCGTTCATTCCGCGGCGGCGCGGGCGGCGATCCGAGCGGGTATTCCCCGGGACGATCGCGTGTGTGCCCGGTTTCGTTTATTTTCCAATCGAACGCGCGATGTCGACGTGTCCCGCGAATCCCCGCCGCGCGTCCCGCGGGACCGGGAGCGGGACCACGACCGGGGCGGGACGCGCGAATTTCTCACCGAGATAGTCCTCGCCCCTCCCACGAGCTTTTTAATTAGATACGGGCGGTTTCTATCGAACACCGCACAGCCGGGTGTACGCGCCGAGTTATCGGGGCGTTTATTATCCCTCCGACCGTTCGTGTTAACCGTCCGCGTGACGCAGCAGGCGTATGCGGGGCCGTTTTTGAGGTATAGTTGTCATTGCACCTCGGCTTTTCTGCGCAATCGCACGAATACATTACCGGGCTTGCTGTTCTCGAATTTGCATAGCGCAAATGTTCGGCGCAGTTGGTGAAATAAATTTGTACACAAAGTTATGGTCTTCCGGTTAAACATTATTTCTCTCGATAGCGATACAGGTGGAAACTCCATTTTGTCATTCAGAAAAATATTTCAGCCTTCGACCGGAAGACCTCGGATCGAGTATGGTCGATGTTTATTCGTCTACGACCTAACACAGAAAAATTGTCCACCAACGTTGACACTTGTTGATCTTCTATGCATCTCCATAAACATCGCAAATTTTCTTTGTTGTCACCGTTGCATTAAATCCCGCACGAAAATGTAAAAGTATGTAATGACGAATATGATCCCCGGAAGCTACGGACGCCGCCATTTTATTATAGGGTTGTAAAAAGAATTATACCTTTTAGGATATTTTGAACACAGGCTGCTTTAACGAAAACTGTAAAAGAATACCAGTTTCCTCATCAACGTCCTCCTAATAATTCGAGGAAGTGAAAATGGCGGCACTGTGCTGTAAAATCTGGGTGGGATGATTTTCGTCCGATCTTTTTGTCAGCCGAGAGGTTAAACAAACCGCGCGTTAAACAAACGAATGTCTAGAGCGAGGCTTAGCGCTCGGTTGGTTTTAATTGTGCAGTTGTAATTCCATGTTTTATCTATGTTGGAACGATTGCATTCAGCCGCAAGCTTTTATTGCCCTTTAAACGACTAGGATTTACAGCGGCGTGCGATCCTTCGTTTCGCGACATTAAACGTGTCGATAGTTTCCCCCTCCCCTCCAGCCCACCCCCTTCCGACGTGAATCCTTCGCGGCTAAGAAAGTCCTCCCTCCCGCGAGCATTTCAATTGGATAATACGTCTTGCCGGCGGAGTTTTTCGCCGTCGCGACGGCACTAATCATCATTCATATGACTAGTTGAAATCGGTATCTATGAATTAAACGATTCCTCAGCGAAGGCTCGCCGGCCGAGGCGAGGAAGTAATTTAAACTCCGACGTTTATAGTTAACCGCGGCAAGTGGGAACGAAACGACCTGCTCCTAGATAATTAATTTTCCGCTTTAATTAATCATCCCCGCGATTTTATCGGGCCGGGCTCGGGTCAAGTAACAATAACGATCGCGTAAAGCCCGGCCCCTTATCGGTTATCCCGTCGGCGCGAGAACGAGCGCTCGCCTTGATTTACTAGCGGGCCCTGCCAATTAATGAAACGTCGATTCCCGCGGGACAGCCTTAAAGAATCGCGCTCGCTCGAGCGTCTTTCAAAAATTCGCGTTTCCGAATACGCTCCGCGTGCTACTTGCAAACAATTTACCGTAACCGTTAACGAAATCGACCATCGTCGGGCCTACCTCGCCGAAAGTTCTTAATTATGATTTTTTGCTCATCGTCGATTTTCGAGCTCGTTGCACGCAGAAATTGTACTTCATTCGCACACAAAATTAAAGCTTTATGTTTTAATCGTTTTAACCTACACCGGCGCAACGAGGAACGCTCCCGAACACGGATAATAATTGTTTCGGAAACGACACTGAAAGGATTTGCGTACACTTTTCGAAAAGTAATAAATAATTTATGGCTGTTTAACTGAGCAAGACAAATGAACTCGTCAGTCGAGTTCCCTATCGCCTTTCACTTTATTGTGCCATAGTATCCATGTTGCTTTCAACTATATTGTATTTACATTGATCCTCTCTGAGTCGCTCGTAATTGGACATGGTTAACAAATTGATACGTTCGCTGCCACAATTCGTTTCATTGGTAGAATTAATGGATAGGATATTTTACTAGATAAGAACAGAACGTAACTAGAATATTATACTATGTTTGTACTGTGTCATAAGCCTAATCTATTGAATTAGTATGACTTTCTAAAAGTTTCAAACTTTGTAAGTTCAGACCGTGCAACGAGCTTGTTGAATTAACAACGAACATGTCTGTATTTTCCTAAGTTGTGGCTCTGATTGCAGGTCATCGAGTAATTTGCGGAGAATGGGAATTTTTTTGGAACGTACAAAATAATTTTTCTCAAAACCTACTGCCCCTATCAACCTAAACTTTTTGGAGCATCCGGTACACTACTAGATATACAATTTAGAAAAAGAGAATCTTGAAATATCGAATAGGAAAAGTTATGGAAGCCTATCAATGGATTTTGTTCCACCCTTACTTTGAACCCAGATGATGCGACTAATCCAGTTGCAGCTGCATTTCGAAGAAGTGTTTAAACAGACACCACCCTTAGCAGTGAAAGCACACGAAATCTGAACTGAAAAAATGTTTCCTCGTTAGATAGTATCTAATTAAAAAATCTCGCGAGCCGCAAACGATCGCTCGATCGCATTTAAACCGACACGGAACAGCAACCAATTACTTCGGCCAAGAACAAACCAATTCGGTGCCGCCGGTGCAGCCGAGTAAGAGAAGAAAAGAAACGAAAGGAAGGGGAGGGAGGGGAGGGAGGGGCAGGTTGCAAGAATGTATGATTGATCGAAACAGAAACGGTAACCGTCTCGCGGATGGTTTTTTAATTAACAAAGCTCCCCGGGTCCGGGACAGCTGACGCAGAGGGGGTGGCCGAGGGTTGACGAGTACGAATCGTCCCGCGATAAAGCCTGCGATCGCTCGATAACGATGTCTCTCGGGTAGGGCGTGCAGATTCAGCTGAAGCGAACGAACGAACGAACCGAACCGAACCGAACCGAACCGATCCGAACCCGAACCGAACGGTGCAAACGAGTCGGTGCCGACTCGCCGCCGAGATAGACCTTGAAGGTTGGTCGTAAGCAACCGATCTTCTGGTACCCCGGCTAGCCAGTCAACCGATCCAGACACCGGCTCGCGCGCATGCCTCCCGGTGCACAATGGTTGGTAGTACTGCAGCTGATACAAGTATGTTCGCCGTGCAACCGGAATTTTAATTGGCTATTTGTTTGTCCGCTACACTTCGCGGCGCTGCTATTGTCCGGCTCGCTGCAGAAGAACGATCACCGTTCGCCCCCTCCCCTGCCCCCAAAGCCCACACCACCGTCGGCCATTATTCGAATAAAATTTCATTCGAACAAGAGCGAGGAATAAATAATTGTTCGTTACTCGATTATTTATCAATCCAGTTAACTGCTGTTATTCACTTAAGACAATCTTTATTTGTCGTTCGACATTATTCCCGGTTACGTCTGGACTAACGTGGTCCTCGTTAGGGCGATGTCTGCGGATTTTATACATTTACGATCAAAATGGATAGATTGAATGTTCATTAAATTTTCAACTCGGCAAAGTTGCCCGAAAAGGAAATGAATACAGCAAATTTTTATTTTGCACGGAGGTAGAAACAGTCTAGTGACTAACATGTTTCTTCCAACGTTTCGAGCTAGAGTCAGAGGAAAGATTCCGATCATGTCGCTCTAGGATTCCTAGAAGACTGTATGTCCGAGTACGTAGTAACGTTGTCGACGAACGCTTAGCATAAACGTGCGAATAAAAGACTGAATGCGTAAGACGAGTGTATGCAAGCTGGTAGCGAGTGATCCATAGGGTTCGGAAGACAAAGAAGAGGACATTCCACAGGAAAGCGCGTTATCGAACGGTTCATTGATATTTCTATTTCATTCTTAAACGGAGGATCTTCATTAATATCCCCCGCGAACCTCGTAATAATACTTCCGTTCGAACGCTGCTCGAGACTTCGAATCTCGTGACTGACAGTCGTCTCGAGATAGTCTCAAGAGTCYCGAGACCCATCACTATTGAAGGCACGTTGTGCACAGTCTCTACACTGTTTGTCTTTGCAAATTCCTCACCGCAACGGCCACATTGTTGCGGGACTACTGTTTTGCAATGGGGTTGCAATGGTTCAGTTGCCAAAAAAATTCTGCTTTGTTTCGAGGGGCGTTGCGATCTATCAAAGAAAATTGATCGCTAGAAATATTATTTTATTTGTTTTATTTTAAGATCCGTCCGCTTGTGTTTTATTTTCCAATCAGGCACGAACCTTCGCACTCCCCTAACTCAATATTTCTGGACACCCTGAATAATTTCCTAGGAGGGTGTCTATATGAAGATCCCTGCATTACCGTGCCCTAACCCTTTCAAAGGACGAAGGAGAATTCTCGTGCACGAGCACGAAAGGCCTGGCTCGAATTCAGGGTGTTTCTGGACACCCTGAATAATTTCGTAGGACGATCTCTATATGAAGATCCCTGCATTAYCGYGCCCTAACCCTTTCAGAAGGACGAAGGGGAATTCTCGTGCACGAGAGGCCTGGCTCGCGTCGAGGCGGCCGTCTAGCGCCTCGAGTGCATAMCGATTTTTCGACGGTCTTCGGTACCGATCCGGCGGAGATTAAGATTCGGTGAAATTGCAGTGATTACGTTGGCGAACCGTACCGGACCGCGGCGCACGGGGGGCTTATGTATAATCCGTGGCGTGGTCGCGACGCGTACGGTTCCGCGGTACCACTTATCGAGTCATTAAGTATGATACGGTGTAATTGCGCGGGCTTTTTACCGGGACGGTTTCTCCGACCTACGCGGCGGAGGACATTAATCATCGATACGATCTTCTGTCGACGCCGCCATTTGCGAATGTCTCAATTTACTCGCACGGGGCCGGGGCGATCGCGGGCGCGTACACGCCGCGCGGGGCCGCGCCGGTCCTCCTCCCCCGGATTTATCTGCGTCGAATCGAATTTCGGGCCGGGCTCGGGCCCTGCGAATTTAATTCGACCGGGTTCGATTCCGCGCTCGGTAACGCGGCCTAATAAATTAGGAAGCGACAGGGCCCGCGATTCGTTTTAATCGCCGATCCGCAAGAACCGAGCTTGTTCCGGACCCGTTTGTGCAGAAATCCCGCGGACTGCCCGAAGCGGGCCAAGGAACGCCGAACGATCCCGATCGGTTCTCCTTCTCTCTTTCTCTTTTTCTCTCTCTCTCTTCCTCGCGGTCCACCCGTTTTTGCACGCTCCGCGGAACTTATTCCAATTAAAATCGTACCTCTATTTTAGGTCAGCCCGCGCTCCGGGTTCAAATTAAACCGGCCCCGGCTCCAGCCATTACCTAAATGAGCAGCCGTGCGCGAAACATGCGACGGTTATGCAACGAGTGTCGCGATCGCGAGGCTGTCGCTTTTTCTGGGAGTTAAGAGGTATTATGGTTTTTCAAAATGCCACCATTTTGTACATACCATCAACATTATTAGTTTCTTTTGGTTCGGACCATAACTACATACCGATTAACAAACGACCCCGTATTTTTGTTCGAGATCGGCAGGAAGACCGGAATCGTGGCAACCGTTGACACATGTTTAAGATATACTTTTCCAAAAATTGTAACTCCTGCAATTTTGATTATTTTTTCTTTTAAAAAATCACACGGGTGCTCCAAACTCCAATGCATACGCATGCAAAATCCCAGTCCAAAAGGTTCAATAGTTTTTCAGAAAAAAATTTCTAAAAGTTCGTCGGAAAATACTGAATGCTTCACGTTGTAAGGTGAACATTTCGTTATCAAATCATTTATGATTTTGATTAGTAAAGCTGATCCGAGCGAATTAGGTGAAATAGGTTGATCACCGTTCGCTGTCAAAATAACAGGTGAAGCGGACATTGTCCTGATCTAATATTTATCTGGCCTCATGCCTGAAACAAGCAAAGTTAGTATTACCTGTACGCGTTGCAGGTACTCTACGCACAGGTTGATAGAGTATGCGGCGTTCGCCATAACGAAACAGTACGTCGTATATATCAGCATGCACTTAACCCGCGCTGCACTCTAACAAAAAATTGTCAGCATTGTGCAGCGCGGTATTCGCATGGCAGTCGCAGAGGCTCTGTCTTGCGACGCATCGTTATGCTCATTGTCAGCGAATTGCATTTTTGAAAGAACATATTGAAACAGTTCGCGGTATTCTGTTACTCCGATCGGTTGCTATTGGACGTGCAGCAATGCGTTCGATACTCTGTGTGCATACATGCATACTGGGCTAGGCACATAAAACAGGACACCCGAGTAATAGATATACTGAGGATTTTATGCATTTATGACAAAAGTGTACAGGTCGAACATAAAACTGTGAACGCTTGCATGATGTTGCTATATTATGGTTGACTTATAAAAATTACTGAAAGAGGGACAATTTTTTATACAGATCCTAGTAACAGAGAAAACTGTATAAAATAGTTCCGTCAATTTTATGTTTCTAACAGAACTATATGTTTATTTACTTATTTGCTTTGTAATGAGGTCCAGACAATATGGTGGAGGTATAATGAAATGCAACTTTCCTGCTGGTAATTAAATATGCATTTGCAACCAGGTGTTGGTATTATCACCGCCGACTAAAACGCTCTACCAGCGTTCACAAATTATATAATTACCTGCAATTAAGCAATCTTTCTGGCAATCGGAATAAATTAACTGAACCCCTCCGAACGGGGACAGGAGAACTTTCACACTAGTGTCGTTGCTAGGTCTAAGAACTCGATCTAGGTAGTCAAAGTCGATTTCCTCGAAAACAGAGCCTCAAATCAACAAAATTTCAACAAAACCAATACTGGAACACCCTGTGTATCAGACTTCCATCGAAACGTCAAACATAGCATGAACAAAAAGTTGAGCAGAAATGTCTCGGCCCTGGAGAACCCGCAAATGTCGGGTCTGGAATTTTATTCATAATCGTGACGGTTTCTCGAGAATTTCGAGATGCTCGAATGTATCGTGAGAATATGAGAGATTATTCCCTAGATTATTCGGGATCCCCGAGCATATTCGAGATTCCCGAACGCTCGGGACGCACCGCGAGTAATTATCGCCGCGGCGTCGAAGTGAAACGGACGGCCCATAAAAATGGCGAAAGGAAAGAACCGTAAGCGGAAAAGAATCGCGGAAACAATACCCAGGAACGATCTCCTCAACCCTCCCCCGGCTAAAGCCTTCGCGACCCTGATCGTGCAGATTCCGGTGCGTGCGCTCGCGCGCGTACTCGCCCATAATTGCAGCGTTTACCTCGATGCTAAAAAATCGCGATACTCGCCGTCGTTGTGGATCTCTTTTTCTTCTCTCTCTCTCTCTATCTCTCTTTCGCTCGGGAGCGGCCGAGACCTTGGAGCACAATCGTAGGAGGTCGGCCTCGGCCTAGCATATAGCGGCGACCCCTGTGGCTCGCTGAAATATCGCGCGGACGCCGCTTCATTTCGATATTCCTGGGCCTGGGGCCCCGATGAGGAGTAACTCCTCGAGATCGAAACGACGCAGGAAAGAAGGCACGACCAACAGAATAAAGAAGAGAATCTCCCGGCGTGTACCGGGGGGTGGGCGGACGAGCGGGGAGGAGGGTAAAGGCGGAAGGGGCTGGAGAGGATGGCAGCGAGAGAGATCTCTCTCTCGTTTTATTACATCGTATCGGGAAGGGGCGAGGCCGATGCGCAATTGTTTATGCTCGTGTCCCGCCCTATTGGACGCATCGGATACACTCTCCGAATACCTACCACGTATACGCGAAGATCGGACGTGGACGGGGAACGTCATGCGTGCCCTCCAACCCCCCATCCCCACCCCCCTCTGTACCCATCGTAACGTCTCGCGCCGGGTAACCCTCCTCCGCTTTGTTTCTCCGTTCGGGCTAAGATTATTAATGGCGTGGGCCCGGGCCCCGGTGCCTGCCCGAAGTGTCAGTTCCCTGACAATGACGAAGTTTGCACCTCGGGTACAGCCCCCGAACTTCCCTCCTCCGCCTCCGCGAGGGACCCGTTGCGTCGCGCTCGTGCGAATTCTCCGGTCCCTTCGATCGCTTGTCGAAATTGAGGTAAATGACCCTCGCCCGCCGTCTCTGCGCGAGAATGCTGCTCCCCGTGGGCGTTATTTATTGATATCTTTTCCCGACGACTAGAAGTCGCACGTCCCGTCACTCGTTACGCAGCACTCGGAATTTTCCAGTGGTTCTTCTGCATCGACTCGCCAGAAGCGGAAAGTTGTTTCTTTCCTCGGCTGTCTCGGCCCGAGTCCCAGGATGATCCAGGGTCGTCCGAATTCTCCACCTCTTTCCGTCGAGATAAGACGCGAGCTATTATTCACGACCACAGCGCCTGGGGCGCGGATTTTATGCGTCCGTGCCAGCGACGAGTGGGTGAAATAGGAAACAATTAACGCGTTGACCGCCAGGGGGGTCATCGGTGACACTATGGAAAACCTTATGGCTAACCCTCCGTCTGCAGCCTGGGTCGTTTATGACCGGAGAATTCTTTTAAGTTTAAAACCTAGAATGGGAACATACAGGTATGCACCGAATTTATTAATCCTGAGATTAAATGGATAAAGTGAACACTTTATTATCAAGCAACCAACAATCGTTGAAGAACGTTGCGACGTATTCTGGACTTCTTGTTATTATTAAGAGAAGATGTACATTTTACTTTGCATAAAGACTCCGCTGCATTTAATCCTGCATCCGGCACGCGGACGCAGCACGAAGCGTGTGTTATTGATGGTTTTATAAATAACAGGAGCGGGAATGGAAGTATCCAATTTTGCAGGAGAGCGTCTGTTTAGCGTCAGTGGAATAAAGATCGAGAGATGATAGTTTTGATATACAATCGGATAATGCTAGCGTTCGAGAATCCGACCGAGACGTTTCGCGAGATCGATGTCTCAATCGGCGGTCGGGTCATAAGTCACGCGGGGAATCGAAACGCGGAATAATTACGGCCGGTCAGCCCTGGCGGAGAGCTGAATTAACCAGTTCACGCAGTATCCTTTTTACGCGATTAAATGGACGCCGAGGCAGAGGAGCAGCCGTTACCCGGACTCGTTTCCACGGAGCAATCACTCGTTCGCGGCTACCGGTCTTCCAGCCACCTCGGACCAGAAAAACGATCGCGATGCAAATGGCAAGGCAGCGCGAGCGGAATCATTACTCGCGAATAGTGTGTATTAAAGGGGCGCGCGAACGTCAGCGTGGTATCATAATAAAGCGTTATAATGGAGAGGTAAATAAGTCAAGGGGAAACGTTGATTACGCGACCGTACGAGTAAAAAGCGACGATACAAAACACCCGACGGCCGGAGCAGGTGTTTTCTAAGCCGACCTTCATAGAAGCTGGTTTAGAGACACGCAGGTGCTTCTCGCCGCGCGACTCTATCTGATCACATACTGGACTGATTCGGACGCGATAGCCATCTACGGATAACGTCTTTCTCGAAGGTGCTTTCGTATCGAAATGTCTGTAATTTCGTGTCCGGTTCGTCCGCGGAGGGCCTCCACGGTGAACGAAGCACTTCTCGGTTACCGAACCTTCCCAGATTGAAATCAGCTGCGTGGAAAATTCTATCTACCGACCTACACAAGGGCTGGACGAAACAATCGATGCATCTCGGGTGCTAAGAAAATTCTTTGCGCGATAGCTGTGGTATCCAACGCAGCACGGATTCTTTTGGGAACAGCGTTTATCACCATCCACGCGTTCCATAAAGATTCTCAATAGAAATTCCAATGAATAATCGAAGGCACAAGCTCTACAAACAAAATCAGTAAGAATTTAAACACGTCTACATAATAAACAGATATGTAAAAAATATAAATTGATATTTAAGAATGTATTAATTGGAAAAACGCTTGTATGAATTGTAATTTATTTCTTTTTCAGGCCGTTAAAATGTTTGCGGGCCTCGGAAGCACAATGACCGAGCAAAGCGCCGAATGTGTTAACAAGGGCGAGATTAACGGCAAAATGAACAGTGAAGCGTCGTCCCTGAAGAATTAACACGCGCCAAGTCATAGCGGTGATGTACATGCATCGTCAATGAATCACCCTGTACCTGCACGCACACCTTGTTCCGCGACCTAGTCTCGTTTGCCCGCGCGTCAAGATCCAACGAAGACCGTTAACGGGTCACTTAAAAGGTTTTCCACTCGGGCAAATCGAAAAACGAAAAAACCAGCCACAGCTCTGTCCCGTTTCTAGATCATCTTCCGCTGGGCTTTCCCGGGTGGTTGGCGGAACGGATTCCCATCAGCACGGCGCCCGTTAATTGGCGCGATTGGGGCGGCTGACAGGGTCGAACGAGCCGATGGAAGACTAGGAAGTCCAGCGGCGTTCCTCGCCGGCGATAATTAATACCGCGATTCGAGAATATGGCGGCGGAGAGGCCGATGCTGGCGAGAAGGGGGCCGCCGCGCGCGGAGGTGAGAAGAGAAGGCGAAAAGGCAGTAGGAGGTGACGGTGAGACGAACGAGTCGGTTCCGGGGAAGGTGGGGGTTGTATGCACGGAGGAGTGATAAAATCATGCGAGCGAGAACGCGGCGCGAGGCTATCTCGCCATTTGCCGCCGTCGCGATACACACCGGTCTCTTTCTCTGCCCCCCTCGTACCCCTTTACCCCCTGCACTCTTCGCCACCTATACTCCTTTCCTCCCTGGACTCCTTTTCCCCCGTACTCCTCCCCCTGCACTCCTTTTACTAGTGCCGGATTAAGACATTTAGAGGCCCCAAGCACCGAAAAGATTTTTAGCGATAATTTCACTAAAAGATGTAAAATTCAGAAAATTTTCGGTGGCCCCTTCTGATGCCCTAAGCACGTGCTTATTGGTTAATCCAGCACTGCCTTTTCATCATGCACCCCTTGTGTCACTGTACTCCTTTCCCCCTATACTCCTTTTCCCCCATACTCCTCCCCCCTCCACTCCTTTTATTAATTAATCAGTCATTTAGAGGCCCCAAGCACTGAAAAGATTTTTAGCGATAATTTCACTAAAAGATGCAAAATGCAGAAAATTTCCGGTGCCCCCTTTCGATGCCCTAAGCACGTGCTTATTGGTTAATCCAGCACTGCCTTTTCATCATGCACCCCTTGTGTCACTGTACTCCTTTCCCCCTATACTCCTTTTCCCCCATACTCCTCCCCCCTCCATTCCTTTTACTAATTAATCAGTCATTTAGAGGCCCCAAGCACTAGAAAGATTTTTGTGATAATTTCACTAAAAGATGTAAAATTCAGAAAATTTTCGGTGGCCCCTTCTGATGCCCTAAGCACGTGCTTATTGGTTAATCCAGCACTGCCTTTTCATCATGTACCCCTTGTGCCACTGTACTCCTTACCCCTGCACTCCTTTTCCTAGTGCCGGATTAAAACATTTAAAGGCCCAAGCACTGGAAAGATTTTTGGCGATAATTTCACTAAAAGATGTAAAATTCAGAAAATTGCTATTGTGTCCCCCTTCCGATGCCCTAATTACGTGCTTATTTTGCTTATTGGTTAATCCAGCACTGCCTTTTCCCCATGTATCCCTCGACACGCTGTACTTCTCGACCCCCTGTATCCCCCTTGCCCCTGTGCCCTTTACTTCTTCCACCTCCCTTAATTTCTACGATGCCCCCTCGTGCCCCTTTTCACCGCGATTTTACTCAACTCCCCCCGATCCGAAAGACTGGGGGGCCCCCTTCCACCGCGATTTTGATCGCCTCCCACCCCCAATCCGAAAGGTTGGTGCCCCCGTACCCCCTGGTCCCTACCCGGTTCTCGCTTTCCGGATGTTTCTTTCGCGCCCGGCCAGCAATCACGCCGAGAAAGAAAATTAATACTCGCCAAGTGCGCAGCCATAAAGCTTCCTCGCGACGCGGTAATTATGTAGGGCCCTGTGTTATGCCCCCTCCCGACCACCTCCTCCAACGTTGTCCTCACTTTCTTGCTCTTTTTTTCTGGAGATACTTCTGTACGCATCGGATGCTTTACGAGCTTCCTGCGTGTAATAACAAAGCCACGCCACACGATGACAAGTTAAAAACGCCCCGGGAATCGTGGGTCCCCGACTGCGGGACCCTACGGCCCCTTTTACGTTAAAATGATATAATTGACCACTGGGACTGCAGATTTTTACGCGAAATGAAAATTTTCCGCTTCTATTGCGAGAGGCAGCAGTCAGAATATTTGATTCTTACTTTCATAATAGTCTCAACAAGTTGAAAATAATATATTAGTGTTTTTAAATCATTTTAATCTATTGTTTCAAAATGCACCTACTCATTTTTGCTATAAATGCAAATTCACAGTCTGCTTATTGTAGTTTTGATAATATTTTACAGTTCAATTCTGAAAATCAGTGCTAATAAAAAGAAATTGGGAACACAGCCGGGACAAACTGTCGTCGAAACTATGGAACACTCGCGTACAGTATGAAATCATGCGGAAACGTTGACAGACTGCGAAAATAGTGCGAACCTCCGTTAACCCTCGATACGTTTTGTTTAATTACGCGACAGCGAAGCGTCGTTATCAGGCCTCGTTTCTCGCGTGACCAGCGAAAGGTATCGACGGTAATAACGACAAACGAGACGCCAATTACGCAGATTGTAAAGCAGAGCGTTCGGTAGCCCGACCCGGCCCGATCCGATCCGAGTTTACGATACACAACGGGGCCGTGTTTCTGCTTGACATGGTTTTGCGCGTAATGACAAGGTGCATCGACGCGCGCGATCACCAGGGAAAAGACATCCTCTCTCTCTCTCTCTCTCTCTCTCTCTCTCGGTGCGCGCGTGATTGCGGCCGTGAAACTATTTTCACCGGGGCCTCGAACATCGGTTGCATTCTACGTTTATTTGCGGCTCGTTAGGAACGGCAGCTCTCGTCGTTGTTACAGCAAAACGCCATAACAGCTGAAACCGGATCGACCCCGGCGAGCCGCAAGAAATTGTGCCAATGGATTGCTCCTGCCGCGTCTCGTTGCACTGTTCCCCGGGTAGCAATCAGGTAGCAATGCCAGGATCGTCTTTACCGATAGATACGTTCAGCACGTTGCACCAGGGCTTGCCTGTGCACACGACGCAGGCTCGAGCGCATTACTATAGGCTGTGCGAGCTCTTAATTTTCTCCCCTTCGATTTTAATAGAAAACCTACCACGGTGAAACTACCGGTTTTACATTGTGCAGTTGTTGAAATTATAAAGGTGCATTTAGGGAATATAGTGGAACAAATTTCCTTGTCCAAACTTCTATTTTACATCGATAATAACTGACAATCTCGATAAATGTAGCGTTGTCATTTTTATAAGGCAACCGATAACGCTTGGTAAGTTTGTCTTTCAATACAGTCGATGATCTATTGACCTCGAAAAGCTGTGTCAGTATAATACTCTGTGCTGTCAATTGTTCTTTGGAATTCTTCCTAACACAGATTCGTATTTTTAATGCACGAGTCTCCTTTCTAAAATAAACACACAATTCTATACTGTAAGGTATATGAAAAACTTGCTATAGATTCTGCGAACAAATTTGAAGGTGTGCATACTCGTTGAATTGATCACAGTTAGCAAAGAAAAAGGGGTTGAAACATGCCGCTGCTGAACGTAATTGAGGCTTCAAATACAGGTCAGAAGCAAGAGGATGCCAAGGAATGGCTGACGGGAAATTCCTCGCACGGAGCCCGCAAGTGCTATGATACTGCTTATCCTGAAACAGGAATATTCCTGGAATGACTCGGGATCACCTGATGGACAGGTTCGATATTAATTACCGTGCACCGACGTTACGGATGCTAAACTGCTCTCAGCTGTTGTTTTGCAAGCAGTCGGGCGAGTTAGTCAGAGGAAATGCCGATGGACTCTTTGTAGTATCGCGAGATGGATTTCACATTCCGGCCGGTGGATATTGCTTTGTGTTTCGTTGTTTTCTCGCTCGTCATCCATTTACCCCTTCTTGGTGGGCAGCCCAACCGATCGGAAATTGCTGTTCCTTCGCCAGAGAAATCGTAGAACGAACATGATCAGCATTGCCATCAACGCGATAATATAGTGGCCATTTTATATTTTTCATTTTCTCGCCGCCCCATGAAGAGTTAACTTGGGGTAGAATTACTGCATTCGTTTAGATTCTCTTTTCGCAATTATAACGCAGTAAAATGAGACTTAAAATTAACCTTTTAATTCTTTCTTAATTCTTTGGAGAAAGGATTTAGAAAATACACTTTTCAGTAAATTCAATTGAAAGTGTTTTTCATTTTCTTGTCGCTCCACGATGAGTTAACTTGGGGTAGAATTACTGCATTCGTTTAGATTTTCTTTTCGCAATTATAACGCAGTAAAATGAGACTTAAAATGAACCTTTTAATTCTTTCTTAATTCTTTGGAGAAAGGATTTAGAAAATACACTTTTCAGTAAATTCAATTGAAAGTGTTTTTCATTTTCTTGTCGCTCCATAATGAGTTAAATTGGGATAAGAATTACTGCATTCGTTTAGATTCTCTTTTCGCAATTATAACGCGCTAAAATGGGACTGAAAATTATACTTTCAATTTTCTCTTAATTCTTTGGAGAAAGGATTTAGAAAATACACTTTTCAGTAAATTCAATTGAAAGTGTTTTTCATTTTCTTGCCGCTCCAAGATGAGTTAACTTGGGGTAAGAATTACTGCATTCGTTTAGATTCTCTTTTCCCGATTATAACGCGCTAAAATGGGACTGAAAATTATACTTTCAATTTTTTCTTAATTCTTTGGAGAAAGGATTTAGAAAATACACTTTTTAGTAAATTCAATTGAAAGTGTTTTTCATTTTCTTGTCGCTCCATGATGAGTTAACTTGGGGTAGAATTACTGCATTCGTTTAGATTTTCTTTTCGCAATTATAATGCGCTAAAATGGGACTGAAAATTATACTTTCAGTTTTCTTTTAATTCTTTGGAGAAAGGATTTAGAAAATACACTTTTTAGTAAATTCAGTTGAAAGTGTTTTTCATTTTCTTGTCGCTCCATAATGAGTTAACTTGGGGTAGAATTAGTGCATTCGTTTAGATTCTCTTTTCGCAAATTTTAACGCAGTAAAATGAGACTTAAAAACTTTTAATTCTTTCTTAATTCTTTGGAGAGAGTATTTAGAAAATTCACTGTTCAGTAAATTCAATTCAAATTCAATCCAACCTACAGAATCTATCAAAAAATTAAAATAGCCCTAAACATCGTCAATTATTTAAAAAGAAAAATGGTTTACCATCCGAAATCTTCATCGCGGGTCACTATTGCAAGAGGTTAATGCTTCTTCCTTGGAATTAGGGTAGAAAATGTTTGTGCAGCGGTAACTAGCGGACGCAAGGATGAAGACAGGTTGTTTTCTCCGGACACGATTCTTCTCGAGGAAGATATCGAGAATCGTAACGTATTTGTTGGCTTAACACGGAGGATATCCTGATCGAGCAGAGACAAAAAAAAATCCCGGCCGTCGAAGGGATTAACGAATCTAACTGATTTCATTAAGGAACCCGTCCCGGTAGCTGCCGCGCATCGCCGTAAATTCCGCTAACGACAATACGGCTTTCCTGGTCGAAATTAGCATGAGCAGATCGCGTAACCGGGATCGGCCGGCAAAAGACAATTAATCGGACATGTAACAACCACGGCGAGCGGTCCGCTAGCTGACGCGGAAAAATAAAGGAACTGTCGTCCGATAATCATCCGGTCGGGAATACTGCTGAATATGCAAGGATCGTTACTGCCAGAACGAGATAGAGGGATAGTTTAATTGGCAAGAGACGCTCGGGCCTGTTCGGGCTCGAAATTTGTTGCTCGAAGACCGGGCAAGCACGGCGCGGCGCGGCGCGACGTCTCATTTTCCGCGAAAGATCCCCGGCTACTTCGTCTGGCGACCAAACGAGAGAGGCTCCCGGCCTCTCTAATTGTTTTTGTATTTCAATATTTCATGAGGCGAACGGTAAGGGCCCACGTGACGAATTCTGATTACGTTTAACATCTCCATGGGCTTCAATAACGCGTTTCTTCGCGGCGCAAGGTGTCGGACATCGGGCCCATATTATCGTTCATATCGGCATTGGCATGCGTCGTAACGAGATTTACGTTTGTTCATTAACATACCGATGGCCGCCAACTCCCCAGAAAGCTGTCCCTTCGTTAGCGATATCCCTTCGGAATCCTCTAGCTTTTTCTATCGCTCGTACACATAAACAGTCCTCAGAAACAATTTTTCGATCGCGTTGTACGCGAGTTTGCCGTACCTGAGAGGTCAACCATCTTCACGGTGACACCTCGAAAATGTTCTTTTCCAAGTTCAGCAACGAGGACTTGACGTACGTGGACCCCGTGTGTCTTTTTTGATCGCGTTGTACGCGAGTTTGCCGTACCTTAGAGGTCAACCATCTTCACGGTGACACCTCGAAAATGTTCTTTTCCAAGTTCAGCATCGAGGACTCGACGTATGTGAACCCCGCGTGTCCTCGGAACTCGGTTAATCGGTCATCGTTTCTAAAAACCAATCGACCGGTCCGATGACGGAACTCGCGGGCTCGCGAGGACGATTCTGCGCGTCGGGCCCGACTCGGAAGTGACCGAGGTGGATCTAGTCGGGCCCCGTCGTTCCGTAATTTACGTCGCGACGTCGGGGCCTATTCCGAAAGCCACTTTGCATTTATATGAGCGCGTCTCGCGGTCGGTGCACGCGTGCGTTCCATCGCCGGGACGCCGGCTTGCTCGACGCGTACGTTTTCTCCGTCGGGGAGAGCAAATCGGGAAGACACCGAGAAAGATAAAGAGACAGAGAGAGGGAGAGAGAGAGAGAGAGAGAGAGAGAGGAGAAGCGGTAGAGGACAACGCGAGGGCACACGATGCTGCACCAAGAGCATCGTCTTTTCATCGCGGTTATAGGAACTCCTAAGTCGTTGATTCGCCCGCGGTAGAGGGTGGAAGGAAACGCTGAGAGAAAGGATACGAGGAGGAGGGAAGCTGGACATGAAGAGGGAACGGCGTTGCTGAAGGAGGACTGTACTCTCTCCCTCTCTCTCGTTCTCGGAAGAGAGAGGCCGCGAGAACACGAGAGTAGATGAATTATGTTAAACGCCTGTTTAAATACATGTACGCCTAGGGATACACACAGCGCGCGCGAGTCAAGGAGGCCGCGCGCGCCATTCGTCTTCTCGATTTATATTAAATCGCCTCTCGAATGACCCGACAACGTGCCCGCTCGCTTTCTCCGATCCGAACCGCGCCAGTTCGCGTCGTTCTTTTCGGCACGATTACGACGATCCTGCGCTTCGTCACGCGGGAATCAATCGAGCTCGGACTCGAACCCATCGGCGACCGGGTGATCGTTCGCTGGAGAAAGTTTGCATGTTAACAGTGCGAACGTTTCCGGAATGTTCCGAAATAATACCAGAATTTTACGCCGGAAGTACTGAGCCCGTCACCGTGACGAATTTCAGATTTTCTTGTAACTCCCGAAGTTATAGAAATATTTATAGCGAGTGTATGCAGTGACTCCCATTAATATTCGGACACTCTTCCGAGGACGATAACTTTTCTAATATCGAAACGAAATTTCCGGAAAGATTGCAGAGAAAATACTGAAAGTTGTGTTTCACAACTATCTTTATATTGTATTGAAAATTTAAAAAATACGTTTTTCGGATCTGTGTGTATAAACCAGAATACCCGAAACCAGATACTTTTTTCAAAAAGCAGAATCGGGACTCCAGGAACTTGGAAGCTTAACAATGTTATGGAACAACAAAGGGAGGAACAAAGCGAGGCACGCCGGGTAAACGCCGGTCTCTCGACAAACACCGAGACGACGAGGAAACCGCGGAACGAGGTGTCGGAATTTTTACAAGCACTGTAAATGCAAATCACGGAGTCGCTGCGCTTGCTGTTATGTTAATAGCGTCGGGGCGCTATTTAAGAATCGATCTCGCGTTGATAAGCGTGCGAACATAACCCCCTATTTGGACGGCCGTCGCCGGAGAAGTCCATTACAAATGTGTTTGCCTCTGCGTGACCTTGACCCCGGGACCAACTCGCGGCTCGACGGGCCCCGATACACCCCGGGGAACGGTTCAAAGGTCACGGGGAGACAATAGCGTCACCGGTTTTCCTTGGACACTTTTACCCAAGGACAGTTCACCTTCAATCTTAAGGATTAGCCGTGGAGCTGGCCGGCCCCTCGGTGCTGTTGTCTCTCTAGACGTTGCTGCAGACCCCAACGACCGTGTCGCGATAATTATCGTGGGTGTTTCGAGGTTTGATCGCTATCGTCGGCGAAGGGAGCCATGCTGAACTGGAACTTGGCTTGCACGGCGTTGGTACCAAGGAATCTTTCATCTAATGAAATTTCGGAAATTATAAAACCCTTTCGTAGGCAACTAGATACCTGTACACTTCTGTAAAAAAAATGTATAATGTCCTTAAAATATTCCAAACAGCTATAAATATCCTTCCTTTGTTCACTGTTGTATCCTGTAAAAATTTAACATTAAGTAGAGGTGAGTGAGAACCCCCTCTCCAAAAAAGAAAAATAAGTTGGCTTCCCGAAAATTTTGGGACGCCTAGGAATATTCGAGAATCTTAATATACTCGGGAATTGTGAAAATTTTCATATACCTCCAATACTAAATCTTTAAAATTGTCTATATTTTGGGTTACCTACAAAACGTGGGATTTGATTTTCACGGTTCCAAACCCGATCTGTTAGCACTTTCTACAAAATATTAATCAGTCTGAAGATTCCCAAACGGTTTTATTGTGCTCGTAGCATGTCACCTGATTTTTTAGTTTGCGAAGGGATTAAGCGGTTATGTTGGAAAGCCTGTACCGAACGGCTGGTTCACCGTGTCCTCGGAGCAGGTTGCAAGGAGCACAGGCGTTCCTCATGGCGGACGTTCGATTCTGGCTCGATCCGCAGCCGCTCGATCATACCTGATTTACTTTATGACTCTACCTGCGCGCTGGCAACGGTATACACACCGTGCATCCCCGCGAGTGATCGCGGCAGATATACATTCAGGTGTAAAAGCGGCTCGGTCGGACGTTCGCGGAAGAGAAAACCTGTAAGGTTAGCCGCGGAGAGCATCCTCGACAATGTTACACACCGGGCCCCGAGTCCTGTTGCAGGTGCACACACTCAACCGATGCCGCGGGATCCTGCCGCGATTCCCCGCCGTTTCTCCTGGTTAAATTGAAATACCATACTTAGTACTTCGGGGGAGCGCTTTTCTGAACTGTCCGAACACGATTTCTTTGATTCACGCAGGTTTCTGCCGGGGAACGGTCAGACCGAGGCGAAATCCTTGCTGGGGGATGTCCGATCGTGCGGAGGAGCAACCATGAACCATTACAATGCTCCGCTCCGGCGAAAAATACCGCGATTGCAAGCGCGAAAGGATAATACCATGGCTGCCGAAGAGTGCGCTGGCTGGATACAGTCTCTTCTCGATATATGTCGCAAATACTTGGCTGATAAACACTACCGCGGGGAATACCTCGGACGCCGAAAAGTATAAATCAGAGAATAGTATCTCCTGGACGATATATGTCTCTGACAAGACCCGTGTTGTTGACACATATCGAGAAAACACTGTATCCCGTGTCGACGAACCTCGATGATCGGAGCGGACCTAACCCAGACCCTTTATGCACCTATTCAAAACTGTACGCAACCACTTTCGAAGCTCTGCTGGAAGTAAATCGCAGTCGGCGACATAAGTAGTCGACGCGCGATCGTTTTGTAGGAAATCATTCGTTTGATTTAGACTTTAGGATGACGCACGAAAGAACGTATTAGACGAGAAATATTTTTTAGAAATTGTCTAAGAGAACGGGGCGACGTGCAATATTTCCGAATCCCCGTGAGCAGCGATGCCTTCGATCGGAGATAGCACGCACAATGCCGGCTCGCTATTACTAGTTCTAATTAGACGATACATCCCGCGGACTTATCTCGATGTACGGTTGTACGAGGGAACGGCGCGGCGCGGCGGCTAGATAGGGATCAAGGGACCGGTGCCGATTCGCGCGATTCATCTCCGCGGCATCACGCGCGAACACCGCATCGCTCGGCTCGGCCCCGCGCGTTTCGACCGCCGCGGGACAAGAAGGCACGGCGCAACAGCAACAGCGCAACAGCAACAACAACAATAATGAATAGACCGAGGCGCATCGGGCGCAGGCGGTGGTGGATCGTCGGAGAAGAGGGCCGCTCCGTTACACGTCCGCGGGATATCGTCGGCCCGGGCAAATAAACGATAAATATTAATTGAAATCGGCGAGATAAAACAAATGAATCCTTTTGCCACCGGGACGAGCGCCGGTCACGAGCCAGCGCTCCCATCGCGAAAAAAAGAAACGACCGAGGAGAGAGCGTTATATCGGCGTGGTGCGGCGAGGTAAGAGGATGATGAAGAAGAGGACGGAGAAGAGAAGGCGGCGGAGGTGGAGGAGGAGGAGGAGGAGGAAGAACGGAAGGATAAAAGGGACGAGACAAGGAATCGAGGAAAGGCAAGCGGGAATCGTGGCTCGAATCGCGAAGATGAAAGCGCCGGGAGGGAGGAGGAGAGACGCGCACACACGTACACAAGTCGACGGAGAGAGGAAAACAAGCGAAGAAAGAGAGAAAGAGAGAGGAAGAGCGCACCGGCTTCGCCCGGTGATTTATATAGAATCATATCTCCATCTGAATGTCTTCATTTTTAACGCACGGCCGCGCGATCGTTCCCTCCCGCCGAATCTTTGCGCGCGGCAGCCTCCGCTCCGCGCGGCTCGGTTCGGCTCGTCTCGAGCCGAAGACACGCGGGAAAAAGAACAACGAGACCAGATGCTCGAGCACCGAGCTTCGAGCCTGGCAAATTTCATCGACGCCCGCTCGGTGGTCCTCACGACCACGGTTTAATTTCTCCGGGCGTTCTCACTCTCTCTCTCTCTCTCCCTCTCTCCCTCTCTCGTTCTCTTCTTCCTCTCGCTGTCTCCTTCTGCCGCGTTTCTTCAACTACTCGGACGCGTTGCACGCGTATGACGGTCACGACAACCCGGCCACGTTGGGAATCTCTCCGCGTTATGCCACATAATGCGCGGCCGTTCCGCGCGGAACGCTGATCGAACGAGAGCCGAATACCAACGGATACGCTCGTAACCGGCGATTTCGAGCGGACCCGCGCGTGAAGAATCGCTCCGTTACCTTCGGGAACGTTCTCGAGCTTCGACAGGGCAGCCGCCTCGTGCACAAGGGCCAAAAATCATTTTTTCAGTTGTATTTTTTAAAAGTGTGCAACCTTAATAATGTTGGGACGATGCGTGTGAATTTTCGGGTCCTGTGCTCGGCTCTTACTTTTTCTGTGAGTGAGGAAAATAAATATATTGACGATAGTATTGTGTGATTTTTTTTTTTTTTGTTAAACTGTGATAGTAAATGAACACGTCGGTGGTAAAAAGAACTTGGAATGTGACAGTCTTGTACATGAAGAACGACCAAAAAATTCAGTTTCTTCGTAGTAAAGAAATTAGCGATTTATTGACAGAATATGTCGATTACAATGGTGCTTGCTTGGTGACTATTATATATAAGTGACTATTTTGAATTACTTTATAAAAATAGCAAGAACGAGTCTACTCAAATTTCCAGCAATTTTTTAGAAATAGTAATGTACACAAAGAATGGAATTTAAACTTGGTGCTAATTTTATATAATACCCCGCAACACAGCGTTTCGTAAAAATTGCTCAATGACCGTTCAAACAGTCGAAGCTGGGTCACTCGAAGCGGACATGGCCGCGATGTCGACGACCGACGCAGTGGTATTTTTGGGTGGTAGTTTGAATGAATTAAATTCGGCTCGGTGTAAGCCCGATCTTGTCCAGATTCTTGATCTTGTCGAGATAATGAGAGGAGGAAACTCGAGGAAGTGTGGCGTGGCTTTCGTTTCATCGCCACCTGTTGAATACCTTCAGTGCCCATTTTAATTCTCCGAGTTTCTTAATTGGGTTATAAACCTAAGAATCTCTTCTAGCGCCCGGTAATCGTGGACGATAAAATCGGTCTAGAGAGTGACAAATTTTGTCGGAAGTTATTTCACAAGAGTTCACAATATAGACTCTTCTGACGACTGAAATCACTATTGCCTCGAAGAAATTTTCCTGAAATTTGCTTTACTTTACTTTGTTACATTTGAATGCGGATAAGAGGTGAGATTGAATCTAATTTTTCTGTATCAGTTGCAAGGAAGAGGAATTAACCATTTCTTCCCTCATTTAACAATTTTAATAGGTGAAAAATAATGTATCAATATTCCGGGACCGGTCTTCTCAGATTCGAGATAAGATAGTGTGACTACATTACCGTCAAAAAATGATTTTACGTTGAGTTTTCGTCCTCGTATAAGAACTATGCAATGGTATCTACCGTTTTGAAAGATAAGAATGAATGAAAAATACAAAAAAGTGTGCCAACAACACGCGGTATTCCCAGGCGGTCACCCATCCAAGTACTAACCACGCTCAACATTGTTTAACTTCGATGATCGGACGAGAATCGGTTTTTTGCAATGTGATATGATCGTTGACTTTTGTACCATTTTAAAAACTGAATAACATTCCACTTAAGATTCCGTTTCGCTTCATTATGTTACGGGCTCGGTTTTCGTAGATTCGCGATAAGGTAGAGTGATCACGTTACCGACAAAAATAGGCGAAAAGTGGTTTTACGTTCCTCAACTTTTCGTCCTCATATAAGAATATTTTCTCTCTGGTAAAAGGCTCATTCGAAAGAGAAACGTTCGATCTATTGCGCGCTGGTCAGGAGCTGCCGAGATCATGCAGATATTTGGTAATATAAGCGATAGAAGTAGGTCAAAAATTGACGATGTGGATGCCGTGGAATCCAAGCATTTTTATGTCATTGGATGAGTTTTCTGGATGAAATCGAGAGCAGAGCTCGCTAGAAAATATCTTCGGCTACAAATTGAGCTATATTTTGTCTTGATTCTCTGCGAAATACAGCGAAAAACTTGAAGCGCGTTTCTGGCGTCAGAATTCATAATGTCGATAATACAGAGCAAAAATGTGACGAGTTTAGTCACAGACTTAAGACCCGTCGGATCAAGACCAAGCCGGATCTTAAGTCTGTCTGTGTCTGAAGTCTGTGAATGGAAATTATTAATTAAAAAGTCCTACTATTGCTATCATTGCTACTCTGTTCTACTATTGCAAATTGCGGCCACTCATTTTTGTCCTAAGATCCGCGTGATGAATACAGAATGAGAGATACGAATTTTGTCCAAGTTTATTTGATTCTGGCACAATGTGTCGGGCACACTGTGTGCAAGGTCTCCTCTTTCAGAGTGCGGACTATGGTTTATGACGTCTGGAGGCTGTATTAGCGGAGCCAGGGTGCGATAGCGGCCACGGTAGGCGATGTTTGGTAGCATGGAAAGCCTGGCCGATTAGTCATCGCGAAACTATCGAGGGGACCATGAATTCTCGTAACGATTACCATTCGTAACGAACGTCCCCGACGAGAGAAGCTACGGGGCAGGTACAAATCGCCGCGGCTCCGTTCTTCTTCGTCTTGTTTATGCGCGAGCGTGCTCGCGCGCGCGCGCGCGCGCGTTTCGCGTTATCTTAGCAAGCGTCGCGTTTCCTCCCGGCGAAATTTCCTATCTCGAGAGGGGAACCGTCTGGAAATATTCCGCCGCAGTCGTAACGCGTGACGTAGCCGCTTTTCATGGGGCCCGGTGCGCGCGCGCGCTGTTTCAAGTCGCGCATCGCGTCGTATATGTGTTCCACGAGATTAACGGCGGTAACCGGCGAGTACGTCGAACCGAGCATTCGAACAGCGAAGTACCATTAGCTCGCGTGGAAAAGTCCGCTTTTAATATGCCCCTCCTAGTGCAGAAATTACCGCGGGAAAAAACTTTTTCTCCGGCCGAAGTTTCCAGCGTCAACGAATAGTGTATATACGAGAACTGACTAATTGCAGACCTGTTCGACCTGTTCGGACGAAATGCGTTAGGGTACTCGAAGAATTTACGGGACAGATTAGACGCGGCTAATGTTCGGAATTTTTCTGGTTGCCGGCATTATAGTAATCCTCGTACGATCCTCTGAAATGGCTGTATGATAGATGATTCACTCTTCGTCCCTTCATTGTCTCAAATTGTAAACGAACCGACGGTTAATTTCGTAAAGAAGTACAGTTTATGACGTAGCCCTAAAGCTGAGCATTAAGTGTATGTACTGATAATAATTGCGAGTTTATACAGCAATAGTTTGCCTTATTCTGAGAGGAGATTTGTATCCTAGAATCCAGTACACTAATTCTTGATTTTTAATTCTCTTTTCTAAGGTGAGAACAGTGTGCGTTAAAATCGTTGCTTCCTCATTCGGCGAAGAAGCGTTTTCTACAAAATGTGTTCCCCGTTCGAGAAGGATACCATGAAGACATTGAGCGTGCCAAGCGTCGGCTATTTAGTATCGCGTGCTTTCCCCGCTTGGAGAAAAATGGCGGAAGCAGTAACGAGTCACGAACCCCGACGAAACTTCGAGGAGGTACTCGTTGAATCGCTACGGTAACTATCGAGTGATAGTTTCAGGGTATCCAGGACGATCCGTCTTGCTCACATTGTGTCTCGAGGGTACTTGTAACGGACCCTGAAATGTCTGTCCGTGACGACTTCTTTCGAACGAGATGACCAGCGATTCTCGGGGCCGGCCGGCTGTGTGCTGACGATTGCCTTCGATCCCTTTTTCGACACACCCTCGCGCCGTTACGAGATGATATCCATCCGCTGTACCCATGGATCATCGATGATGTATGCTCTCGAGGACTGCCGGCGGTGTTCGAGTCGGCCGGAGCAACAGTGTCCCGCTCTGACACAGAAATCGTGGAGGAAATACCAGATCGATCGATCGCCTGATAGAAACGGTGGCTTTCTCCGATGATAGAGCACCTTTCGTGTCCGCGCGATATTCGTACGCGCTGCAACAATAACGTTTCCGCCGACACTTCCAAGGATTTTGCGGGAAAACTTGTTAGACGCTCTTCAAGAACCTTATGCAACAGTACGTTTGACATGAAGCAAGACCTTGCAGGTGTAGTGAATTCGTGCAGATTCTGTTTCTGACCTCTTAAGCACGGCGTGTCCGCAAACCCGCCTCCCAGGGACGGCGCACCTGGCCTCGGATGACACAAAAGCCACTATAGTGTTTCGTACCGTTCAAACTGATGCTTTCCACGGAAACCACTATAATGGCGTACAGTACTTAAGAGGTTAATCTTCTTGATAGTGAACTTATACAATATACAGGTTGTACCAGAATTCAATCAACTCCGTGAAATGGATGGGGCTTCCTCGGGTCGTTTGAAGCGACATTTTCCTTTGCAGAAATGTCCGCCTCGGCTTTGTTAAGGGGTGAACACAGTCGCTGCACCCCCTCCAGTCCAAGGGGACAGATACTTCACAAGAAGCTTTACTAATTTTGTCAATTTGTAGAACATCGAAAAAAATAGGGATAAGTATAGTTTACCTGTTCTAAAATCGAGTTAAAATATTTAAAAACAATAGATTTGTTACCAGCCAAGCATGCCACTCCTGCTCCTTAAGCGCGCAGCACTGTAAAGCGATGAAAGATCGTAGGGGATAAAATCGAAGAAAAATCCTCACAAATCCTCGCAAAACGAACCTGCCCGTTGAACAAAAATAGTTTCCCGGCTAGGAAACAAGACGTGCTATTTTACGATTCGCAGGGGACGTATTCGTTTGCAATTAGGAGCTGTCCTGTTGCTCCGCGCCGGTCTTCACGGTCGGAACACTTGTTTCCGCCGAGAAAGGCGATGGAATTCGGTTGACCCGTGTACCCGACACTCGTAACATCCATTTCGCGGCGGTTTCGCCCCTCGGCCGCCCTCGCCTTTTGTTTTCGTTCGTCTTTCATTCCGGCGATATCAGGCACCCGGCAATAACGCACGTCGCCGGGCGAGCGACGGCAAGGTGCAGGACACGGTGCCCGTTGACTGAACGCGCAGCAGTTTTGCTTTACGGCGCGGTTGAGTGACATTTAATACCGAACATCGCCCTTTAGCGCCTTTGCCGGGCCCCGAGAGAGAAAGAGAGGGCCCCGTCACGCGGGGCCCGGCTCTTACATGCCGGCGCGACTGGCCGTTGCTAATTTTCCGAGAGTTTCGCCGCGAGTGCAAAGCCGCTTCGGAGTTTCGACCTTTGCCACGGCGGTCGATGAAAGAAATCGAAGAAAGTAACGGGGGTCGACCGGGTAACGGTACCCGACGTCCAAAAAGGACGATGGAATCGGCTGCCGTGGCCGACCCTAGCGAATCCTGTACGAACGATCCTCGCGAGCATTCTTCGCTAGACGCACGCGGGTTCGCGCCAGTTTTACGATACGCGTCCGAGCAAAGGTCGCGATCGAGCGAATTAGTGGTACCAAGCGACGGCGTGCTCGGGCAAAAACAATGGCCGCCACTAAATACAACCGTTTTTCTGAATCGCCATACCGCCCGAAGAAATATGGCGGCCGTTAACCGGGACGTTTACTGCGCCGTGAACAGAGCCACATCGGCGAGATTTGCAAACATCTCGCGCGGAAGGGCGTGACCACGGGGCTCCGCGATATTTCCACTCCCGATCGCAAAACACTTTCGGGCCGCGTTTTACGTCCCGGCGAGATACAGGTATCGGAGCCGCGGCAGAGTGGGCAATTTGGACGAAATCGGATTCAAAATCAAACAACTTTCGATAGGAATGAGGTAGAGCGATGAAATTTTGTTGAAATTAAAGCTCGAACTTTGTATAATATGGGAAAAATGGAGAGATCATGGTACGAACGTTTTTTAACCTTGAGAAGATTCGTTAAACTTGCACAATTTCAAGAAAATTGTATTTAGTTGTACCAAAGAAAGAAAGTTGGAAACTTCGTTGATGAGAACACGTAAGTTTAAAAAATTAAATACTTACCTCACTTCCTCTTTAAATGAAAATAAAGTAACTGAATAAGTAAATGAATTTAAAGTAACTCAAAACGTTCAAATACTTCATTATTATTATTTTTATTGTTTTTTATATATGAGAATACGATATACCTTCAAATTAGTGTGTTGTCACTTCATTTCAACGAAAAAATGATTTCATTAGTTTTTGTCACAAACATCTGTTTTTTCCAAACTCCTGAGGTTGTAGACAAATTTTCAGACCAGATTTGAAATCAGCGTGAAAAAATCTATGGGAAATAATGTATAGCATGTTAAAAGAAAATTTTTTTCCGCTCGTAGTATTGGAAAAGCCACAGTTTTCTTGAAATTCTGCAAGTGTAACGAATTTTCTCAAGGTTAAAAAACGTTCGTACCACAATCTCCCTATTTTTCCTATATTCTATAAAGTTTGAGCTTTAATTTAAAAAAAATTTCATCGCTCTTCCTCATTGCTATCGAAAGTTCTTTGATTTTGAATCCGATTTCGTCCAAATTGCCCACTGTGCGGCGGTCCCCAACCGGCTTCGTGCTCGCGAAGGGATTCCTCCTTCAGCACACCTGACATCGTTTCGGGGAGGATTCTCCGCCGTCTCCCCGCGGCGCAGAGCGTTTATTAAACACGATTAAGCGTTATTTATTCGCCAGTTACCCGCGCGAACGTCGCCGCGACTGCACCGCTACTTTGTACCGGGCTCGTCCGCGTTTCTAAAAATTGCACGGCCATAGGTATTGTCCGTTCTCGCATCTTTACGACCGCTCTTTCGCCTAATTTGCACGCGGCCGGACGCAGGTGCACGGGTCATCCGAAGGTGAACGGCGAAATTCTCGCCTTTTACGATCTTTATTGACGTCTGCTCCTCGTCTGCGCTACGGGAATTTCGTACGACCTGGAATCATTCAGCATGATCCTCTTGATTGCATGCTCTTTCGAACTATTAAGCACCATCTTGTTCATATTTTATCGGGTTTAAAGGTTCACTAACTTTCCGGTGAAAAACTAGCGGTGCATCTTGCATTCCAGATGCAATAAAACAAGAAAATATCCTATATAAAATTTTCTGTATTAAGGAGAAGTTTGGTTAAATAGTGGTCCGATTAATTTTCAAGACAACAGTATAAACGTCAATCTCTTGACAGCAGATTAAACGTCCAATTTCCTCGATGGAAACGAAGAAAGGGGGAGTCGAGTAATTTTAATTTGCACGAAGATTCACGGCTCGGTTATGATAATTCTCCCAGGTTTATTTTTCGCTGCGTCAACCGTCTCTCACGGATACACAAGTATTGTATCGCGCGGGCAGCCCGAACGTGTTCCAAGCGAGGACGTCCATGAGTTTCTAGCGTAATTAGAAAATCAGCAGGGGAGTAATAGACAAATTACTTAAAGCGGTGAGCTCTCGCGGACGGGAGGATACTCGCGCGCTCGAGAGACCGTAGGCATTCCGCGCCGTAAACTAATCAGAATCGATTTTAATTACGATGACGTCTATGGTCCCTTATAATCGTATTCCCGCGATAGCGGGCCGCTGAGTTATCGGACGTTTATGGTCGTGTCCGTTATACGATTTTACACCAGGAACGAATGCTAATAACAAATATGGTGCTAAAGGTGGCCGGTGTCGTTACCGACTATCCATAACCTTTGGTTCTACGCTCGCGCTGGCTCGCGCGAGCGTCGATGGAGAATGCATGCTGCACGGGAATCGACTAATCGATACGCCTCGACGTGTGACAAAGTGATCACCCGTCGCTGGGACTCCTCGCGGAATAATTCATAAATCAGCTATATGTTCGTGAAATACGATCAGGCGTCTCGGACGACTAACTCTTTTATCACTGGTTATTCGACCATGGTTCCCATGAGCTGTGCCATGGTTCTTTCGGTGGACCATTTATTGGATCCGTGTGGGTTGGACTAATGACAACTTACACTATAGATCTTTACGCAAAATAAAAATAAAAACTAAATAAATACCTTGGTCTTAAAATTTTTTAAACCTGTCCACTGCTTTAAATACTGTTATAAATGTACAAAATCCGCAGTCCGCTTATCACTTATGAGTCAGAAGTACACTGTGGATTTTACGCATTTATGGCAAGAACGAGTAGATTAAATGCAGAACAGTAAAAACATTTAAAGAATTTCAGAATGCTGTTATAATATTTCGTACTCATTAAAATTGTTAAGGGGACAAGTTTACGTGTCTGTGTAGCTCCTGTGCCTTGAAATTAATGCAGACAATTTTTATTGTTTATAGAGACAAAATAGTCCTACTGGATTACTTTCCTCGAAAATTTCCGGAGGTACGAAACGGAGAATCGTATTTTTCGGCAAAAATGTACAAAATTGTTAAGGAGACAAGTTTACGTGTCTCCGTAGCTCCTGTGCCTTGAAATTCATGCAGACAATTTTTATTGTTTATAGAGACAAAATGGTCCTGCTGGATTACTTTCCTCAATCTTTTCCGGAGGTACGAAACGGAGAGTCGTATTTTTCGGCAAAAATGTACAAAATTGTTAAGGAGACAAGTTTACGTGTCTGCGTAGCTCCTGTGCCTTGAAATTAATGCAGACAATTTTTATTGTTTATAGAGACAAAATGGTCCTGCTGGATTACTTTCCTCAATCTTTTCCGGAGGTACGAAACGGAGAATCGTATTTTTCGGCAAATGTACAGAATGTAGAAAAATCTGTGCCGATGCCTAGTTGCTCCTTCTTTGTAGATCGTGAGGGGGGATCGATGGATCGTGGTCGGTCGCGATCAAATCGTGAAATTTCCCATGGCGGCGCTAACGAGCCCGCGAGTGATCATAAAGGCCGGGCGTCGATAAATTTCGATCGGTGATCGTGGTCCGTGGTTCCCGCGGCCGCCGCGCAGCCCTCGTGCGTCCTATTCCGTATAAATTAAACAAACCGGCGTCTTTCACGGGCGCGGGACGTTGTCGTTTATCGACGACAAGGCTCGCTTTGCATCTATCGTACCGAAGAACGTGGCCGGTTGATCGAGGAATTCCAGGGATTCCCATGTTGGGCTGCAGGTGCACGTTCCCGGTTCTGTCCCGGGTTCCACGTAGGAAACGTGCGCGACGATCATTGCGTGCCCGGGAAGCCCCACGGCACTCTAACGTTGGTCCCGGAGAGCCCGAGCTCGTACTTTCGCCGGTACAAAAAGGACAAGTACCGACATATTTCGAAAATGTCGTTACTCACCGACGTAGACGACCCTAGGAGAACGACGACGTCCCTTCTATCTCTCTCTGTCTCTCTCTGTCTCTGTCTCTTCTGTCGTGAAGCAACCAACGACCGGTCGGCGAGCCCAAAGGGCTTCGATGAATTAAGCGAGCCTGCTTTATGAGTTATCCGCGGACTGGACTCGTACGTCGCGAGAAACACCGGCGAGTAGACGGACTCGCGACTCGAAACCGCTCGACCCACCTGCCCACGTAAATTCTCCGTCCGCGGCCCGGTGAAACGCTTAGGAAGAATGGCACTAATGGTCCCACACCTGTCCGCACCCTAAATGTTCCGAGATCGTGATCTGAACGCTACCGTGTCCCAGTTTTACAGGCGTTCCGGGTCTCCGGAGATTTAGGTGGTTTTATCATCAGTTGTTTGTTCGGAACGGACACGAGCTTTAATGGACTCTGCTTCATGTGCATACACGTAGGATTTTAAGAATAGAGGTACAATTCCCGTACGTATCGAAATCCCGTTGGGGAAACTGTATACATACGTGCAGGTAGAACGTGCACCTGCGACCCGCTACGAACCCTCTACACGGGATTCCATTGGTGACAAACGACTAAGCGCGAGAGCAGCGTCGAGGAGTAATTTATAATTGCCCTTCCGGAAACAAGGCGCGTGGAAATCGTCTGGACCGGGTCGAGAACTCTCCATTAATAACTGTGCCGACCGGCTTGTGCAGCTCGAGAACGAAATTTAACTCTTTGGGGCACAGTGGGATTAAACGAGTCCCACCTTTCTGATGTATTTTACGGCGTGGTGGGACATTTCTAGTCCCGCCACGAAATCTTGCAATGGCTGCATGTGCGTGGGTCTATATTTCGTCTTTTCTATGTGGCATGGTGGGACTATTTGAGCCGCGCCTGGTAACAACAAATTTAATCGACTATTACTATTTTGTTATGTTTTTACATGATGTTATACCTTAATAAAAATATACCAATTTTGTTTCGTTTAAAACCCTGTGCAACACGGGTCTATTTTTCATCTGAAATCCTGTGCCGCCACACAAATCCAGAAATCTGATTTTAATAAGAGTTGATGCGATTTTTAATTAAAAGGGGAGGACATTTAAGAAACTATTAAGTCTCCTATATCAATCGGAGATTTCACGAACCTGGGACGTTTATGAAGACCCGGATCAAAATAGACTCCGGACGAAGGATACAAATCGAAGTGCACCCTGAACAAGACATTGTTTCCGGCCTATTCGTGTATGTAAATGCCAGAAAACGTCTCGGCCGAAGGGCTATCGCGAACCCGGATCATCACGCGATCCCGCAGGGCCTGGGTCACCGATTGTCGTCCATAAATCATTACCTCGAAACAATCTCCCAATCAGCTCCCGGTAGTCGAACGTAACACAGTCGCCGGCAGAACCCCCGATAAACGATCCCCTTTTTCGTGTATTCAATTTCACGTGTGCACGTCGTCCAGGGTGACCCATATCAATATCTGATGGGACGCGGGGCCCCGATGCTCAAGACAAATGATCGCCGCGGCCTCGGCGCGCTCCTCGTTTAAGGACTCTCGATCGGAACACGTCGCCCGTCGCGTTTCCATGGGGTCGACCACCGTGCAGAACGGGCAGCCGTTTCTCCGCGCCCGTGGAAATGGTGTCCGGTTTGGAATTCCAGAGATAAGATAAAATATGGGCGCGGATAATCTAACACGCTCCTTCTCGTATTCCGATGGTTTAATTTCTCCGTTGTCGCGAGCGGTACACCCTCGATCACGCTGGTTCCGGTTACTCGCTTAGCGTACCTGTACAGGCGGTTCCACAACAGCCGAGTTCCTCCAGACGTTGATCACTAGATCGTTCTTCTGGATCCAATCAGTCGCTGCTGGACTGTCGATTTTATTTTATTCTTGGAGCACAGTTTCGGCGAGGCTGATGCTAATCATTCTTCTGGTAAGTGGCGTTAACTTTGAATTTGTTGGAGTATACACCGAAGTCCTTTTTTGACCTCTGGTTTATTGCATCTTAGGAAGGCCCTAAGGAAGAAGAAGGAATCGTCAGTCCAAGCCAGTCTACCGAGCCAGTAACAGCTCCCACATTTCATTGTACAAGTCAAATACAAAATTGTGTTACATGCGAACAACATTAACCAAACTGAACAACGTTTATTCCGGTGCGGAGTTTAAATAAACACTTGAAACATACAGTCACATTTAATCTCCCAACCTCGTCATCCCAACAGAATTAATAATTGCGCTGAGCAGTGGCGCAGAAGAAACTAGACAGATTCCAAGTGCCGCCATCCCTAAATGGGGATATTCTTTCAATTGGTCATGACAATATTTAATTTATCTGTTGGCATAAAGCGTCTTAAATATAGGAATACTGATAATTTAGCGTAAAAATTTGGTACTCAATGGACCAAATTCTTTATTTTCGGACTCTAAAAATTCGTGGATCGATGTCGAACATTTCTATAGTGAGTCTAGTCATGGACGTGGTACGGGCCTTTTTTCTTTGATTTTTGGCGCATTTGTTGTGGACCGTGCTGTAGCGGAGTGAATCGCGTGTTATCACGAACGGATCGGGAATGCGTATCGGCGAGCGTTTCGTGGTCGAAAAAGGAATTCCGCGGGGCGGGGGCGCGTGTGGGAGTGAAAACGGTCGATTGCGAAACGAAACGAAAGGATAGGACATTAGAGTTGTCGTTTTGCCGGGTAACGTTTAAGCGAGGTGGCAACGTGTCCGCCTCTTAACTGATATCCGATACCGGGCTTCTGCGAACGTACTCATGCGCCGCTCTCGGCAGAAAGAAAGTCAGGTGTTTAACGTTAAGTAGCCGGGGTAACGGTCTCGTCGGATCGCGGAACGCCCGGTGATCCACCGATTACTGACCGGCCGAATGCCTCCTGTATCGGTTCCTATTCATTTTTTATCTGGAAAGTGTAACTGAAAGGAACCACTTGCCCCCGATCTTTATCGGGACAGATGCCGACGCTCTCCTTCGTGCGATATCCCGGCCGCGATGCCTGCCCGATCTCGTATCGAGAGAACGAGCACTGGCCCCGTCCAACAGTCGGCACGCCTCTCAAACAGAACGTGAATGACTGTCCGAAATGAGAAGTGGGCCGAGAAACGGGCTCACGGAAATTCGACACTGTCGCAATCATAGCCACAGAAAAAGTTTCGACGAAAAGTCGTTCCATTCGAAAAACTGCGGATCGTCATGGAACCTCGTACAAAATAATATCGTAAGAAAATTCTCCACCGTTGTTTTATTAGCTTCGTCAAGCTGGTGCTACTTCTTTTTTGAACGTTACTTCAGGTAATCAGTTAGCTGATGCAAACTTCTCAAATCCTACTTCAGCCAAAAGGTAAGTCGTTCCAGCTAAGAAAAAGAAAAAATTGAGAACTCTAGTGAAATGGTTAGCTTTAAGATAATAGATGATTTGGACCAAGCTTTGGATCCAATTAGGCATATTCTTAGTCGACATATATCTTATGATATGACCAATACAAAGAATTTCTATCAAAAGCCAAGGGTAATTCGAACATCGTTCATGTGGGGTTTTATAGCATACTAAAGAAAAACCTAGTGCTACTTCGTAGACATATAAAACGTAAGATTTCACCTTGGAAAATCAAGGCACCATAGATTACTCGCGTATGACGCTCGGTGATTTCAACGCATGGCAGACGATCACAGCGCTCGGAGACTTCGATGCGCGGTGAACGGTAATATTACTCCGTTACTTCCCTATTGTCTGAGGGAAGCGAATAATTAGGGAACAGCTTTGGTAGAAAGGGAAAGAAGAAACGGAAAATCACAGGAGAAGAGTAAATAACTGCCAACAGGATATCCGTCCTCGATTCCACTGAAATTATTCTGCTTGGGTGCACTGCCTTATTATTAGCAGCCTGGAATCTGAATTTGATGTCCTTACGACGAAATCGAATCGGTAGAATCTAAAATAGTCAAGATGTATAGGCCTCGCATGCAGTCTCCGATGTACGATTACTGACTTCACTGGCGCAGTTTGTTAATTTCAGGCTGATTTTCGGTTCCTAGAAGCGGGCGATCAGGCGAGACAATAGAAATTCTCGCAGGATGACGTCAACGGGAAGCAGGCTGGCAAGGTGGTAGCGACGCGACGTCGGGCAACCAGTCTCGCTGACATCGAAGTCAAGCTGAAGCGACCGAACTGCTGATCGGTTGGCGGCGAGACGAGACGAGGCGACGCGACGCAGAGAAAGACACGCTCTGCGCACCGCAGCGGCGGGCCTTAGAATCGTTAGCGCGTAAGTCGCTGAAAAATCCCGTCCCGACAATGATGACATCCCACGAGCCATCAAACAAAGCACGGCTGGCCGCACAAAGGCTTCGCGATAAACCGTGTAAGCATGCACGGGGCCCGGCAGCCATTCAAACCATCGACAGATGCGCTCGCGGCGTCGAGCGGCGTCCGTCGAAGGGAACGGACAGGTTTCCCGAGGCGATGCGGCGCGCTGCGTCGCGCATCGCCGACGAATCCCCACGGGCGTCCGAGGATTCTCGGAACGGCCGCGGCCGAGCGATAACGGTAGGGTCGCGGTTGACCCGCGAGACACGGGCAGGCGGCATTGTGTCCGGTAGCGGTGGAAACCGGCTGCGAGCGGCGGACGACAATGGACGTCGTCTAAAATCCACGAACGAGTTGCCTACTAGCTGGCGGCGCGTCTCGGACTGCGAGCGCGTCTCGCGCGCCACAATACCGGCGCATAGATAATACCCAATCACAGTGGTGGCTGAATGCCAGGGCCGGCCATAATAGCCCTAATGCAACCGGTGAATAGGCCTCGTTGCTTGCGCAACAGACGTGTTTCGCTTCCTCTCGCTTCTCCGAGAGCCCCGCGTCCTTCGTCCGGGGCTTGTGTACATATTTCTCGGTGAATCTTTTCTTCCTCCCCTCGGAGGCCACATCCGCGTTCCCCTACTCTCTCCCCTCTCACTCCTCCGGTATATCCCTCTCGTCATTGAAAGTGTCCGAAAGGCCTGCACCCCGTCGGTTCATCTCGATCCGCGCTCTCGCCGGACGACCAGCGCGCAGCTCTCGGCAGGCGTTGCGCGCCCTTCCCGAACGATACTCCGCAACGAGGATCGTCCGAGGTATAGTTAGGTCGATTGTTGCGAGCCGCGGCCGCGGATCCAACGCATTGTCGGTCCCCGCATTTTTGTTTCTCGTAATGAACTATTGATCGCGGCGCAGCCACGGCGATCCTTTCACGCCGCCATCGCATCGGGACCGGCTACGGCCACGGTTAAGGTTCTCGACGCGGTCCAGGCGGCGGGAAGATCGCCATCCTTGGCTCGGATCGCGGACTAGAACGACCGAGGGGACAAGGGGGAGGAGGGGGTCAACGGGGGGACCGAAGGGGGCGAGGAGAGTGGGCGCACGTATTCACGGATCATTACGCGACAGTGACGAATTATAACGACGCGACCGTAATGCGTCTCCTTGTACAGCCGGGGCAGCGTTTTTGCCACCGAGACACTGGGATCGATAGAAGATCGAGAGAGAGAGAGAGAGGGGGGTGGTGGCGGACCGAGGGGACAAGGGAGGACCACACGATGCGGATACCGAAAGGAGAGACCAGCCAGCAGCCCCACGGTGCATCCTGCCTCGTAAACCTGTTCCCTCTTTTCGCCGCTCGGGAACCGCTTTTATTTACGAGTGTCTCGCGTGCCGCGGAATTTCGAATTCGTTCACGGCTACCGATCCGCGAGGCGGTGGTTCTAGCAGCTCCGGGGGCCCCGAAACTGGGCGTGTCGTAACGGGTGGCCCCGGCTTCCATTAATGCGCGGGGCCCCCCCCTCTGGCCCCCGGTGCCCCGAACTCGTACGTTTCGAGCTTTCGACGCGTGCACGGAAGCCGAACGATTAAATGATTGCACTGTTCCCGCTGTAATTTATGGGAATTAAAATCGTACGCCGGCCCGGCCATTTTTAGACGGCCCCCTCTCCCCCCCTTTCGTCGCGTCCAAAGTCAGCCGAAAGAAGTGGACCAACTCTCTCTGCTATATTTCTCTCGGGGTTGCAATAATTTCATCGCCTGTCATAACTTTCCAACAGGATTGGGTCTTCTTGCGTCGGGGTTGATATTAATTATGATTCTTGTTATACAATATTGCCACCAACAATGCACTTTGTAGGTTTTATTATCGGTATAAAATGAAGTGGAAACCTCCTTAAAATTCATGGAACGTCCTCGCATACTGGAGCTGAAGCCATTGTGTATTTTACGAGCGCATAAAATTCGCGGCTATTTGTAGCATCATGAGAAACTCAGATAGCCTGTCGTGTGAAAATCAATTACGCGTTTTCCGAACCCAGCTTTGTCTATGTAAATCGGTAATTAGGAAATGATGGGAAAGAATTATGAATGTAATTCGAACAATGTCTTGTTTCAAGATGAACACTTCGCGATCTTGATATTAATTTAGATATTACAAGCGGTCTGTAAATTTTCTGTATTTCCAGTAGGCAGAATTGTTTCGAAGAACGTATCGTGGATCAGTGTAATTGAACGTTTAAAATAGTCTTGTCACGATTTTATCTTACAATTAGTCACCGGTAATAACAGTGTTTATAATGATACGTGCAGTATTTTGCACGTTAGAAAATTTTGCAGCCAATTAACCCGATGCGTTAATGTACCCGGAGAAGAAAAAGCACAGCCTAATGCAATTACGAAGACTGAAAACAATTTCTGTGTGGGAGTTCGTGCGAATGAGAGTAAATGACTCCCAGCGACCTTTACACCACTCCACGGTATTCTATGAATCATTTTCTTTCATTCAACCGTGACCCACACCTTCGCTAGCCGTGAACATCAATGAAAACCGCTTCGCGTGGGCTTGCAAGAACATATTTACGATTGTTGATACGCAAATGGTACAAATGTTATGTCACTTCTACTACCTACTACTGCAATCTATATTCTAATGCACCGACCGCCTCGCAACTCACGGCACAGTACAATCACGGAATAGCTAATAACCCGGCGGACTATGAATCGGTTTCGTCACGTCATAAATTCCTCGCAATCATAGCAAGCCATCAACTCTCAAAACCGAACGTCAAGAATAATTCAGGAAAAATTTAATTCACTAGTTAGAACTGAAGATGATAAAGATTTGGATTTGCATCGTCGTTGTTATTTCGTGCAAAATGACCCACTTTGTTTGAAAAGAAAGTTGAACACTGTGAAGATACCGTTTGTCTGTCAGGTTTAAAAATTGTTTGTGGCATTTTTCACTGTGCAATCTGTGAAATATGGTCCCTGCAAGCAAAAGGAAAGTTGAAAACGGACACTGACAAGATACAGTTTACCTGTGAAAT